>MU228520.1:555646-589166 GCA_018584345.1 Thuja plicata | reverse complement strand
TACGGTGCAATTTTACTCTCTTCCATTGTTGTCTCTTTATTCTCTGTGTATGCTCTTTTATGTTAAGTTTACAAGGTATTCTGAAGCATTCTGGTTATTAGGTAACTATCTGATTACTTGCAAGTTTGTTTTAAGGAAAGAACTAAGTTTTGTGAGTAGTTTTAGGGAGCATACTACTTTGTTTAAGGATTTGATACAATAGTTTTGAGGTGACAGGGTAATTTGTAAGGAAATTTATCTTAATTGCATGTGAGCTGTAAGGAAGTTTGCTGTATTTTGTTTCTATTAGATCTTAGCTTATTTGACTCTATAGCCCAAAGGATAGGCACTGGTTCAGAAAATAGTCTGATAATCTATCTTTGTCTAATTTATTCCAAAATATCAAAACCAATTCAATTAAAATACTTTGTTACTAAGAAAAGATAAACTGAACTTGTTAAGGACCTATGTCAGCAGGACAGTGTCCACTTTAGCGATTCCTTGGAGAGTGAATCATTAGGTTATCCCTCCTACATCAAAAGGAAGAAGGATGAAAATCCTTGTATCACTGGTTCTTGTTATGCTTACAACCATGGTTTGTATGGTTATATCTTGCATCTGGTTATGCTTGGTTATTTGCAAGGTGATTTATAAGTTGGTTTAACAAAGATACATAGCAGATCAGTGTCCACATTAGTACATATTATGTAAACAACAATCATAAGAGGTAAAACCTACCTGAGTATACGTGGAGCTCAAAAATGAAGAAGGACCTTATCTAGTCCTTAGCAATTAGGCTTTTCTTGTCTCTGAATCAGTATTAGAAGGCATGGTGTTCAAGTAGTCATTTCAAGCACTATGGTTCATACAAGAAAAATCCCTAACAGTATCTCAAGGTGAAAACCTCTCAAAGGCACCAACGGATGAGATTCTTGATATCCTCCCTGAGCACTTTCAAGAAAGGTCTTTAGTTCTAATAGAACCAACACACCTAGTTAACTTGGGCACAGCTAAAGATCCTCAAATTGTTCACCTAGCACAATCTTTGTCAGAAGAGGATAAGACACAGCTCACCAAGTTCCTAAAAGAGAAGAAGATCAACTTTCCATGGTCTTATATAGGTATGCCTGGACTAGATCCTAAATTGATAATGCACCACTAATCTATAGCTCCCTAGATTAAACGCGTGAAACAAAAACTCAGAAAAATGCATCCTCATGTTCCATTACTAGTAAATGTAGAGCTAGAGAAATTTTTGAAATCTAGATTCATTAGAGTCATTGCTTATGCAGGATGGATTTCTAATGTTGTCCCAGTATCTAAATCAAACAAGACTATTAGGATTTGTATAGAATTTAGGGACTTAAACAAGGCATGTCCTAAGGATGACTTCTGACTGCTTAATATTGATATGATCATAGACCTTAGATTAGGCTACCAAATGTAGTCATTAATGGATGGTTTCCCAGGCTACAATTAGATTAAAATTGCTCTTGAAGATCAAGAGAAGACCACATTTATATGCACATTGGGAACCTTTTGTTGGAACATTATTCCATTTTTCTTGAAGAATGTAAGTGCTACATATCAAAGAGCAATGACCACTATATTCCATGATATGATGCATAAAAACATGGAGGATTACGTGGATGACACCTTAGCTAAATCAAAACAACAAAATACTCATATTGATGACTTACGAAAGATATTGGATTGTATGGAGCAATTTCAACTTAGGCTCAATCACAAGAAATGTTCCTTTGGGGTCCAATCAGGAAACCTCCTAGGATTTATTGTCTCAGCAAAAGGAATTGATGTAGACCCAACAAAAGTCAGAGCTATACTAGGGATGAGTCCTCCATGCAACATTAGTCAAATGAGGATATTACAAGGGAGACTCTAGTCAATCAGGAGGATCATGTCACAACTTGTGGATAGGGAACAACCCTTTACCAAATTGCTACACAAAGGGGTCACCTTCAAATGTGATGAACATTGTGAAGCCAACTTCAGAGAATTAAAAGAGTACCTAGCTACTACTCCTATTCTTATGGCACCCATTCATGGAAAGCTATTATTGAAAGCCAGAGAAATTATACCTTTCATAACACATTGGCCATTTCAGTAGTGGACCCTTGACTTGGTTGGAAAAATATATCCTAATTCTTCAAATGGACACAAGTTCATCATTATAGCCACTGAGTATTTCACAAAGTGGGTTGAGGTCATGCCACTAATCAAAGCCACTGGGAAAAATGTGGTTATGTTCATATTGAACTACATTATTTGTAGATATGGGATACCCTCATCAATTGTAACAGACAATGGGCGCAAATTTTAAAACCAAGACATTGATGCCCTTTTTGAACAGTTCCACATCACTCAACATTTCTCCTCAATCTATTATCCTCAAGGTAATGGGTAGGCTGAGGCATCTAATAAGAATATTATCAAGATCCTACAGAGAACTGTGAGTAAGTCTTGCAGAGACTGACATTTACAACTAAATCCAACATTATGTCCCTAAAAAACAAGCATCAAAAAACCAACTGGACCCACACCATTTTCTCTAGTCTATGGCACTAAAGAAGTACTACCTATTGATATTGAAATCCCATCTTTGTCGGTATCTTTACAAGGTCTTGTTACTGACGAGCAATACCACATTGATAGAGTGAATGCACTAGAATTACTTGATGAGCACATGAAATAGTCGTTCGATCATCTAAAGGTGTACCAAGAATTAATGTCCAAGGGTTACAATAAAAAGTTCAAACCATGAAAATTTAAAGTGGGGGATCTCATCCTAAGGGAGAATCCTAAAAACCATCCTAACAGAGAATAGAAGGGAAATTTTGGACCTAACTGGCTGGGACCTTATGTTATCACTGCTACGTTTAGGACTGGAGCCTATCAACTAGCTACCCCTGAAGGAGATCTCCTTCTGGATCCTATCAATACTCTACATTTGAAGTGGTTCTATGCTTAATGTTCATCTAGTAGAGCCTGTATAGTGAAAATCTCAGAAAATACCAAAAACATCAGAAAATTGATCTTGAAGAAATCCAAAAATAATGGAAAAAGTCCTGAAGAAAGGTATCCTTGGTGAAAACCTGACAAACATGCACCTTGATACTATAAAAATATTCAAAAAGGAAAAAATAGCAAAAAAATAGAAAAAGAGAAAAGTTCCTTGATAAAAACCTGGTAAAATAGGCATCTTGGTAGCAAAAAGTGTAAAAAGGTTTTTCTAAGTGGTGAAAACCTGGCAATTAGGGGTCACTTGTATTCTATGCTCTATCTATCAATACATTGCTAATATTAGGCCTTCATGATTACACCAGTGCTAAAGAGTTGACTTTGTTTCCTTACAAACATCTTATCCTTGCTTGGGATTTGTCTACATTTCTATCTTAGGGAACAAATCATTCTGCACTTGGGGCATCTTTACTAGCATGTTAGGTTGCCTCTACTAGGTCATCCTAGGATGGTTTGTCTTGTGACACAATGCTTCTCGATTCTTACAACAAACTATCACTTTCATGAAACAAGGATGGCACCAACATTGCACTAACCTAAATAGTGTTCCTTAGACCTATAATGGATTGCAAATAGGAAACATACACAGACATGGAATAGATCTTTCTTAAAACTCCACATTTTGATTAATGAATCTCTACTATGCTTGAAAGATGAATCAAAATTATTTCTCAAATACTACTTAAACACAGTTTGATCTTAGTTTTCTTATGACTCTTTTATGTACCCATGATGTTTTGACTAATATAGTAAAAGGAAGGTGACTAATTTGTTATCCTGGCCTCTATGCCTTGATGCTTAAGTCTATTTCTGACATTTCATCCAAAAAATAGTATTCATACTTTCATAATATTAGTGAGTATTAGTGATGGTTGTACTATCATGTGGTATCTATCATTAAAAGACCCCAATGATGATAAAAAAGATACAATATCTGCAAATCATTGACAAGTCCCAAGAGTCTGCATGTAGATGCATTTAGGGATTGCATGATTTATTTAACAGAACAACATAAGGACTTGAGCTCAAACTCCTTTTAGTTCTTGATTCATCTGAAATCCAAGTTAATGACATAATCAATGATTCCCAAAATTTGTGATGTATTGGGAATGAAATCAAACTCACCTTTTAAACATGATCAACTTGGTACTCTTGTGTTTTCTCTAAACACGCCTTCATTTCTGCACTTCTTCTAATCTATTCTTTCATTAATCTAACTGACCCATGCAAGTGATATGTTCTTTAAATAGAAGGATTTTATTCTTTTTCCTTTGATTTTGTTCCTGAGGGGACATGATCACACTATCATCAATCAATTTTTTTCTCAAAACAACCTAAAAAATGACTTCATTATCAAACAACTAGGGGCATGGTAGTTTCCTTGACTAAGTTAGAACTTTTGGACAAAAATCTTTGGTTCTCATAAGCTGGATATCTTGTGTTTCCTCATTTTTAAAGGTTCTTACTAAAGCTCCTGGCAGCTTCATACTGACTTTTGGATGACAACTAAGTTTGGAATCAGTATTCTCAATTTTTGGACAACAAACAAGTTCAGAATTGGTATCTTTAAGATATTTTATTATTGACCTTTGTTCTATCAAGTTAAAATTCAATTTTATCAGTTTAGTTCAATCAAGTGTGAGACTGATCTCATCAGGCTTTTCGTTAGATTGTGAGAAAAATTCTCAATCTTTCTGAAGTCAAACATCAAAAACTTTCTTTGGATCAAATGCACTTCTTGCACATCTATTCAAAGAGGGGAAAATGTAACCACCCTAATTTGGTCTGCTCTGAACATAGACCCTATTTTCCCTAAGGGTGATCATACCCACAATTATGTCCAGACAACTCTTCAATCAGCTGGCATAATTCATTCGAATCAGATTTAATCTCCTAAGTTATTCAATCACTGAATTTTATTAATCACCTAAGCCAATCAAAACCAATCTATTTTAATTCAAATCATTTCAAATCAATACCTGGCTAAGGTAATTAATTTAAAAGGAATTAAACAAATAGTATTATACGTAATCACTTGCAAAGCCTATCTTAGCCTAAATTAATCTAATTAATTGGCTATAGTCCTAATTAATTGTCTAATGCAATAAAAAGATTAAATAATTAATTTTCCTATTTTTGAATGAATATATTAATTATAATTCATTTCATTAATATTCCCCTTAACCCTAGCCTACCTATCTCAACCACCTTAACTCCTGGTTCAAACCCATCCCAACCTATTCCCCCCATTCTAAGCCTAATCCTAATCTTAACCCAATCCTAACCGACTTCCTAATGTTGTCACATTCCTAGTTTTATGATTAGGAATCCAACCCACTTGAGAAAGTCAACTTTCTCAAGCTTGACTCCATCTAAGTCCACTGTCTCAAGCTTGGACTTACACCCCTAACCATGTCTCTTAATTGATCTCATTAATGCATCATTAATGGAGATTCCTCAAGCCCGTGGCTCATCAATTCCTTTGGAATTAATGCCTGTTACACCTCATTAATGGTTTTTACACCTCCATTAATGACCTTTGTCCCCCTCTCTCTCCTTATTTATTTCATAAATAGAATGAGTTTTTGAGCTCAAATAACCCTTAATTTTTGAATGCATTCTTATAATGCCTTAATTTTTAGAGTTGAAAAGCATTGTTATGTTGTTTAGATTAATTATGAAATTATATTGCATAGTGGTTTTGATATCATGCAATGTTACTATCATACCTTTTAGAGCTAATATGCATGTTTAGTGACCATTTAGATTAGTTTTTTATTCAAATATTCTATTATTAGGTTGTATATGTCACTGATTTGTGCATTATCTAAGGGCATGATTATGACATTCTTCAAACTCCTCCTAGATAGGAAGCAATAGATCAGTTTTAGTATTTAGCTTCAAACCCTTGATTTTTGTCCTTTTTTGCTAATATAATGATCTATTGAAGTGTCATGTTGCAGATAATAGGTCCACTAATTCACAAACACATTTATGGCACCCACCGTGGGCCAAGATTTTAGATTTTGCCTCATTTCAAGATCATTTTCACTAATTTTTCTTACCAAATTTTAGGTATAGGCTCATTTCTGGTCCTAAAGGCTCACATCCAGGATACACCCTCACATCACATAAATCTAGGCTCATATCCAGTATTTATTGAGTCATTTCTAGTACAAGATTGCATCTGGTCAATATTTTGTCGTATCTGATAGCAGAGGCTTGTATCTGATAAATTGCATCATATCCTATATTTCTAGGATTGTATATGGTTAAAAGTTTTGTGTGCTCCATTTCCTAACCTATAAAATTTTGACCAGTTTGATTTTTGACCTGTTGAAAAGCCTAACTAGTGTTTTTAGATTGCTATCGGAGCTGAAAGAGAAGGAAAAATGATACTGACTTGTGGTTGTTTAGGTTGCCATCCCCTTATCTTAACCTCCATTTCATTTTTGTCTTTCAAACTAAGAACACATTTTCTTCTCATTTGTTAAATCGATTAGATAAGTATGCTCTTTTCCTTTAGAGGAAAATCATAAATTCAAACATTGATTTAAAACTAGAAAATAATATGGAGTAACTAAACAAGATAAGCTAACTCATCATTTAATTCATTTTTGCAAAGTAATTGAACAAGGAAAATCACTAAGCTTTGTGGGATTAATTGAACAAGTTTCATCGTATAATTTTCTTTGGCAAAGTAACTGAACAACACAAGTCACCTAACTTTTGTGGGATAAATGAACTTCATTGTCTAACTTGGGATTTGTAATTGAACAAGCAAAGCACTAAAAATTGTGGTAAAAAAAATAAAAAAATTCAAACTTTGCTTTCAAAGTACCATGTTTTCATAAATTAGGAACATCTAAATCAAGCTCAAATATCTTGATGGAATTAACCTCTGATTGAAGTGTTTTGGGAGAAAATGGCATGGACTAGGAGAGTATGCTCTTCTTCTTTTGAAGAATCAAAAATCTAGAAATCCTATGCTCTCCAATCCTTTGTATGTTTATTAACAGTAGAGTGCCTACCGCTTGAGGAAAAAATATCCTGAGAATGACCCAAGTGAGGATAGGTTTTACGCCAACCCTTCCAACTCACTATAAATAATTTCTTCCTCATAGGCCAAAGCCTCAGAAGATGGAGTCCATTTCTTTCTTGGAATTTTGACATCATTCCTTGAACATTCTTGGGTATGTGTAGAGAAGAGCTGCTTGAATCTTCCTTGTGAGACTACACGTATTTGAGTACTCATAGGGCTATACACCTCAATTTTGCCTAGTGCAATTCTATGGGTGATGGTTCTGAATGGATTGTCCCATCATAAACAACAAACTTCATAAAAAAACTACCTGATCCATGTCTAAAAGGATGATAATCCTTGTGCAAGGCAAAAATTAATTTCCCAAGGACACTAATCATATCATGTCCTCAATTGCATTTGGAGTCAGGTAATATGGCATCATGACTGGAGTCATTACATGCTTGGTGATGACCATATTCTGATTAGCATTTGAGAGTGTACCTAATTCAACAAGCAAGGAATTTCATCCTCTACCTAGAAAATAGGGCGTAAGCATGTGTCTGTTCACCCCTAACAATGCAAATCTGCTTGATGTATCTAAAGATCACTAACAAGATAAGTCATTAAAAACAAGAAATAAAATTTAATCCTTGGAGTACATGTGTTTTACCCACACGGGAACACCTCATAATGCAATCTGCAATCAAACAAACTTCATGAACTTCAAAAATTCATTTTACGAAACTGAAAAAATATGACAGAAACATCAGAAACTCACATCTTGCATTTCTTGGCTTGTATTTGGTATCTTGGCTCATATCTAGTATCCTACATTATATTTTGTCAGCATTGTGTTGTATCTAGGGTTAAAGCTTGCATCCTGAGTCATTGAAAGCTCACATACTATATTTCCTAGATCACAACTAGGAGCTCGCATATAGGACAGTGGGAAGCTACAAATTAGTTTCTTAGAAAACCTAAATAGATTTCGATACCCTTTTGGCTTATTATTCTTTCCCTATTGTCTTTTATGGCTTCCCTATTGCTGTGTCAAAACACTTTTTCAAACATCTACCTTTCATCTCCTGTCAGTTTCTTGCAATCAGTCTCAATACATGTGGTTTATTCATTTTTCACAAAAACTTGATTCCTAGCTCACTATCAGGGCATTCTAACCCTTTCATGCTGGAATCATTTACTTCCACCAAAACACAAACAAAACTTCTAGCTAGACACACTCACTTGAACAATTTGAGACTCTACTTGAGACTATCGGGAAAATTTGACAAAGTTGAGATCCAAATACATGGTTAACACTAGATGCAACAAGTACACTTCTAAAGAATCAGAAGTACCTCAAAGATCACTACACTTTCAACGAGGAGAAACATCTCTTGGTTCCCTATTCGATTTAGACTCTCCAAAAATGGAAAGAACACTCACAAATGGAGTAAGGCTTTTGAGGACTACGCAAATGATAAAAACTAAAAGCACAATGATAGCGATGAGGAGGAAGAACCACACTTTTACCATCATTTTTTTGATTTAGGTAGTGAGGAAGACATTACTGAAGAAGAATACAATATACTCAAATACAGCAAGAAATCACAAAAGATGTTGGAAAAGATGATTGGTGAAGATAAAGAAAAATATTTTCTCCATCTAGCATCCACTAGCGTAAAATTACCTAAATATTATGATGTTGAACAACTAAAATAAAATGAGGTGTCAACTCCTATATCTATTCTCACCAAACATCTAACCTTGATGCAAAAAAAGCACGCAACTCTCAAATAGGAGAAGGCTAAACCCAAGACAAAATCCTCTTTGGACTCCATTTGTCCATTTCCTTTTGACAAGAGTATTACTATTATTCCAATTCCTCCTAACATGGTAAGACAAGAATATGAAAAATATATGGGAGAGACCGACCCACATGACCTTGTGAGAGAATTATGTGCTCTAAGCATAGAATACATGCATGAACCTACATACCTCATGCAACTCTTTCCCGAAAGCCAAGGAGGAAACACCATGGAGTGGTCCTCAAAGATTACACCTAAGGTAAAAAAATTTGAGGATTTTATTCAACGGTTTATCCAACATTACTCCTATAATATACAACATGGTGTGACTATGATGGACCTATGCAATACTAAACAAAATACTGGTGAATCCTTTACACACTTTCTACAAAGGTGGAGGAAAATATTTGCAAGGTATTTAAGAGCTATTCCCGAATCTGAGAAAAATGGAAATCTTTGTTAATAACTTGGTACCTGAGTTGAACTATGCATTGAAAATGCAAGACTCCCCTAGCTTCAATAGGATGATAAAAATTCCATCTGTATCAGGGCAGTCATTGTTTAAAATGGATAAATCACTCTCCAAAGTGAAAAAAAATCTAACAACTCCAGCAACAAACCAAAATGGTGGAAACAAAACAAAAACATTGTCAGCGATGGAGTAGTGGATGGCTCTAATGTTAATCCTAAACCTGAGGTGTTCAACCTAACAAATAGCATGCAAGAAAGAAAAGATGCCAAGGTAACAACCTCCATACCTAAAGAAATCAATGAGAGTAACAGGGGTCGGCCATGGACTTCAAAACCTCAAATAACATTCAATACTTTAGGAGAGCCTCTTGAATTTGTTTTGAAGATACTATTAGAAAAAAAACTTCTCACAATCCTAGATTCCAAACCATGGGAGCCAGAAGTCAAACCAAGGTGGTGGGATGACAATTCTTATTGTCTTTCACAAAAACAAAGGACACAAGACTCATAACTGTCTTAAACTCAAACATGTTATCCAAGACCTTATTGAAGGAGGCAAGATCAAAGTGGAAGGACACACCACGGAAAAAGATCATACAACATTTAACAAGCCATTCCCTAACTACGAGAAAGGGGAAGCATCTAAAGGAAAAGGAAATAAAGTGAACTATGCCTATTCTAAAAATGATAACGTGATCAACATGTTGGACATTAAAACTGAATCAATTAATGTGGTTACTATCAAAGGTGTTCAAAGAACATCTTTACAATGAAATGTGGTGACCTAAAGTCAAGCACAAGTCATGATCAAAGGACCCAATTCCTCCTCAAAACCAACAACAACTTTCGAAGTACCCATTATCACTATCCCTAAATTGACAAAAAAAAAACAAACAGTTACTACTCCTATAGAAAAGTACAACCTAGTGGATCAATTGCAATGAACCTTTGCTAAAATTTCCATTTTTGAGTTGCTTAAAATCTCTACAGTACATAGGGAAATTATTGAACAAGCCCTCACACTGCGAATGTGCCAAAGGACCTTGATATAGACAAATTCCAAGTTAGGGTTAATCACATCTTAGCACCACATTATCTCTCCTTTTCTGAAGAGGATGATAAATCATTAACACATCCACTTAATCAGCCCCTTCATATTCAAGTCCTCATTCATAAATCCCATGTTAGATACGTATTGATAGATGGAGGAACATGATTGAATATTTGTACCCTTAATCTCATCAAGAAACTAGGTCTCTCAGAACATACCATTGACTCTAGAAGAAAAATCACTATCAAAGCTTATGATGAGGAAGAAAGATCCTCTAAAGGTCTTATTGTTCTACCCATCACATTCAGGCCAGTTGAAAGGAATGTCATATTTAAAGTTTTGGATCTACCCCTGGCTTACAACATACTATTAGGGAGACCTTGGATCCATGAAATTCAAGTTGTACCGTCTACCTTCCACCAATGTACCAAGTTCCCACATAATGGGGTGGAAGTGACAATTCCTACAGATGCCAATTATACTTGCAACAATATTAAGGGAAGTAGTATGGTCCCACATAACAAGGAAGCTATGGATGAGATTTCTCCTAAGACTGCCAAAGACATGGTGATGAAAAGTTTTGGAAAAAGCTTAAAACCTGAAGAAACAGGTATGGGAGAATATAAGATGGCCATGACTCCTTCATTGATAGAGCTTTCGGTATGACCAAGATCCTATGGAAAACCTTCCTCATCCTTCACACCTACTGCATTTAAAACTCCAAAAATCCACAAAGCAACTAGCATGGTTAAGGCATCCACATCTTCTTTAGATAACACAAAAGAATAGGCAGTCTTGGCCTCGCTTTACAAGGGAAAACCAAGGGAAGCTGATGTAAAACAAATGGAAATATCCCCGGAGAAGTATGGAAAAGGATATGATCTCCTCAAAAAAATTGGATATAAAGGAAAAGGACCTTTAGGTGACAAAGGAAAAGGATTCATTGAACCTGTACACATGGAATTCAGGGATACTAAAGATAAAATAGGACTAGGTTTCAATAATAAATTTGAAGACCCTTCTTTAAGGGATAGTCTAGTTTGTGACAAAGGGATTGATGAAATAGAAGAAATAGAGCTAGAACCATGGCCCTATGAAATATTATTACATGTTGGCATGGATAATCTCGAATATCAAGGAGAGTACTATGTACCAAGCTTTGAAGAACCATAAGACCTTCATGTGCCCTTGTTAGAAACTCCTATTCAAGAGATAGAAGAAACAATAAAAGATAGTCCATTAGCACCATTGATTGCAACAGCTACTAAAGAAACACCTTGATAATAGGATTTACATCCTAACTTGGGGCAGTTAGTCACAGTTTCACATATTCTTGATTTACCACACTTTGATCTACAAGTGGCTAATAGGGTACATCAGGAAACTATTGTTGGATTCTTAAATAGGTCTGATGATGAAGTAACCAACTCACATGATTATGAGTGGGATGAACTATCTATTGCAATGGACATTGAAATAGATGTTATTCACATGTTTGTAGCTCCATCTACACACAGAGAACATTTTAACACCATTCCTAACAGTGTTGATATTCCTGAAGTAGAGGAGGAATTCCTTCTCCCAGTCATTGATGAAGAGACTGGTGTTCTCCTAGGTCTAGAAGAAATTTAGAGGCGACAAGCTATGAGCCTCCTACTACAAAGAGATGACAAAGAAGAATACTCCACTGATGAGTCACTAGAGTTTGGTCCACATATAACTAACAAAAACTCTAATAATGACGATCTAACTCTTCTTGATCTAAACATCGAAGAGATTAACCTAACTAAACATGTTATGTCAATTAATAGTCTTGACGCTAATATGATGTTTTCCTTCCAGAGTCTAACTCCTTGTCTTTGATATACCCAGACCTAATTGATTGGACCAATAAGGATCCTACTCCTATCCTTGAATTTCCCAATAGCTACACCTTGGATTGCTACCTAAACGCTTGTGAACCTTACCTTTCTTCCACCAATGCAAGGAGCATGAACATGTCATAGGAGGATATCAAGTTTCTCAGTCAAAAATTGAAAAATAAAAAGAAAAAGAGAACTGGCAGTGAAAACCATGTTGTGGCAGTGTCAGATTCTAAAATATTAAAAAAAAGCTATATCTGACAGTGAAAACATCTCAGAGGTGCCAACAGATGAGATTCTTGATATCCTCCTTGAGCACTTTCAAGAAAGGTCTTCAGTTATAATAGAACCAACACACCCAGTTAACTTTGGCATAGCTGTTGAAGATCCTCAAATTGTTCACCTAGTACAATCTTGGTCAGAAGGGGAGAAGACATAGTTCACCAAGTTCCTGAAAGATAAAAATATCAAATTTGCATGGTCTTATACATATATGCCTAGAATAGATCATTAAATGATAATGCACCACTTATCTATAGCTCTCAGGATTAAACCTGTGAAACAAAAACACAAAAAAATACATCCTCGTGTTGCATTACTAGTAAAAGAAGAGATAGAGAAATTGTTGAAAGTTGGATTCTCCAGAGTCACTACTTATGCAGGATGGATTTCTAATGTGGTCCTAGTATCTAAATTAGATAATACTATTAGGATTTTTAAAGACTTCAGGGACTTAAACAAGGCATGTCCTAAGGATGACTTTCCACTGCCTAATATTGATATGATCATAAATCTTAGAGTAGGTTACCAAATGTACTCATTAAAGGATGGTTTATCAGGCTACAATAAGACTAAAATTGCTCCTGAAGATCAAGAGAAGACCACATTTACATGCACATGGGGAACCTTTTGTTGGAACTTTATTCCATTTGGGTTAAAGAATGCAGATGCTACTTACCAAAGAGAAATGACCACTATATTCCACGATATGATGCATAAAAACATGGAGGATTATGTGGATGAAACCTTAGCTAAAAAAAAAGAATGGAATACTCATATTGATGACTTAAGAAAGATATTGGATCATATGGAGCAATTTCAACTCAGGTTCAATCGCAAGAAATGTGGCTTTGGGGTCCAATCGGGAAAGCTCCAAGGATTTATTGTCTCAGCAAAAGGAATTGAGGTAGAACCAAAAAAAGTCAGAGCTATAGTAGAGATGACTTCTCCATTCAACATTAGTCAAATGAGGATGTTACAAGGGAGATTCCAATCAATCATGAGGTTCATGTCACAAATTACAGATAGGGCACAACCCTTTACCAAATTTCTACAAAAAGGGGTCACCTTAAAATGGGATGAACATTATGAAGCCAAATTTAGAGAATTAAAAGAGTACCTAGCTACTCCTCCTATTTTGATGGCACCCATTCATGGAAAGCCATTACTCTTGAATATTTCAGCTATAGAAACATCACTAGGAGTAATTTTGGCACAAGAGAATGAAACTAAGAAAGAAAGAGCAATCTATTACATCAGTAGAACACTAGTTCTATGAACTCAATTACAACATTATTGAGAAAGAATGCTTAACAATTGTCTTTGCATCACAAAAACTAAGACATTACATGCTATCACATACAGTAAGGCTCATTGCAAAGATAGATCCTTTGAAGTATCTCCTAAGAAAAACAACACTAACAGGACGTCTGGAAAAGTGGGTCCTCATTCTGAGTGAATTTGATATTGAGTATGTGGATAGGAGAGCTATTAAAGGACAAGTCCTCACAAATTAATTAGCTGATTCACCACTCCAAGATGATGAACCTTTAAGGATTGAGTTCCCAGATAAAAAATTTATGCATCTAACCAAATATTCATGGAAGATGTACTTTGATGGGTCTTTCACGCAACAAGGCTCTATAGAAGGATTTCTATTCATAACTCCTCAAGGCTACAAGATACTCAAGTCCTACAAATTAATGTTTCCATGCACAAATAACATTTCTGAATATGAAGCATTGGTAAACTATATTAAGCTTTCCATGGAATGGAAAATCATAGAGTTACATGTGTATGGTGACTCCCAGCTCATTATCAATCAAGTCAATGGAGATTATCAGACAAAAGATGAGAAGTTGATTCCCTACAAGAAATTGGTAGATTACCCAAAGAAGTGCTTTGTCTTCATCATGTTCCAACAGATACATAGAACAAAGAACAAAGAACAAAGTTGCAGATGCTATGGCTACATTGGCATCCATGTTAAAACTCAAGGAACATCAATTCCACTATGACTTCTTGGTGGAAGAATTATCCTATCTAGCCTTTGATACCCCTGAATACCAAGTAATCTGGGCTATAAACACCCTAGCCCAATCTCAATATGCTAATATCATTGCTTACCTAATTGAAAAAACCATTCCTAATGACCTATCCAAAAATGAAAAGTGAGCCTTGATTAGGATAGCATCACATTATGTCCTCATAAATAATAGCTTATATAGATGAAGTCTCAATGGTATACTTCTTAGATGTTTAGAACATAAAGATTCAGACCGTGTGTTAAAACAAGTCCATGAAGGTGTATGTGGATCACATTCAAACGAATTTTCACTAGCAAAGAAACTGCTCAGAGTAGGCTATTACTGGTCTACAATGGAAAAATATGCTAGTCAATTTTCCAAAACTTGTCATAAATGTCAAACACATGGAAATATTATCCATGCTCCTGCTAGAGAACTTATACCTTTCATAACACATTGGCCATTTTAGCAGTGTGCCCTTGACTTTGTTGGACAAATATATCCTAATTATTCAAATGGACACAAGTTCATCCTTATGACCACTGAGTATTTCACAAGGTGGGTTGAGTCCGTGCCGCTAATCAAAGCCATTGGCAAACAAGTGGCTATGTTCATATATAACTACATTATTTGTAGATATGGGATTCCCTCATCAATTGTAATAGACTATGGTAGCCAATTTAAAAACCAAGACATTGATGCCCTTTGTGAATAGTTCCACATCACTCAACATTTCTCCTCAATATATTATCCTCAAGGTAATGGATAGGCTGAGGCATCTAAAAGGAATATTCTAAAGATCCTATAAAGAATTGTGATTAAGTCTGGGAGACACTGGCATTTACAGATAAATCTGGCATTATGGGCCTAGATAAAAAGCATCATAACACCAACTGGAGTCATGCCATTTTCCCTAGTCTATGGTGCTGAAGTAGTACTACCTATTGAGGTTGAAATCCCATCTTTTCTGGGTATCTTTACAAGGTCTTGTTACTATCGAGCAATACTGCATTGATAGAGTGAATGCACTAGAATTACTTGATGAGTGCATCCAATGGGCGTTCGATCATCTAATGGTGTACCAAGCACAAATTTCCAAGGGATACAATAAAAAGGTCAAACCATGACAATTTCAAGTGGGGGATCTCATCCTAAAGGAGAATCTTAAAAACAAGCCTAACAAAAAATAGAAGGGAAAGTTTGAACATAACTGGTTGGGACCTTATGTTATCATTGCTACTTTTGGGACTGGAGCCTATCAACTAGCTACACTTGAAGGAGATGGCCTTCTGGATCCTATCAATACTCTACATTTGAAGCGGTTCTATGCTTAATGTTCGGCTAGCAGAGCCTATAGAGTGAAAATCTCATAAAATACCAAAAAAATTAAAAAATTGGTCCTAAAGAAATCCAAAAATAGTGGAAACAATCCTGAAGAAAGGTATCCTTTGTGAAAACCTAACAAATAGGTGCCTTGATGCTACAAAAATATTGAAAAAAAGAAAAAATAGAAAAAAGAAAAAAAAAGAAAAGTTCCTTGATAACAACCTCGTAAAACAAGCATCTTGGTAGCAAAAAGAATAAAAAGGTTTTTCCAAGTGGTGAAAACCTGGCAATCAATTGTCACTTGTATTCCATGCTCTATCTATCAATATATTTCTGATATTAGGCCTTCACAATTACACCTATGCTAAAGAGTTGACTTTTTTTCCATAAAAACATCTTATCCTTGCTTGGGATTTTTCTACATTTCTATCTTAGGGAACAAATCATTCTGCACTGGGGGCATCTTTCCTAGCATGTTAGGTTGTGTCTACTAGGTCCTCCTTGGATGGTTTGTCTTATGACACAATTCTTCTCAATGCTTACACCAAACTATCACTTTCACGAAACAAGAATGACACCAAATTTGCACTAACCTAAATGGTGTTCCTCAAACCTACATTAGATTACAAATAGGAAACATAAAAAGACATGGAATACATATTTCTTAAAATTCCACATTTTGATTGATGAATCTCTGTTGTGCTTTAAAGATGAATCAAAATAATTTCTCAAATACTACTTAAACATAGATTGATCTTGGTTTGATTGTGACTCTATTATGTACCCATGTTTTTTCACAAGGGGCATCTAAGCAATTATGAATTTTATTTGATTGATTCACAATTGATAGTTATTATGTCTTCTGAGTTACTCCATGACATTTGCGCAAAGAAAAAGAGTCACAAGGATGGGGGCATAACATTTTCTTGGTTTTCTGCATATGGTGATTGTTCCAAATGATCCTATAAATTTCACCTAACTTGGATGTTTATGGTAAGAGTTTACACCATGAGTAGATAGCCGCATATATCTTGATCTTTTTTATGTATAAACTATGGTGAGGTTGAAACAATTTCCTTGCTTTTTTTCTAAAACTTAGGTTCTCTCTAAGGTATACGAAGCATAATGTACCCAAGGATATGAATTTTCAAGGTCATTACGGGTCCAATATCTTACCTTACATAGATTCTGATATAATAAAAGGAAGGTGACTAATTTTTTATCTTGTCTTCTATGCCTTGATGCTTAAGTCTATTTCTGACATTTCATCCAATAAAAATAGTATTCATACTTTCATAATATCAGTGAGTATTAGTGATGGTTGTACTATTAGGTGGTATCCATTCTGAAAAGAGCACAATGATGATAAAAAAGATACAATATATGCAAATCAGTGACAAGTCCTAAGAGTCTGCATGTAGATGCATTTAGGGATCACATGATTCATTTGATAGAACAACATAAGGACTTGAGCTCAAACTCCTTTCTATTCTTGATTCATCCAAAATCCAAGTTAATGACATAATCAATGATTCCTGAAATCTATGATCTATCGGGAGTGAAATCAAACACACCTTTTAAATGTGATCAACTTCATACTCTTGTGTTTTCTCTAAATACACCTTCATTTATTCACTTCTTCTAATCCATTGTTTCATTAATCTATCTGACCCATGCAAGTGATACATTCTTTCAATAAAATGATTTAATTCTTTTTCCTTCGATTTCCTTCCTGAGGGGGTATGATCACACTATTATTAATCAATTTTTTTCTTAAAACAACATCAAAAAATGACTTCGTTATCAAACAACTAGGGGCATGATAGTTCCTTGAATAAGTCATAACTATTGGATAGAAATATTTTGTTCTCATAAGTTGGATATCTTGTGTTTCCTCATTTTTAAAGATTCTTACTAAGGCTCCTGGCAGCTTCATACTGACTTTCAGATGACAACCAAGTTCAGAATTAGTATTATACATTTTTGGATGAAAACCAAGTTCAGAATTGGTATCTTTAAGATATTTTCTTATTGACCTTTGTTCAATCAAGTTCAAATTCAATTCTATCAGTCTAGTTCAATCAAGTGTGAGACTGATCTCATCAGACATTTCGTTCGATCATGAGCAAAATTCTCAATCTTTCTGAAGTCAAACATCAAAAACTTTCTTTGAATCAAATGTGCTACTCACACATCTATTCAAAGAGGGGAAAATGTAACCATCCTAATTTGGTCTTCTCTGACCATAGACCCTATTTTCCCTAAGTGTGATAATACCCCCAATTATGTCTAGACAACTCTTCAATTGGCTGGCATAATTCATTTGAATCAGATTTAATCTCCTAAGTGATTCAATCACTGAATTTTATTAATCACCTAAGCGAATCAAAACCAATCAATTTTAATTCAAATCATTTCAAATCAATACCTAGCTAAGGTAATTAATTTAAAATGAATTAAATAAATCCTATTATACCTAATCACTTGCAAAGCCTATCTTCTAGCCTAAATTAATCTAATTAATTGGCTATAGTCCTAATTAATTATCTAAAGCAATAAAAAGCTTAAATAATTAATTTCCCTATTTTTGGATGAATATATTAATTATAATTCATTTCATTAATATTCCCCTTAACCCTAGCCTAAGCTATCTCAACCACCTTAACCCTGGGTTCAAACCCATCCCAACCTATTTCCCCCCATGCTAAGCCTAATCCTAATCTTAATCCTATCCTAACCCACTTCCTAATGTTGTCACATTCGTAATTTTATGATTAGGAATCCAACCCACTTGGGAAAGTCAACTTTCTCAAGCTTGACTCCCTCTAAGTCCACCTTCTCAAGCTTGGACTTACACCCCTCACCATGCCTCTTAATTGATCTCATTAATGCATTATTAATAGAGATTTCTCAAGCCAATGCCTCATCAATTCCATTGACATTAATGCCTCTCACACCTCATTAATGGTTTTTACACCTCCATTAATGACCTTTGTCCCCCTCTCTCTCCTCATTTCTTCTATAAATAGAATGAGTGTTTGAGCTCAAATGGACCTTAATTTTTGAATTCATTCTTATAATGCCTTAATTTTAGAGTTAAAAAGCATTGTTATGTTGTTTATATTAATTATGAAATCATATTGCATAGTAGTTTTGATATCATTCATTTTTATTATCATACTTTTTAGAGCTAATATGCATGTTTAGTGAGCATTTAGATTAGTTTTTTATTCAAATCTTCCATTCTTAGGTTGTATATGTCACTGATTTGTGCATAATCTGAGGGCATGATTATGACATTCTTAAAACTCCTCCTAGATAGGAAGCAATAGATCGGTTTTAGTATTTAGCTTCAAACCATTTCTTTTTGTGCTTTTCTGCTAATATAATGATCTTTTGAAGTGTCATGTTGCAGATAATAGGTCCACTAAGTCCAAAACACAACATTTCTCTCACAAAATCCACTTTTTAATAAATTTATATTTATTAAAATTCCTCCATATCCCTAATTTTTCTAAACTATGATTTATTCAAATTTAATTTGAAATATAATCTAAACCCTAGCTAGAAACCTATTAACCCAACCTAGAGACCTACCCTATTCCTACTCTACTCCCATCACATCATTTCCTAAGAATACTTCCCTACCTAATCACCCTCTGATCATACTTAAAGAAGTGATTCCTACCCCTTTTAAGGCTAATAGAATGCTCACCCATGTGTGAGGATTCTCTCCAAAATGGGCACCCATTCCTCTTTAAGGATCTTTACTCCTTTGTCCCCAACTTGGAATTATTGAGCCATTCAATAGTTAATGATATATTTGACTTCAAATTATCCATCCCTTCATGCCTATGTGTCCCTTATGTGGATCTTATGTGGATGCCACATAGATACCACCTCACTCAACCCCTCATCTTCTATCCCAAAAAACTATAAATAGAGGCCTTCCCCTCTTGCATTTTCATCTCTCATATTTGCATTGTTATCATGCTAGCATAGCTCTAGATTTCATAGTTGTTTTCTCTTAGTTTCTTGTTTAAATCACATAGATATTACATGCTAGGTTTCTTTGGCTAAAATGAATCATAGTTGTTATCTTGCATGTTTCATATCAATTTCATAGTTTAAGATCATCTTTTTGGAGGATTTCAGACTAGTTCCTCATACTAGTTCTTAAATCTCTTCATTGTTCCAATCTTACATTTCACAGTTGTATTGTATTGAGAATTCACTTCATTTGTGTTTGAGAGAGAACATGCACAATCCATCAAAAAGATAAAATCAAACAAGTATAATATGGTGCAATTAACTTGTTTTTAGCTCAACTTGATGTTATGATGAGGTCTTGTTGGTTTATTTATTCATTCTATAAATTATATGTGCTAACCCACTAACTTCTCATGTTTGAGCTTGCTCCCAACAGATTGAAGATTTTCTCATACACAATTTGTAATAGAGAAATATCTTAACCGAGTGGATTTAACAGTCCTATTTGTAAAACCTAGACTTAGGTGACATTCCAAAAGAGTGTTTAAAGACCTCTAACAAGGCCACTCATAACAGGGTGAAGATATTAATAGATCTGAGGTAAACCCCCTAATCAGGTCACATTTAAAAAATGTGTTTTCAATATTTAACATGATAAGTTCTTAATCGGGCGTACTTCAGAAGGGTACATTTTTATTGTGGGTTAAAATTGCCACAAAGTTTTTTTCCCAAATTGGATTTCCTCATTAAATTTGGTGTCAACTGAGTTAAATCTAGAGTTATATGAGTTAGTTTGATGTTTCTAATTTTTAATGATTGATTTACATATATGACATGTATTGATGTTTAAGTTATTGAGTTATTTGGTGATTGGTTATTTAAGTTGTATTCAGTATTACCAAGTGAATCAGTAAGTTTAGTTTTAAGAGTTTAAGTTTTGATTTGTTTGATGAAACCCCCTCTCAGTGGGACCAACAATTGGTATTAGATAGATGATACAAGGAGGATATTCTTAGGATATTCTACAAGGAATGATGAAGATAATAAGAAGGAACAAATAGATTATGAGAAGTTTGTATATGTATATAACTTGATGTTGATATTGAAGAACTGAGAGCTACCGATCCTATTTTGAAAAAGTATGTAAGAAGACACCATTCCCTGAGCAAGATTATTGGAAATAAGGATGCTAGAGTGATGACTAGAAGCAAGGTAGGAGACACTACATGTTTGATATCTACATTTGAGCCTAAGAAAGTTAGACAGGCGCTAGATAATTAAGATTAGGTGAAACAAATGAAAGAATAGTATGATCAAATTGAGAAGAACAAGACATGAACATTAGTTCCCAGGACCAAAGACAAAAATGTTATTAGTACTAAATGGATTTTCAAAAACAAACTGAATGAGCATGGAGAATTTATTAGAAATAAAGCTAGACTGGTTTGCAAAGGTTATGCACAAGAATAAGGAATTGAATATGGAGTGACTTTTGCAACTATTTCTAGATTGGAAGGAGTTAGAATAATTCTAGCATATGATTCTTACAAAGGATTAAAGGTATATCAGTTGGATGCTAAGTCTATATTTCTTAATGGGATACTTGAAGAAGAAGTGTACATTGAGAAACCTGAAGGATTTATTGAGAACATAAACAAGAACAAGGTATGTAAGTTACATAAAGCTTTATATGGTTTGAAACAAGCACCATGAGCATGATATGAGAGATTTCACTCGTTTCTAATGAAAATAGGATTTCAAAGAAAAAATGATAACAATAATGTTTACTTGAAATGTGACAGTGATAATAAAGTTTTGATCCCTGAAATTTTTGTTGATGATATTATTTTTGGAGGCAATGACACTTTATGTAAAGGATTTTATGATGAAATTAGAAAAGAGTTTGAGATGTCAATGATTAGAGAGATTAAGTTATTTCTAGGTCTAAAAATACAAAAAGATACTGGAGGGATCTATATTACACAAGACAAGTATATCAAAGAGATTCTTAAACCTTTTGGTATGGAAGATTCCAAGCCTATTGGAACACCTATGGTTACTGGATGTAAATTATCTAAAGAGGATGAAACACAAGAGGTGGATAATACTCTTTCCCAATCCATGATTGGTAAATTATAGTATGTTGTTCAAAATAGACCTAATATAGCACACGTTGTTAGAATTGTTGCAATAGTTTCTTCTAATCCGAAGGAAGCACATATGTCTGCGGTAAAAAGAATTTTGAGATATCTGAAAGGCATAGAAGAGTTTGGTTTATTATACAAAAAAGGAGGTAATTTTGATCTGCAAGTCTACACTGATGCAGATTGGGCTCCAATTGTTGATGAAAGAAAAATTACTAGTGGAGGAGCATTCTTTCTAGATAAAAGATTGGTTACATGGCTGAGTAAGAAACAAAGTTGTATTTCACTGTCTACTATCGAGGCTGAATATGTTGTTGCTTCTATTAATTGCGCAAACATAGTATGGATTAAGAATTTACTTGAAGGTATGAAAGAAAGATCACATATCTGGTTACTATTTTTTGTGATAATACAAGTGCTATTAATATATTAGAGAACTTGATTATGCATTCAAAGACCAAGCACATTTCTATCAAGTATCACTACTTGAGAGAACAAGTTCAAGAGAAGAATGTGAGATTGGAATATGTGAATTCAAAGGAAAAATTGGCTGATATCTTTACCAAGCCACTACCTAAAGTTTCTTTTGAGTATCTCAGAGGTAAAGTAGGGTTCTTCCTCTATCCAATGTTCACTAAAGAGAATGAGGCATGTTGCATCAATTCTATATTTCATTAGAATATCTATTTCTGAATTGATGTTAGTATGACACACTTTAGTGATTCTTGAAGTTGTGAAAATATTTTTGATGTAAGAATTTATGAGTACATGTTAGGTATAATCCCGTACTGAAAAAATTTATCAGGAGTATGAATTTTTGGCATTTTTGTCAAAGTGGGAGAGAATAAATTGATGACATTTATTCTTAAGGGAGATCTTGAGAGAGAATGAATTACTAATATTTACTCATGAAGAAGAATCAGAATGTATGTTATAGAAACAAAATATTTATCCAAGAGGGAGATTCAGATCAGAGATCAAAGTAGAAATAGGAATATAAACTCAGAGGGAGTACAATTATGTATTTGAGAGTTGTCATCGTCAATTTCTATAACACTATTATAGTGGTTGTCATCAATGCAAAAGAGGGAGATTATTGATTAACTGATGAATATATGATGGAGATGATGAATACTGAGTGATACTGATAGGGAGAAACTTAGCTACCTCAATGAGTTGTATTGAACTCTTCTTAGGTCACTCCTAGGACCCTTAGGGCTTCCTCAATCCACCCCCCCCCCCAAATCTTGGAAAGATTCAATTCTTTCCCTGTCCTAAGAATCTTCCTATCTTATTAGGTTCCCCATCCTTTGTTCTTTGCANCCCCCCCCCCCCCCAAATCTTGGAAAGATTCAATTCTTTCCCTGTCCTAAGAATCTTCCTATCTTATTAGGTTCCCCATCCTTTGTTCTTTGCAAGAACTCCTCTCAAATATACCTCTTGTTAGGGTTTTTTCTTGCATAAAACACAGTGCTTGATAAACTACTTGAACACTATACCCTTTAATACTATTTCAAGCCAAGAAAATCCTAATTGCTAATGATTGGATAATACCCTTGTTCATTTTTGAGCTCCACATATACTCAGGCAGGTTTTACCTCATTATGATTACTGATTACATAGTATATACTAATGTAGACACTGACTTGCTATTAGGAGTTACTGAGCTAACTTATGAAACTTTCTGCATATGACTAGACATAACCAAATGCAAAACTTAACAAGACAAACCAAGGATATAAATATAGCATAAATCAGTGATACAAAGACTTTCATCCTTCTTCCTTTTTAGGAGGGATAACCTAATTGATTCACTCTCTAAGGAATCACTAAGATGGATAATATCCTACTGATATGAGTCCTTAATGAGTTCATCTCATTTGTTCTTAGTAAAAAAAGTATTTTGATTAAAATAATTTTGAATGGTTTTGAATACTTGGATGATGATAGATGATCAGACCAAATCCTAGATCAGTGCCTATCCTTTGGGCTACAGAGTCAATGAGCTAAAGTTTCATAGAAACAAAATACTGTAAGCTACCTTACAACCTACATGCAATTCAGATAGACTACCTTACAAATTATCCTATTACCTCTAGAATATTGTATCAAATCCTTAAAAATTGTTATGCTCCCTGAAACTACTCACAAAATTTAGTTCTTTCCTGGAAAGAAACTTGCAAGTAATTAGATAGTTACCTTGTAACCAAAATGCTTAAAAATGCTTTATAGATTTAAACGTAAAAGAGCATACACAAGAAATTAACAGACAAGAATAGAAAAGAGTAAAATTGCACCATATTTTATTGATATGATCTAGCTTTAATACATGAAAAGCTTAAAAGCTTGAAAACACAGACACAAATTCAGAAAGTCTAATTTTTGCAATATATTTCATCTCTCTAACTTTTACAACTTTGGTCTATATATAGGTTCTTAACCATCTTGGAATATTTTTTGTTAGGATGCAACAAGCTTTGGATGGTTTTAGAAACCTAACCCTAAAACTACAGAAAAGACAAAAAAGGAGAAATGCAGAAGAGGTGGAAAGACAAAATCAGGGGATGAAATCTAATACTCTTTATCTTTTTCTGGAAACTGGCGCCTTTGTCTGATAGTATATAGGGTAGCTTCTGATATTTGTATCAAATTCAAGTGACCACCCTTATAGGATCACCTACACTTACCCTTTTTAATAACTAATTTTCCCTATGCTCAATGGTCAGGCGCCAAGTGTTCCCTTCTATTCATCATCTAGAATTTCTTCCTCCACTACAGGATTCTTTTTCTTGGGCCTAGACATCAGTTCCCATGCTGTCACTTCATCTTTCATAGGCCACTTAAAGGTTTGTGTGCTCTGTACTTGTGCCTTTTTCCTCTCCCACCTAACATCGGTGATGTTTTTAACATCTACGAGGAATTTATTGATGTTAGTCTCCGCTTTGAAAGCTTCATCCAAAATCTTATTTAAGCCTTCAAAATCTAAATCTGATCCTGAAATGAATGCCTCATTACTAGGCATCTTATTGTTGAATTCACTCCTC
The DNA here is from genome assembly GCA_018584345.1 of Thuja plicata. Classification (NCBI taxonomy): domain Eukaryota; kingdom Viridiplantae; phylum Streptophyta; class Pinopsida; order Cupressales; family Cupressaceae; genus Thuja; species Thuja plicata. The sequence goes on along the minus strand of MU228520.1, from coordinate 564,125 downwards.
TAGGCCTCTAAGGCCTTCACTTGATCATCTTCTCCTTTTAGAGGAGGAACAAATCTATTGAAATCTGGAGAAAATAGGCTCAACTTAGCCTCCACTTGGTTCAACTTACCCTTGAAGAATGATAAGGCTATGTTGACCTTCTTAATTTCATCTTCAACCTCAATTACTACCTCAGGTAAATCTACTCTTAGGGGTTGCAAGGAAGCAAGTTTTTCAAATAATTGAACCCTAGGAGACCAATTGACAAAATAGGGGTTTAATATAGAAATGTACCCCGTCACTTCTGCATGTAAGGTGGGCAACTTACTATAGGCATTGAGGACGACATCTATTTTATCTTTAATTATGTCAATCCTATGCTACAGAATGCACTTAAAGGCATTTAGGGCTATTTCATTCTTATTCTAGCCCACATCTTCCTTTTCAACTACCTCCTCTGATTTTTCCCTTTCTTCTATCTGTAAAGGTTTCACTGAAGGTACATAAACCACCTCAAGTTTTCCTCAAGTTGCTTTAATAACTCAACCATTGCCTTATCCTATTGGTGTATCTTTATGTGGCATAACTCCCTGTCTTTAGCTAGGGCACCGATTTCCTCAATCAGAATGCTACACTTCTCAGACAATTGCTTTGTTTTGTCTTCATTCAAGTAAGCCTAGTGAGTCATGATCTAAGAAATCTCTAGATCCCCTGTATTTTGCACTGTCCAAACCATCTAGTTGCCCACCATATTCTCCTGAATGTTTACCAATTGAGGTTTCTGGTCTTTAGGACAAAGGCTCCACATGGCAAAAGCTTGAGACTTTGGGATATACCCAAAACCCTTTATCATGTCACCCATCCAAACTTCACTTTTCATTGTTAGATATGGATGCTTCCTTATTTGGTCAATGATAAAAGCTAAAGCCAAGTCCCAGCCCTCAGCAAGCAGTATGCCACTGTTTAAAACGATTTGTCTTTCCTCATCTGGAGAGACATCTTTGCTGTCAGGGTCATATGCTTGTAAGGGTAATAGGGCTTCATTAGTGACTATTTCCTCTCCATCAACTTTCAATTGAGCCCTTATCTACTTCTTATGTCATCTTAGAAAGTCCTTGAATTCATCAGTCTTGATGAAATTGTCATCACTTAGAAATTGTTGCTGATGTATCAATCTTTCATCAATGTAGGCCTTCAAAGGCAACTCTATATTCTCTTCTTCATCTAGCTGATACCTCTTACCTTGTGTAATCAACTTTCTTAGGTTATGATCATATAACCTATTCCCAAGAATGAGAGCACTTTATCATTTTTCTTCTCCTACATTACAGTTGAAGTCTGGCCTATATCAACTTTTTGCCTTTTGGCTGAAGGCTCCTCTACATCATCTGGCTGAGAGGCCTTTGTTAGGTCAATGATATAACCCTCTCCTCCCTGCAACTATGGTGCCTCTGCAACATCTTGTTGAGGTTGATCATACTGAGGTGGATGGGCATAATCACCATCACTATCACTTTCATATTCTAATTCTGAATGCTCAGGCTCTTAAGCACCTTTCTTATCCAAAACATTGTCAAGTTGTTGATAGAGTACATAGAAATTATGTATCATGGCTTTGATCCTATCAAAATAGGGAAAATCAGGGTAAAAGCCTCCAAAATCCAACCCATTTCTCTTTATCTTCTTTTCCATATTTAGCAACTCCTAAATCCTATCCCTTCTTGTTTTGATTTCATCTTCATCCAGAAGATTTCTTGTTGCATCCTCCTCTATACATGTACAATGAACAATTGTATTAGGGATTGTGGGGGTTAAAAGATTCCTGACTCCTACCATGAAACCCTCAGGGTCAATGTATCTATATGATGTTGCCCCCATTCTACAATTCTCCAACCACTTACTGACTAAGTCAATAGCACCCTTGCCAATCGTAAAATTAAAGATCTTGAATTTTCTAGGGGTTAAGGTCCCCTTCCTGTGTGGTGCAAAATGTTCATTATCTGTTAATAATAGTTGCTAGATGAATTCCATGGTAGAAACTCTTGATGGCACATGGTAGGGTAAGATATGTGGTGGATGTATGCATCCATATACCCTAATCATGGTGAATTTTTCTTCTAGAAAGAAGTCTCCCTAGTTATGATCTCCCTCCCACTTATATACATACTCACAAGGCCTCAGTAGTTGTAGCACCTTGATTGGGAGCCTTGTCTTGCTGATGCCCATGTTTTATAGTATTGGATATACAATCCAGTTCTCAAACACACAGTAATCACAATCTTTGGATGTATAGTTCCAAATCCTAATCCAAAACTGAATGGGATTAGGCTTGTCCTTGAAAATCCTCTAAGGATTTAAGTTGTTCACATCCATGATCCTGAAGTTAAAATGTAAGAGTAGATGCATCACGATGGAATAGTGGAAGAACCTAGGTTCCTTCTCTTTGGGATCCTTCATCTTCTTCTGTGTAGCTACAAATCCCTCATGCATCTTATCAATGATTTACTGTATGTAGTCATAACTGGTGCTAGAATGCACCTCTTGTAAGTCAAGTACCATCATCAAAATTCCAATGTTAATCTTCTCAGCTCCTCCATCTATCCCTAACACTCTACATCGGGCATAGGAAATATATTTGATATATAAATGTAGGTCCTTAAAGCACTAGGGTTCTATACTGGGTATATGAGTAAGATGGTTCCTAACCTCCTTATGCATGTGTTTCTATAATTGGCCCCTAGCAATACCAGGATTTAACTGATACCTCTCCTCTTGCTTAGTAACATTGATTTTTGTGGACATAGTACTGTATAAGCCAAAGGCTTGCATAAATGAGTTTCTATTCAAAATTAAAAGGGCAGTGCCATCATTTTTCTTAATTGTTCTATATAGGACATCATAGTGACTGGCCAAACCTAGAAACAAGTCTACATCTATATAGACATCAGGGACAATTAACCTAGCCAGACCACAAGTCCAAGGGTTCAATATTGGGATGGCTTTATCAAAATTATTATAGAAGTAGTTATAAAGAGAAAAACATGTTGATCCTAGAGTGTGAGCATCTCTAATCTCGCGGTAATCATCTATCAACACATTCACATTGGCCCTCTTATTCTGTGTAGATCCTGGCAACAGTTTCAATAATTCATCAGAGTAATTCCTCTTTCCTTTTGCATCATCATCTACTTCATCACTTCTCCCACTGGTTGAAGCCACACTAATGGCCTTACTCATCTTTGCTTTATTTCAATCCTCCCTTTTACCGATATTGAAACAAATCTTCTCTCAAGACTCACTACTCTTCTTTGTGCACTATTCTAGTAATTCAAGGCTTGACAATCAACTAAGTACTCTGTAATTTGACCAATTTCTAATTTTTGAAAATAGGAGACCTAGCACTTCTTTGCTCTGTAATTCTGAATGAAAGATAAGTTGAAAATGAGCTTTTGATCAATTCTTTATGGTAACCTTTTCAAGTACATATCTCATCATTTAAAAAATCATCAATTCTACTTTCAATTCAGCATGCTATGAAGTTAATTGAAAACCTAGCCATAGTTCATGAGTGTAACAGGAAATCAAATTCATATATGTGCATCTTCAAAAAAATACTTATAAAATTTGAAGGAGGTGACATGTCTTCATATGATTGGTCCTCTATCAGACATCTCAGCTACCCTTTTCACATAGTAATCAATATTCTAGATTGTCATTGGATGCTAAATCATTCATGTTGTCATGTTAGCTACTGCCACCTTTTCTAAAATTTCATATTTAGCGACCACGTGACTGAGTAATATCTCCTTGTCGCTGCCCAAACTCTTTAACCCTTAATTCGTCTAGAGATCTAGCGACTGTGTTATTTTCTTTTGGTTGGCTAACCATAGTCCACTTCTTGCGGTAACACGGCTGAAGGAATAAAAGTCATTGGATAAAACACTTAACTCAAGATTTATTTGGAGACTCTACGACTGATGTTTATCTTCATCTTTTACAGTTATCTCCAAGTTGCTGGATGTTATTTTTCTTTACAAGACCCCATGACTGTCTTGGTCGCTCAATTTCTGATTACAAATGTTAGTTGACAAATCTTTCAGAGACTACATGAATGAATTAAGCTTCTGACTTTAATTCAGAGACTTCGTGACAAACAGTTAATCACCAAGTCGCGAGCACTTTTATCTTTAAGTTCTTTTAATCAGAGACTTCATGAGTACCGTTGATATTTTTATCTTTGCATCTGATGGCTCTGCTAAGTCACTAAGTATTCCTTAATACCTTTAAATTATTTGGAGACCACGCTACTAAACCTCATCTTCTGCATTATGGACATGTGTCCCTTCTAACCGTTTGTCTCTGAATCGCTGAATAAACATAGACTTAGCATCTTAATCTAGCGACTACCTAACTATCTTATACTTCAAACTACATGTGGTTTGTCGTGAAGTCTTAACATCTTTCACTTAACTATCATTTCTTTTGGAGACCACGTGACATGAACTAATCGTTAAGTCTCATAAACATTTGCTAACTGCTAGCTTCTTCACATGACATCCTGACTTAACTGTTTGCCTTGCTGCTGATTGCTGACGTGATTCTTTATTTGAAGACTTCATGACTGAAGGGCTCCACCAAGTCTCAAAAACATAAAGAATATTCTATTTTCTTAAGAGACATCCTAACACTAGTTAATCGCTAAGTCTCATAACAAAAAGGATTATGTTGTTAGGATTACGTGACTAGGTGACAATGGTAAAAGACACATGACTTAAATTGTTCGAATAGGTAATGCCAAAATAGAAACCCGATGAACATTTTTAGGGTTGTTCAACATTTTGGCTGTAAAATAGGACTTAGGGTTTTGAGGTTTTGCATTATTCATGAAGGTTTTGACCTAAAGACCCAGAAAATTCACAGGGATAAAATGAGGATAAGACACTTCTGACTTAGGAAAGGAAAGAGCATGATGATCACAAAATTTTATGGCAAGCAGACCAGAACAAGGAATACAACCAACACCTCCCAAGCCCTAATGATTGTTTTGGATTACAGGAGGGCCAAGGCTCCATTCAAATTCAATTTTGAATCCCAACATGGGTCTTAAGTTTCCAAGTTAGACCATTTCTCCATCGCTTGCCAAATTCCTATCTTTTAGGCCTTGTAGGCTTTTTCCTTAATTACGCCTCCTAAAAAGTAGGAATGCACATTTTTAGTGAAAAATCCTCAAAGGACCCCCAAATTTCTTTTGGCATTTCACACCTACCACTCAAGACTTTCAATATTTTTGTGGTCTCAGGTCTCCACCCTATATGTACACCCCGTTTCAGAAATAGGAATTTTTTAAGCTTTTTAGACCAATCCTTGGTCTCTGGTCTCAAAACTTGGTGACTTGGTTACTTGGGAAATCCTCCTTAATCTTGAGTACCTACACAACATATATCATTGTATCCATGGCCTTCTTGGCTCATGAAAACATCCCTCTTTCATTTACCAAACACTTCTTCTTGGTCTTCCTAGCCGAGCTACAACCATAGCTCGCCTAGGGAAAGACCTTAAAAATAGGTGCACACACTTCCAGAGCTCCACCTTCCAAATTCTTGAATATCTATGGACCTAGTCTCCATTCCCAAGTGTCCGTACAAAACCAATGGTAGAAAATGGAGTTAGGTCCACATCTTTGCCTCGCTGTCAAAACTGGACAGCAAACTATCTAAAACAAACTAATTTACAAAAAGAAAAAGAAAAGTAATTACATAGAAAAATAACTACTAGAATCACTTTACAAAATTACCAACAATGGCCTCAAATGATCACAGTCCTAAATCTAATCCATGCACAACAAGAAAAGAACAAATTTCTTCAATTCTGCTACTCTGTCATTCAAAAATCCTTGGCTCCAAAACCCAAAATCCATACAAATGACTTCTAACCCCTCAAATTAGGGTTCTCTTTCCTTATATCCCCTCAATACATGTTCCTAACTCCTTTTATGGGCTCAAACCAACTCAAACATTGAAACCCTTAAGACAACCAAAAATGTTGTCAGCAACTTTTAAAAGTTGCTAATGTTGCATAGCAACATTTTGAAATCTTTTACACATTTACAATTTTCAAGTGTTTTAACACTAATCTGACCTAACAAACCCTAAAGACATGAAAAACATCAAATTTCCACTTGAACACATTATCAAGTACAATGTCATTAATGAGCCAAAATGAAGTACATTGACCTAACAAAAAGCACAATTAAACACTAAATAAAACCACACTTGGTCCACATGACCTTATATAATTACAATGTCCTTCAAGAGGGTCTTTAACACTTTCACACACCCAAAAAAACATGAGACCACCAATCTGACTGGCTTCTCAAGGGTGCTCCTGCACCATACTACCAAGGCTAAGAACTTAAGTAACCTCCGGTGACAGGAGCTTGGGATCAACTCCCTACTTCTTGAAATCATTCTCACCCACCTAAGTAGCTTCAGCCTCTAATTTTCCTTCCCATTGAATGAAGTGCTCCATGCAAGTTCCTTTGCCTGGTCTTTTTCTTCACTCAAGAGTCCAAAATCTTTACAGCTATTGGTGTTGGTGTAGATGAAATCTGAACATCTTTTGTTATTTCCTTACTATCTAACTATGAATCAATTTGTACTAATGTAGGCCCTTTATACATTACCAAATCTTGCACATTAAAGACATATGATAGTGCCAAATCTGATGGCAAGTCTATTTTATAAGCATTATGCCCATATTTTGCAAGAATCTTGCAAGGACCTATCCTCCTCATTTGAAGTTTGGTGGGGACTCCCTTCTATAATATAGATTTTTTAAGGTGTACAATTACAAGATCTCCCACAGAAAACTGAATATCTCTTCTTCCTTCATCAACTTTGGCTTTCAGTCTTTGTGTAGCCTCTTAGAGCTACTTCTTCACTTGGTCATGAACCTCCTTCATTGATTGAGTGAAGTCTTCTACATATGCACTCTTACCTTCCTTAGGTGTCAAGTGTCTTCACTCCAAAATACCTCTAGGGTGTAGCCCATAAACTACTTCAAAGGGGCTTTTGCCTGTTTTCCTATTAACACTGTCATTGTAGGCATATTCTGCCTGTGGTAACAACTGATCCCACATCACTCCATACTCCTTTGTCAAGCATCTAAGGAGATTTCCTAGCACTCTGTTAATAAATTCAGTCTGACCATCAGTTTGGGGATGGTAGGTTGACCCAAATGATGGGTTAGTTCCTAACCTTGTCCACAAGGTCTTCCAAAAATGACCCATAATTTTTACATCTCTGTCAGATACTATGCTGATGGGTAAGCCATGAATCCAGACCACTTCCTTAAAGAACAAATGTGCAATATGACTGGCATCATGGGTGCTTTTGCAAGCAATGAAATGGCTCATCTTACTAAACCTATCTACCACCACAAATATGCTATCTAAACCAGTCTTGGTCCTAGGCAACCCAACCACAAAATCCATACTAATACATTCTGAAGGCTGATTAGGAATGGGTAGAGGTTGATACAAACCCACATTAGAAGAGGTACCCTTAGCTTGCTGACATACTAGGCATTGCTCCACATACTTTTTGATGTCCTTCTGCATCTTAGGCCAATAATAGAACCTTTGCACAAGTTCTAGTGTTTTGTTTAGGCTAAAATGGCCACTTAAACTCCCATTGTGCTTCTCTTGTATCACATTCCCCCTCATAGATCCCTTAGGGATACATAGCTGTCCTCCTCTGAATAAGAGATCATTCCAAATGGTATAGTCTACAAATTGACTATGGGAATGGTTTTTGAAATCCTTACATACCTTGTATGCTTCTAAGAAGTCTTCATCTCCTTCATAGATCTCTTTGAAGCTCTCCAAAACTATGCTTTGTAGCTGCACCTCTTAGACTATCAAGAGTCTCCTACTTAAAGAATCAACTACTTTATTCAACTGCCCTTTCTTGTGCTTAATAGTGAAGGTATAGGCCTATAAATATTCCATCCATTTGAGATGTCTATTGCTCAACTTCTCCTGAGAATTGATAAAAATCAAAGCGTTATTGTCAGTATAAACCACAAACTCATTTGGCAACAAATAGTGCCTCCACTTCCTCAAGGATTGCACAAGTGCATATAACTCTAGGTCATAAGAGGAATACCTCTTCTTAGCCTCATTTAAATTTTCACTATAGAATGCCACTCGCATATTCTCTTGGTTCAATACTGCCCCAACAGCTATATCACTTGCATCACATTCAAGGGTGAACAACTTATCAAAATTTGGCAAAACCAAAATAGGTTATGTAGCCACTCTCTTTTTCAACCACTCAAAACCCTTACAAGCCTCTGGAGTCCACTTTAATTTACTTTTTACTCCACCTTTTATTGTATCTAAGACTGGTGCACATATCTCACTAAAACCTCTAATGAACTTCCTATAAAATTGGGCAAGCCCATGGAAGCTCCTTACCTCAGTGTTGCATGTAGGGGTAGG
>MU228520.1:525537-541147 GCA_018584345.1 Thuja plicata | reverse complement strand
GTTCATTTGTAAGGCATCTGGAATATACCTACTACAAGGTAGTGTGTCTAATCATTTGTGAGTCTTTCTTAAGGAGAGAGTTAAATTTTGTAAATGATTTCAGAGAGCAGGACATGGTTGTGAAGATTTGATGAAGAAACATTGAGTTGAGTAGATTGTTTGTAAGGCATTCAATCTGGATTGCATGAAGTTTTTAAGGCATCCTTCAGTATTTCATTAGTTTCTTATTGTTGAAATATGTTTTCATTGACTCTTTGCCCAAGGAATAGGCACTGATCTAGAGTTTACTGAGAAAATTTTTTCTCCATTCAGTCATATACAAATTAATCAATTTCATCCAGTTTTTAGAACAATGAGCCGAATTCATTAAGGACTCTTGTCAGAAGGACAGTGTTCATTTTGGTGATTCCTTAGAGAGTGAATCCCTTAGGTTATCCCTCCTACATCAAAAGGAAGAAGGATGAAAGTCCTTATATCATTGATTCTTTTTATATTTACAGCCATGGTTTGTATGGTTAAATCTTGCATCTGGTTATGCTTGGTCATTTGTAAGATGATTTATCAGTTGGTTTAACAAAGATACATAGAAAATCAGTGTCCACATTATAACATACTGTGTAAACAACAATCATAAAAGGTAAAACCTGCCTGAGTATATGTGGAGCTCAAAAATGAAGAAGGACCTTATCCAGTCCTTAGCAATTAGGCTTTTCTTGTCTCTAAATCAGTATTAGAAGGCATGGTGTTCAAGTAGTTATTTCAAGCACTGTGATTCATACGAGAAAAATCCCTAACAAATTGGCAACTCTGCTGGGGAATAAAAAATGATTAAGTCAGTATAAGTAATTTATAGCCTTGCTTTGCTGAATCATCCCAGAGTCCGGTTGTTTATATAGAGTCTAATTCAAAAAATTGTGATAAAATTTCTCACTAAGTGTGAGTGGCAACTGTGAGTTTTTTGTTTGATCAGTGCATGCTTGGAAATAAAATATGAGGAATTTGCAATTTTGATAGACAGTCTTGGAAGATCCTGATGAAGTTTTGTGGTGGCTGGAAAGAAATCCAAGAATAAGTAAAACATTCTCCTCTGCAAGGAGGTGGCAACTCAGTGAGAAAAGAATCTGATGGAGCTGTGAAAGATGCTCTAGATCTGCTTTATTTCCAGTGAAAAGAAAAAGGAGTAGCCACTGCAATTCTAGTCTAGGTAATCTTCATCTTTTTATGAAAGAAAGTTATACAAATAGTTGTTCTCCATTAAGTGGTTTTAGCACAAGGTAGGAGAACTTTTGAGTTTGGTTACATACTTCAGTAGGAAAAGGTTTCAGCAAGTTTGATATGAAGTATTGAAGTATGTTGTTATAAAAATTAGTGGCCAGATTATAGGTTTGCTGCAAGATAGAAATCTGGTTTTCATTCTGATGAATAAATTCTTAAATCTGTGAGAATAGAAGGTTTCAATTCACCTAGTAGGTAGCCCATCAGTAATATCAATAGACCTATCTCTACTAGAAGGTACATGCCATTTTGTTTTGATGGCATATGTGGTTTTCCCAATGTTATTCTGAATACAATTAGAGACAAATTGCCAATATTTTGTGGGAAGCTACGTGATTCAGCAAGTTAGCATATGCAGCTGTTTGTTGATTTGATGGGTGATTTTGAGATTGCACATGAAGATGTTTATATGAAATTGTTTGTCCATACTTTAAGAGATGATGCCTGTGAGTGGTTTTCTTTTTTACCAACATATTTGATATCCTCTTGGAGTGAGTTACATTCAGCCTTCATGTTGCAATTCAGTGAAAAAATAAATGCACATGATGCATTTACTAAGTTGTTACAAATTAGGATTGAGAATGAAGAACTAGTTCCTAATTTTAACATCAGATTCGGAAAAGTTTATAATGATATCCCTAAAATTTGTAGACCCAATGATCAAGTGTGTGTAGTTATCTACTTTGATGCATTTGATAAGGGTATAAGCTATTTGTTGCGGGATAAGGAACCTAAGACTTTGCATTAGGCATTCATGGCAGCCATAGAGATTGAAAATAACATGAAGTATGGACTGACAAAGAACCATTTCTCTAAAGGTGCTGGCCAGCAAGATACATTTGAAAGTAGAAGAGAATGCCATGTTAAAGTTTCAAATTCATATCAGCATCTAATATGCCCTACTGTTGCAAATAATGTTATTAAAAGTTCATACTTGAGAACATGTGGTGATGGAGTTTCTATGTTACAAAGAGCTCATTCTATTTTTGGTGAAAAGAACACATGTGTTTGTAATGTTACAGTAGTAGATGATAAAGTTGATTCACTTGATGTTTCCCAAATGCAAGAAGTACTTTCAGTTGTTGCTTCTCCTATTAATGAATTGTATTATGTTCAGAATGTTACTAATGATGATGTTGAAGAACACGCATCTCAGTCTTGTAGGAGTGAAGAAGCTGACAGCTGTGTTTCAAGGGATGAGAACAACAGTGTTGATCTGTCATGGCATGATGGGGCATCAAATGAAAATGAAAGTGATCAGTATGTACCTCAGTCTAGTGATGATGATGAGGCTGAAACTTATTATCCAAGTGAAAGTGAGGACAATGAAAGTGTTGGTCCATCTTCCTACGAGTCCGATGCAACATGGGAAGAAGAGAACAGTGATGGGAGTGAATTTTCTCATGAAAAAAAAGGTAGAGTTCCCTCTTTCAAATCTGAAAATGATGTTTTATCCCTGCATGGTACAAATCATCTTTTAGTTGATAGTTTTGAAGGAAGTTCATCATTGCTATATAAGGATAAAGAACTAGTTGAAGAATGCATTTCACATAATGATGAGTTGCCTAGTTGTGCAAAGGAATGCTATGAAGTTATAAGTGATTTTTCTTCCTCATATGATGTAAGTACACACGATGTTGAAAGTAGTTTCAAGGTGTCTATTAACCCGTTGTATGATGAGGATGTTGATATGGATCAGCCCATCATTTGTCAAAGTGTGTACAAAGGAGCTTTGCATGAAATTATCAATCCATTTTTTGAAGAGCATGATGAAGTTTCAGATTTGGCTAGTTGTGATTTTGATGATGATACAGTGTTATACTGCAGAAAGAAATCAGATTGCTTCTCTTCCAGTTGTGACCATGATTATGATGAAAATGTTGTGTTTGTTGATGGAGGATATGATCAAGTAATTATTGAAAATCAGTCGGCATGTAACGACAAGTTTTATGATGATTACTTTCATGTTGTTGCTGATTCAGTGTGTGATTGTGAGGATACACTGGAAGATTGTGGAGTAATTTCTGAGGCTGATGTTGATGACATGTGTTAATATAAGTCTGATTACTCATTTGACTTTCGGTTGGATATACAAGGTGAGTTAAAAATTCATGACATATATGACTCATTAGGTGAAGTGGAGTTTGAGCACTTTATATTTCTGATTGATAGCATGCATGAATCAGTTTGTGAGGATGAACTTCAGTTTGATATTAGTGTTCGTAAGCATGCTGGTATATATTTTCATAGTGAACAAGATGAAGAAAATATGTCTGGTTTTTATATGCACTATGAAAAAAAAGAGAGTTATTTTTTGCCAAACAAGGAGATTGTAGGTGTATATGAAATTGGTGAAATTGATATCAATGATATTTTCAGCTTACCTCAGAAAGATATAAATGAAAATCAGGTTTATGACAGAGGCAAGTGTTGATTTTAGTTGTGGAGATGTTTGAGGTTTTTGTAAATAATGTACATATTGTACAATATTTTTCCCTTTCAGTTGCGTGTTTGCTTTCAGTTAGAGGTTTCCCCCGTTTTTTGAGAAGAGAAAGGTTTTGAGAGGTAAAGTGAGAAGAGAAAGAGAAAAGGGTAAAATCTGGTTTAAAGTTTTGGGGTGGTCTGCTACTCCAGAGATCTGTGGTTCTCAGTATAAACTTGTTTTTAACCATCCTCAGTCAGAGCCACTGTTGGTACTCCTAAATTTGGAACAAATTTGGAGTGACCATGTTAAATTTTTCAGACAAGCAAAAGTCAGTACCCTTGAAAATTTTATGTGAGAGGGCTTAGTTCGAGTGATTGAAAAAGTGCCCGGATGATTTTCATGAGATAAAAATTGGGGAGAGGATTTAATGCATTTCATTTGACATATGCAGTGGGTCCCAGCTCCTGAATTTCAATTCTGACATGTTTAGTGAGTAGTCATTTTGAGGGGGTCACCTAATTCTGCATTTTGCTAAAGTTGTCATTTTGTTGTCCAGAGCCTACTTTGCTGCTGAGTATCTTGCACCCTGTTGAGTTTCATAAGCCATCACTTTGGGAATGTTTAGCATGCATATCAGAGAGCTTATTTTTTAAACCTCATGTCATTCTGAATTCATTTGATAAGTTTTCATACTTCCCAAAGTTGGTTGTTCATGAACTATCTGCATTTTTGTCTTGCCTAGAAATCTGAATAGCCCATTTTGACATGTTATAACTTTTGACCAGTTCATCCAATTGAGAAAATTCATTTTGCACTGAGTTCCATTGGTCACACACTCCATATTTCCCAGTCTGCAGATCTTTGTGAAATCAGATGACAAGTTTTCAAGAACCGTTCTGATAGTGATTAATTCTGATTCCCTGTGTTTTCAAGTACAGAATTGGTAAGTGACATACTTTGAGATTTTCAAAATATATACCCAGGTGAAAATTTTGGATAATTGGCTACCTAAATATTTATAGACTCCTACCAATCCATTGTCCACTTTGCCAGAGCCTTTCCGTTTCCAGTTTAATGAGGTTTCTCTGAAATTCCTGAATCCAGAATTAAATGGCATACTTTGTCCTTTCCCCATTTGCACCCAGTTCGAGGTCAGACATAATTGGATGTGGATTTGCATTATAAACCTAGGAATGAACTCATATGCAGATTCCCAAACCTTGACCAATCCGGTAGATCAATTTTCTCTGCCGATTCCAAACCCGATTTTTGCATATTTATTGTCTTTTAGTTCAGAATGTGTTAAGGTGCTATCTTTACAGATTGGTATCAGTTCAGTGGTTTCTTTTCAGAAGAAGAAAACTCAGGGGTCATGTTCTACATATGAAATTCAATCAGGCTCTAGAGGTTGGGTTTCTGAAAGATCTTTTTGATGACCCTTTGAATTCTTTTTCAGGAGGTAGTTTGTTCAGTTTGCAGTGCGGAAAGGAGTTAAGTTTTCAGATGACCATTTTGAAAGAGTGATATCTTTCTGTTTGAAAGATGTTTTCAGGAACCAATCAGGGAATCATGCTCGTTGCATATCAATGTACTACCTAACTTGATGGTGAAGCTTCAGAATGTCATCTAGTGACTTTACAATAACTGATCCAAATGAGATTTATGCTGATTCAACATTTCACGCTTGCATAGTATTTTGGAAATACAAAGTTTCATCAGTTGCACAGTGTGCCGGAGAATGAATCAAAGGGATTCCTCTCGTATGAATAGTCATTATACATCAATGAATTATTTTTCCGAATGTTAGAGTCAGATTACTAGTTTCAGTGAATTTTTAAAGGCAGCCCCAGAAGTCAGTTGCCATTAATGTGTTAAGTTTGCGGAAATGTGAAAAGTTGTTAAATCACCGCCAGTTCAATGCTTCACTGCCCTTGTGTGGTGGATCATTTTAAGTGACCAGGGTTACAAGTAATGGTTACGGACAAGGGGCTCTATGTGCAACCTCATTATTGGTGATCTTATTGCAATTGTCAATGTCGGATCTAGTCTAATTCATGGGTCTCTTTTTTGGGATATTTTTTGTCAAAGAACGTCAATATATTTGGAGATCAATAATGAATTAAAGTGCAATTTAGCATGGCAGACATAATATATTGAAATCTAGTGCAAGGTACATTTTTAATTAAGCTTTCTTGGAAACATTTCAAGTGCCATAGTGGGGAGTCAGAGAGACTACACAAAGACATATGCTGTGTTGATTGCTATGAAGGGAGTATGTTTTAAGAAACATTAAAACTACAGACATTTAGGGGAATTGATATTGTTTTGAATGTTTTCCTTAAAGCCTTAGTATTCCAAGCTGGTTGCAAGACAATGAAGGAGAAGTTCATGCTATTTTGTGGAAAGCCAGTGAACATTATACTTGCGCAGAGTATAATATAAGGTGGGTGCATTTAGAATCTTTGTTTAAAGACTTTAAAATACATTGAAAGCCTTGCAACAACATTGCCAAAAACTGCGATAGAAAGAGGAGATTCAAAGAGGTTTTAAATATTACAAAGTTAAAACATAAGGTTGTTATGTCTCCAGGGCAAACCAGGTATTGGTGAAGCTTTTAAAACATTATAAATTGCAATTTTATTTTGAACTACAAACTTCTGCATCCATAGTCTACGCTGCCCATGGAAGAGACTAGCACTTTGTTTTGGGGGGCAGTTTTTAATGCATTCTTCTGGCATTCAATCAGTGCAACAGTAGATTAAAGGAGGAGTTCATATGATTTTGTGGAGCCTGCTTCTCTTCAACATTGAAATCTGTGCAGGATATAAGGGCATCTTAAATTTGAAATGTGGAAAGCTAGTTCAACACTAAAACCTGCACAATCTATGGAAGGGGGCATATGAATAGTTTGAACAGAATACATCCTAGGCTTATGCAATTTGTAAATGTAAAACCAAATTCACAGCTGTCTACGCAGACTAATGAAGGAATGTTGAGTTGTTTTGTTTTAAAATTTGCATAAGAGTGAATGCCTTGCCAGTAGCAGACAAAGGGGGGAATTTGCAGACTTTGTGAATGTTAAAAAGACCAACTTTGCATCATAAAATACATTCACAGTAGGCTACGATAGGCAAATGGAAGAGATATTTGAAGTGTGTGGGGATTTTGAACATCAATCTGCAGATATTCCTCCACAGGAAGTGGCACCCTGGGCATTAAAACAAGACCATGGTCTTCATTTGCAAAGAAAGAATGACATTAAAGAGCAGTTTTGTTGAGAAGCCATAGAAATTGAAAAAACTGTGTATTTGTTTTATCCCATATTTACTGTGCAAAGGGAGTTTTTGGTATTTATATACCAAAACAAAAACATCCAATGTAAATAAGAAGCCCAGAGGCTCTTGGTGAGCTCCTAGGGGCTAGAGGTCAACTTGCAAGAGCTATACACTATGTTTTAACATGAAATCTGAAAATGCCTTTGAATCTTGAAAACCAATTATCCCACATTCATGCCTCAAGTGAATTTCAAAATGTTATAAGCTAAAACAAGAACATATGAGTTTGAAGTTGAAGAGGAGGATATCCACGCGTGTTCCCTCATCCGACTGCCTTGATTTCCATGCCCAAAAATGAAGGAGATGAAATTTTGACAAAAATGAACGAAGCTGTTGGTCGCGATGTCGTGAGATGTGCATGGTCGCCCAGTCGCTGAAATCCCCAGTCTCGTAGTCGGGAGTGAAATTGTAGTTAACCGTCGGAGCTCAGAGACCTGCCAAATGACCGCTACCGGTTATTCGCGCAGTCGCTAGACGATAGAGTTGACCGCCAAGACTTGGCGACTAACCGCTAGCGGTTAGTCATGAAGTAGCCAGAGGAGAAAGATAGCTGTCACAACATGGAAACGGATGCTTGTCGCCAGGTCGCCAGATGGAGTTAACAGACAGATGCTAGTCGCTAGGTCACCCAGGAATGAAAGATAAGGTGAAAATTGCTTGTGACTTAGAGACTGGGATCGTCGCATGGTCGCCGGATGAAACTAAGGTTAAAAATGAGTTAAGCACAGTTTCTGACAGTGAATGGGAGCATGCCACTTGTCAATTTCTACTGATTTCTGGGCAGTGTATGCATAAAAATGATGTTTTAAAGGATTTTTAAATGTGCACAGGTTGATTTTCAAAGGGAATTTAATAGTTTTATTGCAAATCTTATATTTTTATTCCCGGATGTTTCAGAAAGACATTGGAAATCAGATTTTCTCAGGCATGGAAATATCAGATTTTGAAGAAAATCAGACTTGCACAAAGGGAAAATGTGACAGATTGCAAAGATTTTTTAACAAATGGAATCAGATTTCGAAACTTTTCAGTGGAAGAATAGAAGAGATATTTTAAAGATATCAGATGTTTTCTCAGATAGGTGGAGTTGAAAATTAATTGAATCAATCAGATATTTTGAAAAGAAGGAATGAGTAAAAATCAAATTTGAGAGAAGGACAGGTGTTTTCTACACAAATTTTTAGGGTTTCTTCTCTTCTATATCTTGCTTTCTTTTCTCAGTTGTAAGGGTTCCTTTTCCTCTGCTCTGTTTTGGTTTTTCCCTGCAGATGCCCAGAGCAGGTCCCTATTGGTTTGAAGATTTCTATTTGTAAAGCATACTTCTTTTTCATGTTTACTTCTTGAGTTTATTGTCTGGATATCTGGAAACAACTTGGATTAATGAGAATATAGTGTAGTTCCTATTCATTATTGTTTTGTCTCTTTTGACTATGGTTTGTGCTCTAGTATAGTTCATTTGTAAGGAATCTGGAATATACCTACTACAAGGTAGTGTGTCTAATCATTTGTGAGTCTTTCTTAAGGAGAGAGTTAAATTTTGTAAATGATTTCAGAGAGCAGGACATGGTTGTGAAGATTTGATGAAGAAATATTGAGTTAAGTGGATTGTTTGTAAGGCATTCAATCTAGATTGCATGAAGTTTGTAAGGCATCCTTCAGTATTTCATTAGTTTCTTATTGTTGACATATGTTTTCATTGACTCTTTGCCCAAGGAATAGGCACTGATCTAGAGTTTACTGAGAAAATGTTTTCTCCATTCAGTCATATACAAATTAATCAATTTCATCCATTTTTTAGAACAATGAGCCGAATTCATTAAGGACTCTTGTCAGTAGGACAGTGTTCATTTTGGTGATTCCTTAGAGAGTGAATCCCTTAGGTTTTCCCTCCTACATCAAAAGGAAGAAGGATGAAAGTCCTTATATCACTGATTCTTGTTATATTTACAACCATGGTTTGTATGGTTAAATCTTGCATCTGGTTATGCTTGGTCATTTGTAAGATGATTTATTAGTTGGTTTAACAAAGATACATAGAAAATCAATGTCCACATTATAAAATACTGTGTAAACAACAATCATAAAAGGTAAAACCTGCCTGAGTATATGTGGAGCTCAAAAACGAAGAAGGACCTTATCCAGTCCTTAGCAATTAAGCTTTTCTTGTCTCTGAATCAGTATTAGAAGGCATGGTGTTCAAGTAGTTATTTCAAGCACTGTGATTCATACAAGAAAAATCCCTAACAAACCTAATTGAGAAATAAATTTAAGTTTCTCCCTAAACCTCAACATGAAATAGTAATCTACATTAAACTAGGCTAGTTGTAAACCTAGACATAATTGAACCATAAATCAACTCCTCTTTTAATTAGAGAATATGTACATGTACATATGATTAAACCTCTTTTCTTTCAAACATATGTATTTGTGTTTTCTTTTATTCATTTGTAACATGTGTTTAAATATGCAAGTAAATTAGAATTGTCATGTTTATTATATTTGTACACACACACACACACACACACACACACACACATATATATATATTCTTGTTTATATTTTCACATATAACTATTTTTTCTATCACATGGCATCATCTAGAGGGGAATCACCTAAAAATTTAGGAGAGACTAGTGTTCAAGGGGGTGGTAGTGACCACTCTTCACGTAGATTTGTTGATTCTGGAGAGGGTAGGGATGAGCTATTTTCTAGTACCATTGATAGATTGAGATGATCTATTAAGGTTCTTAATCAAAGAGTTTATTCATCCACCACCCTTCCTAATAGGGATAGGGTGAAGATTATTAGAGAGGATTTGGTTTGTATGATTGAAACAGTTAAATCATACAACCCTTATGATAGCATTTATATTGATACATTCTATACTTATCTCTCCCACAACATTATTGGCATTGTGAAGTATAGACAGGTTGACTCAGAGGATTCCACCGCTATGGTGAAGACCATGTTTCCTCATTACCAAGACATAGCTCAGGTGAGAGGATATATGACTATTAAATGTGAGAATGACCTTGTTGCACCATTTATATCATCAATGGTTGGCTTCTCATCATAGATGGCCCCATAAGGATGAGCTTTCACTTTTTTTTAGCAAACAATTATTTGTTGAATTTCATTTGTAGTACGACGTCAGCTGATTATATAGATTTTATCGGTCATGTTGGGTAGGGGAGGGGAAGATTCTCTGATAGATTCAGAGGGAATAATACCCCATTTCCCATTAATAAGTGGGAAAAGGTGGGTCCAAACCTTTTGGTGATGAAATGGAAGCTACAGGACAGAGTATACTAGATGATAGGATCAAGAGGGATGTATTTTCTAGTATTGTGGGTATTGCGACATAGGTTTAGGAGATGTCATCTAATCATTTGGGGGGATACATATTGCATTCCCATTCTAGCATTCCTCCACCTACACAGGATGCAACCTCCCGTGATGATCCATACAAAATAGCAGAAATACCATCTTCCATAGAGTATGCAACTTTATCAAATTTTGACCAGTTGTGTAGTATGGGTGTATGTTTATCCTGTGACCTACTTTGCGCATATCAGGATTTACAGATAGTTGGAGTGGTTTCTCTTAGGGAGGTTCTCCATTTTTCACCACCATTCTTAGTAGATAGAGTGGATTAGGTTCTCAGGGTGCACAAAGATAGGAGGATATTCTTGCACCACCTACAGCTCCTGAGTATACTGCAGTTGATGAGGATGCACCTCATCAGTCTACTGAGCCCACTTCATCATGTCTATCTCATCAAATTTTTATCACCTTTCTTACAAATGACCAAATTGATCTTGCATAGGTGTCCTTACATGACCATATTGATCTTGCAGATGTGTCCTTACATGATTCAGATTTGAGTGCTATCAGAAGAGCATTACACACTGCTACGGTATATATTTATTTAAACTTTTATTTTATTTAAAAATTATTACACATGTACATAAATAATTTGAATTTTGATATATATATATATATATATATGTATGTATGTATATGTATGTATGTATATATGTATGTATGTATATATGTATATATGTATATATGTATATATGTATGTATGTATGTATGTATGTCTATGCTCCAGGGTATTATCAACAGTATGAAACCATATGGATATTTTCCTGGGGATCCTATGCATCATGACACACATGTAAATTTAGACGTTTGTTCAAAATTAATTTTTCTATGATCATAAGTATTTAATTTATTGTACATTTGTGTATGCATGACACATGTTTTTCTTTTATTGCACACAGATCAGGAGGAGGTGGACCATCATCACGTCACAGATTAGGACATGGCCCTAGTTGAGCACACATGCTATTTTAGATATTTCATGTGACACATCTATTCTAGACATTTCATATACATGTTATTTAAGACATATATGTACATGTTATATGTTCGTGTGTTATTTCATATTTTAGACATTACATATATACATGTCCATTTTAGTCATTTCATATACGTACATGTTATATATTCATGTGTCATTTCATATTTTAGACATTACATATATACATGTTCATTTTAGTCATTTCATACATGTACATGCTATATGTTCATGTGTTATTTCATATTTTAGACATTACATATATACATGTTCATTTAGTCATTTCATATATGTACATGTTATATGTTAGTGTGTTATTTCATATTTTAGAACTATTTTTATACATGTTATGTATACATTATGTTATGTCATGTACAACCTTAATGTTATGAATGTTCATGTGTTCATTAAATAGACTAATTTGTCATATGAATATTTTTCATACATGTAAACGTTAAAATATAATTAATGTAACTAATTTGGCATATGAATATTTTTCATTCATGTAAACTTTAAAATACATTTAATGTAACTAATGTGTCATATACATATATTTTTTATTCATGTAAACTTTAAAATATAATTAATGTAACTAATCTTTCATATATGTATATATGTACATCTTAAGGGGGTGTCTTAAGGGGAGGTCATACATCAAAGCATGCACATAGAAACATACATAACAAAGTATGCACATATCAACATACATAAAATCATACATCAAAGTATACATAGCTATATATTAAAATCATTGAACCATCTTGAAGCACATGCACATAACAACATATGTAAAATCTATATATTAAAACCATTGAACCATCAAAATATACATAAAAGAATACATAATTTACCAATCATGCATAATTATATATATAAAAACATACATGTAACAACATACATAAAAGCATATATCCAATATCCATACATTAAATAAGAGCTCAAGTTGTTGAGTTCAAATATGAAAGAACGAGAGCTACAAAAGGAAGTTTATCATAAAGCTCCTAATATATATAGTCTGGATCCTCTCTATATTTTATTATCTCCAAATTTTTTTCATGTTCTTCAATAGGAAACCTCAACTTTTGATTGCCACGTCCTCTCTTTTGCAATGTCTCAAATTCCATCTTTGTTTCCATAACCAAGTGACTGTAATGTATAACTTTTTGGCGAGGCATGTATTTCATAAATTGAACACCATTTTTGTCTATCTTTATTTTCTGATAATAGGTTCCTTCAATAAAAACTAAAATGGTTGGATATGACTGTCCATCACCATCTACAATTTCTTCTGACAACTTGTATTTTTCTTTCATGCAGCTTAGTAGGTAATAATCTACACTTTTCGCATTGTCAGGATCTGCAACCACGGAAAAAATATCACGTATACAAATCCAAATTCTATTTAAATGCAAATAAAAAGTTTAAGATAAAATATAAACATCACTTGCAGGATAAATTAAAATTAAATAAAATAACATGTATTTGCACACACTTGTAACAAATAAATCAGAAACACACTCATAATCAATTGAATATATGTCAATGTAAGTGTCATCATCTTCATAAGGAGACATTCTCATTAACTCCTTCATTTCCCACTGTGAAACATATCCATTTGCAATATTCTCACATTTTCTCATTAGATCGTCCTCAATGCAGTCAACACAAAAACATAATTTTTCTCTTCCTTGAATTAATAGAGGCTTATGTTGTCTTGTAGTCATCAATTGATGTAAACTTCTAATACTACCAATTCTTTGGAAATTGTAAGGATTAGATCAGTCTATATTTGTTACAAATATGAAATGAAAGTAGCACATTTTTAGATCAACAACTATGATAACATAGATGAACACAAAAATAAATTTTAATTTATAATTTGCCAACAAAATCTAAATTACCTTTCACTTCCCAAAAATAACATTTGTTGTATTTGGTGTCCCGACTAGCAAAATCACTTTGACACCATTCAAAAAATTTCTTTGAATTCTCTATCATGTTACTTGTATATTTTTGAACTATCAGTTTAAATAAAATGGATCTAAGCTGAAATTATATTATTTTAAATATCTAGATATATATATTTAACTACTAAACACCATTTGTACCTGGAAGTTCATGTTGGTGAAGTGCACACTTCACACATGCTCCTGCTGCATTGTTCTCTCCTTTTCCATGCCCACTTTCAAATAAGTTTCACAGAAACTTAACATTGCATCTAGCATGTTGCATAGCTAGCCAATTAAAGGATTTTGCAGATTTAAATTGTCCTACAAGATTAAGTTGTACATGTATACATACATGTATTATTTAATAATTTAATAAGTAATTAAATGAGAATAAAAATGAATTTAAATACATACACTTACCTTCACAACCATCATACCAAATATAATGTTGTGAAGCCTTTATCCTATGATTTGCAATTTCTTCAAAATACATTGCAAAATAATGAGCCTAATAGCTCCTATCATGAACCTTATCATCACTGATATAGAAATGAACCTCCTTGATGATAATGCATTCATTTGGGTTGGTACTTTCTACCTCCTCCAAATCAAATTGTAGTTGTCTATAGGTCACTTTCACAAATATTGCAACTTTCTTAGAATGTCAATATTGAGGTTGAAGCTCTGATTGAGGGGAAAATGTATAGTTCTTAGAGAAATCTACAATTGAAAGAATATAACCAGGTGGAAAACAATCTTTGGAATCACAAAACTATTTTTCTTTCCATTGTGCACCATCAAAATACTGGATATGTGGATAAAATATAGCACAAAATCTAGTCATAAAATCAAGGTAGGGAAATTCACTCTCCTTCAATACAATTGTTTTGGATTCACCTCTAGTCTTAGTTTGGTATGTCTCATATTCAAATCTCTTCCACAAAATGACATTGAAACATTAATATTCTTAATTTACAATGGAGATTTTTTCAAATCGCGTGAACTCTTTATAAATGGTACTTTGAACTCATGTAAAGCTTCTGATTTATCACAAAAAATGGACTTCACAAATTGTGTCATACTTCCAGGGATGACCATATCTAAATTAAGTACTGCCATAACTTTTTTATATGATTGCGAGAATAGATGAAACTCAACATGATTTTGACAAGTTTCACGCACTTTATTTATGCGTACAAAGTAAGGGCACAACCTCTCAAACATTCTTTGACATATTTTCATGTCTAAAAATTCTTTCTTGAATACTTCAAACAATTCACTTTGTGTTGTATCTATAAAATGTTTTGGATGTGCAGTTTTCATACTGGTCTCTTCATCTTTAATCTATATTGTATCCCTTTTATTGAAAGAAACACAGGAGTGACCGGTCCAATATTCAATGACCTATCTTTTTATATCTTTGAAAAGTTTGTCTTTTCGAGGAGGTCTACAAATATTTAGCCAATTCTTTGTAGTTTTTTCATCTAACATATTTCTCTTCCTGATATATCTTTGAATAGTTAATCTAGATGCATTATGTAAATCATAAATTGAGTTTACTTGTTTTCTCTGTGTCAACCTCCTACTAGATAAAGTAGTCATCAATGCTCTATCTGCAACACTTAAATTGGCTCCTCGACTTGAGTTGGTAATGTCATTCAATGCATCTTGAAAATTTTCAACTATTGTTCGATTTTCATCGTCTCTTGAGATTTTCTTGTTATCAACACCAAAAAACTTAAAAACAAGATTCATTTATTTTTTCCTAAATAACCTATTAAAGAATTGTGCTCTTCCAAGCATACTTTTATTTTTAAATATTCATCTCAAATTTTTTTGCAATACAATTTTATTGTGCTTTTAGATACCATTTGTTCAGATCAAATTTGACTAAAAAGTGAATCATCATTCATCTCCATTAAATTTCCCATGCAAAAATATATATTTCCACCTTGAGAACTACCAATTTGTTCCCTTACTTGAATTGCATCTTCTTTAATATCAATAGGTTCTTCCTGAACTTCAATAGGTTGATCTTGATTATGTTTTGTATGACCTATCATTTTATCATCCCTTATTCGATCATATTTTCTTGTTCTATTCCTTTTATTTCTCATTGCACAAATTGTTCAAATTGAGAGCTTCAATTCACCTGCATACACAAAACCATATAACCAATAAAAATAAAAAAAATAATATTGATAAGTGCATAATTCAATATTGAACAATGCTTTAATTAAAAACATAAAAATTGTTAGAATAACTG
>MU228520.1:505147-525240 GCA_018584345.1 Thuja plicata | reverse complement strand
TGTGTGTGTGTGTGTGTGTGTGTGTGTGTGTGTGTGTGTTAGAGTCACACAAGGCATACAACTTGTTGAATATACTATTTATCCTTTTCTTAAGCTTTTACCGATTATCAGTAAATAAACTTAGTGTTTACCGATCAATCCTCTTTTTGTAATGTGTAAATAAAAACATCAAAGAAATGAATCATATACACATTTGACAAATGGATTTTTAACGTGGAACCCTTTTAAGGAAAAAACCACTTGGAACCGGTAACCCAAAATTTTCACTCTTCTAAAGTTAGCTTGGTGAAGAGCCAACCCTGTTAATGTTACAAACACAGTGTTAAGTGTGACCTTGTTAAAGAGGATTTAAAACTAATAATTTATCACTTGACCTAGAATTCACTATTATTTCAACATGAAAAAACTTTTGAGACTCCTTAGGATGTATCTCAATATAATAAGGATAGTTAAATCCCAATAGGTTGAGACATTTTTATGATCCAATGGTTAAACTGAAACAATAAATGATCTGTTCAATAATACAACTCAGCTTTGTAGATTTTCAGATCTATTGTAAGTTCATAATACCTCTTTGATAAATATTCTCTTTTGTTCCTTTTCTCCCCTCCTTTCTTTCTTCTTGATGAATGTTTTGCTTCTTTGTTGCTCGCTATCTACAAAATTCTTGGCTCTGCTCCTCCATCCTATATGATAAGATCTGCATGAAGACTTCTATCTTCATCAGAATTATTCTTAGAATTCCTTATTTTTCTTAATTAATTACTTGTCTCTTTATATAGACATGATTTAATCATTCATTCTTCTTGTTTTCTTTATTGATCACTTCTTGATCCGTAAAGCTTGTCATGCTTGTTTTAGATTTATTCTATAAATCTCTCCTTGTTTTCTGGAATAAAACATGCTTTAAATCTCCTTCTTATCTTTATCTTTTAAATGATTGATAGAAATAAAGAAAAAAATAAGTTAAATCTAAACATAGGTCTACCAGCTAAGTTGTTTTTCCATTTTCTAACTTCAGTTCCCATTGGTCAACACTTCAGTTGTGCTCAATGACTACTGCAGATAGCTCAGGCATCAACTTTAGTTTTGTTTGGTGAAAACTATAGTTAGCTTGCTAATTCTTTCTCTGGTATCACTTGCTCAGGTAACACTATCCTTTGGTTAATACTATGAACTTATGTGGTCAGGGTTCACTATTCATCGGGGTTTACTGTCACTTAGTGTATATGGTTACTGATGACAAAAAATTTGTCTCTTCAGATATTTAAGTGTTGTCACAATATGTGTATGAGAAATCATACCATATCAAGTTGACATCAATGAAAACAAAATACATTAATTTATTTAATGTCTTGCATATACTTTCTGTAGCTTGGAGACCATCAACTTGTCATCTTCAAACATTCAATCAGTTATAGTTCATCAATCTCTCCCTTTGGAATTGATGGCAACATACTTATCAAAACAATATGAAATATGTAATGTGAAGCATGAAATATCATACCAAACTTATTTTTCTATAAACAATTCAAATATCTGGCTCTTGGTAAGTTCTTCTAGCTTAGATTTAATTCTTTCATAATACTTTATTCATTCTTCATTGGATAGATGTACCAACTTTTGATTCTGTCTCTCCCTTTGTTGTAGAATCTCTTCTCCATTTTATGGATAGATATGAAGTGCTAACTTTTCTCCAATTCTCTCCCTTAGATGGATATTTCTATTTCTTTATTTTCTCTCCCTTTGGATGATCATATTATAGAATATATTTCATATGGATATATTCTCTCCCTTTGACAACAATGCCAACCTTAAATATATTATTGAATTCTTTTGTCTATCAGAAACACAACTCTTTCATAGCCAACAATATCTCTAGTGTTTGGTTCAGATGAGTACCTTCTTGTATTGATATATCATTGTAGTCCATCTCTAATCTTTCATCAACATGATTGATCTTCTGATAACGTGTAGGCTGATGTAGCCTCCTAGTTAGCTTAGTGACCAGTAGACAAGGGTTGGACCCCTATTCTCTTTCTCAGATAGTCAAATGTATCTTTTAGCAATGACTTTGTGAATATGTCTGCTAATTATTATTTGGATTGAACATATCCTAGTATCACCTCTTTCTCTTGTACTTGTTCTCTTAATTAATGATACTTGATAGCAATGTGCTTTTTCTTAGCATGCATAAGAGGGTTCTTGGAAATGTTGATAGCACTTGTATTATCATAATAGATAATTACTGGACCAAGGATTTCCATATTCATACCTTTCAACAATTGTTTGATCCATGCAATGTTAGATAAATTTGTAGCAACATCCACATATTCTACTTTTACATCGGATTGAGATATGCATCCTTTCTTTTTACTTATCCATGTGACAAGTCTGTCACCCATAAATAATTCTCCTCCTATTGTTCTCTTTCTATCATCTATGTTTCTAGCCCAATTAGCATCTGTATATACTTGAAGCTCAAATTTTCCTTCTTTATTATACCACAAGCCATAGTCTTTGATATTCTTTAGATATCTTAGAATTCTTTTAACATAAGTCATGTGTGATTCCTTGGGATTAGTAGAGAGTCATACAACTATTCCAACTGCATGTGATATATCTGGTCTAGTATGTACAACATACTTGAGTTTTCCAATCATAGATCTATATAGGGTCTAATTTACCTTGGTTGACTTGTCTTCCTTTTTTAGTTTGTATCTGGTTACCATCGGTGTTCCAATTGGTTTGGAGTCCTCCATTTTGAATATCTTCAGAACTTCTTGATGTATTTGGATTGTGTGATGTAGATGCCTTCATCCTATTGAAGAATCTGTAGACCAAGAAAAAATTTGATCTCCCCAAACATTGACATATCAAACTCTTTTCTCATTTCATCAGCAAATGATTTTCATAACATATCATTACCTCCAAATATGATATCATCAACAAATATCTTAGCAATCAGAATGTTATCATCAATATCTTCTTTTAAATACAGATTACTGTTATCACTTGTTCTTACAAATCCAATACTTATGAGATAAGAGTGAAGTCTTTCATACCATGATCTTGGTGCTTTTTTAAATCCATACAAGGCTTTGTGTAGTCTAAAAACATGTTCCTCTTTTAGGGATCAACAAACCCTTCAGGTTTTTCAATATATACCTCTTCTTCTAGTATTCCATTCAGAAATGAAGATTTGACATCCATTTGGTATACTTTTAATCCTTTGTAGGAAACATAAGAAAGTATAATTCTTACTCCTTCTAGTCTAGAAATGGGTGCAAAGGTTTCTCCATATTCAATACCTTCTTCTTGTGCATACCCTTTTCATACTAATCATGCTTTGTTCCTTGTGACTTCTCCATTCTCATTTAGTATATTTTTGAATATCCATTTGGTACCAATGACATTTTTGTCACTCAGTATAGGTACTAATATCCATGCTTTTTTCTTGTCAATATATTCAATATATTCATTCATAGCACTGACCCACTCTTGATTCTCAAGTGCAATATTGATAGATTTAGGCTCAAAATCACAAATTAGACATCTAGTGTTTAGTGAATTACTTCTTTTTCTCATTCCAGCCTTTTTATCTCCTACGATATGGTTCTGTGGATGGTGTCTTCTGACATACTTTGTAAGTACCAGTTCAAATATTTGTTTATCATTTTGATCATCATTTTGATAATCACCTTGACCTTCATTTTGATCTCCATAGCTCGATACATCATTGTGAGCAATTTCCTAATTTTCAGTGTATGTAGCATGTTGCTCGGTTGCATTGTTCTGTCGCTCGGTAGTGATACACTATTTCTTGGGAAAAGTGTCAGGTTCTTCAATATAGACAAATTTTTTGTAATCTTCTGGTTCTTTTCTTCTTTCCTCATCATTTTTCTCAGCAAATTCATCCACTTTGGCATTTGCACTTTCAATGATTTTGTTAGAGGATTTGTTAAGACATTTATAAGCCTTGCTTTTGGTAGAATAACCTACAAATATTCCTTCATCACTTTTGGAGTCAATATTTCCATTTATATCATCTTTAAAAATATAAAATTGACTTCCAAAAATTCTAAAGTAACTTACATTAGGTGTGTATCCATACCATAGCTCATAAGTGGTGCATAAGCACCTAGGCAAACCCCTAAATATTAGTACAATTTTGGCTTGTACTAAACCTAGCCAAGTTAGTAGCTTTTCATTTTTACCGTAGTAGGTTTTCCAATGTGTTTTACTAGGTATATTATACTAGGATCAATCTAACCTAGTTGATTTTTATTTTCTAGGAGTTAGTTCCATGTTAGCCTAAAAGTGGGAAATTGGGTATAAAAGTGTTCTTGACTTAGGTAGGATGAGAAAATTACCTTAAAATACCTAAATGATGTTTATTCATCAATTGGAATGAGTTATAGGTCATAAAAGTTAGTTTGGAGCATTAATGCAAAAGATGCCATAATGTTGTCATGACAACATTTGCAATTTTGCACATGTTGCATGGAACATCGACAACTTTTGATTCTGATGCAAGTGGCAAGGTAATACAAATCCAATCACTAGAATATAACTCCCTTGGTGAGGAGTGACCAAACCTAACACTTACACCATTTACAAATTTTCATGAAACATAATCCCAACACCTTCCATGGACTTGAGAATGGTGGATGACTTAGGTGGGTGCCCCATTAATGGATCCTCAAGGATTCAATGTACTAACCTTAGAGTAAATATGACCCCAAGGCTCAAAATTACTTTAAAAGGAAAATAGAGGTCTTAGAAATCATGGGGGTAACTAGACAATCCCAATTCATCCACCCAAATAGATTGATTAGAGTGTTTTAAGTGCATAGGCTCGAAAGTCTAATCTAGGCTTATAGCCCTGTCTAGGTACACTAGTCAATTTAACTTTGGAAACTTCCAAACAACATAGGTATTGAATCTAGGATTTTAATACCCTTTACAAAGAAACATCTACTCTAGGAGGACCAAGACTTGAACCATTATTCCAAGCTTAGGATTGATGGTTTGAAGACTGGTTTAGTGGGCTAATCAGGCCTTCATTAAAGAAGGAACTTCTCATAGACAATGATATATCTTCCTAAAAGATATTGGAACATCTAGGGGATGTCCAAAATACTCTAAATCCTAAGTTATAGGCCTTGGTGCTCTATTTTTTAGGAGTTATACACAAATGTGTAGTCACAGAATAGGTGCATACATACATGATATACACCTAGGGCTCATCCACACAACTATTTCCCTGCATCAATGCAAAAAATAATAAAAGAATCATTTAAAGAGTTCTACAAGGGATTTTTCCACCAAAGATCAATCGATTCCCATGGTGGAAATTCTCTAGACAACCAAAAGAATGCACAAAACCCTTGAAAGGAGGACAAAACGAGTTGCATAGATGAAAAACTGATATATTGAGTTGTAGGTAAGATTTTTCCCTCAAACCACTTGCATTGAAGAGATATTTCATAGGAGAATCAAATAAAATTGGTTTTAAGTAGAACTTGATGCGTACATGACCGTATAATCCACTGGTGTCACCAGAAGTGTAGGAAAATAGTTTGATTTTTATTATTGAGCCAAAAATTACATTGTTTGCATTCCACCCGCCTATGAGGGCTATGAATGCCTCCCCTAATGACTTTAAAAAATTTTTCAAACACCTAGCTATTAGAGAAAGAGTTACAAGGAACTTTTGAAAAGTTGTTAATGTTATGCAAAGTTGCATTTTAGCAACTTTTGCAATTTTGCTAGAAATGAGTAATTTTTACTCATAAGACAACTTTAGTCCCTAAAAAGGAAAATAACTTATTGAAAACCATCCTAAGAGACTTAAAATACCCTAGAAACAAAAAATTAAGGATCCATGACCATAGTGTACCATGTGGCTTATAAGTTTCCAAACTTGTAACTAGGTCTTACATTTGGATCTTAATTCTAATCATCTAATCCATAAGATTTCTTGGACTCCTTACGGCCTAGGGTACATTGGATGTATCAAGACTGAACAACTTTAGAAGTTTTCAATTTCTAGGGGGTACTCCTGCGCCAGATTCCCTTCGAATTTGAGGAGGGATATGAATGCTAGTGGCCTAAAAACATGGAGAAGGCATATTTAGATACCTTGAGGCTCATTTCCCAAGGGATGAGTGATGTAATGAAAGTTTTTGAATAGAAAGAAGAACACTATTTTTTGAGTTTTGTGCATAGTCAACTCTTTTGATGTATAAGCATTAGTGAATTGATTGAATACCTTGTTCCAATGTTGGATCTATCTTGTAGAGTCATTTTTAAGAACTTTCCATTCTGTGGCAAAGTGGTTTTGAGTTGATTGGTTTGGCTTTGTAAATTGTTTTGTAATTAGTGTAGTTGATGGAGTAGATAGAGTGGATTTTGGTTTCATGGATCTCCTATAGAAGAAAACTATGGAAATATTTAGGGTGTGGATGAATATGGTAGGGTAGCCTCTATACATTGTAAACATGTAAATAGGAGGTCAAAAGTGACAATTTTTTATTTTTAAGATCATGCCCTCGGTGAGACCAGAGAGCCCGGTTAGGTGCATGATAGGGAGAGTTTGAATGCAAATGTAGGATAGTGAATGAGAGATTCAAACCAAGTGTGGTTTCAGAATCCTTAAGGTCCTATAGATACCTATCATAGAGAATAGGTCTTGGTTAATCTACCTAGGTATATTTCTAGATAAAAATCAATGAACTACACATTTTTTTCCTAATTAGCCCTAGTTGACCTACATTTAAAGAATCCACTGTATGAATGACCTAGGAGTCCAAGAAATCAAATATTATAGGTATTGGAAAAGGGTATCTAGATCCTAAGTTTTTTTTTGCGTTATTTGCAAATTTTAAGAAAGAATTGAGAAAAACCCTCTGTGTAGGGCTAATTGTCCAATTAGGCCTGTTAGGTCTAAATCTTTGTCAAACTTGTACTAGATTGTTTAGAAATTGATGTCCCATTCCAATGGAACCATATGGATTTCAAAGATTTTTTTTAGTGATGGACACACTCCTTGCAACATTTGTGAAGTTATGAAGGATTTTCACTTGGAGCCCTCCAAGTTAGAGTGAAGAGTTGAAACACATTTATTGATAGTTGTCCTTGAAGGTGAAGCACAAGGAGATAAAATTATTGTATTGAGTTAGTGAATAATTATTATAGTGAAGAAAAGACTTGGGAGGTCCTAGAAGTGAGGTTAGAATATAGAGAAGACTAGGACTAGTATAGTCCTAGATTGTGTATGTGCAAGCACACCTTGGAGCACTTCCATCAGATTGGTATTAGAGATTGTTTGATCACGCTTGTGGTGAATGTTCCAAATAGAAGAGTTAGTAGGAGAGTCTACAATGCTGATCAATGTAGAGTTGGAAAAGAAGCTAGATGAGCAAGAAGAAGAGAATAGATATCTTAGAGATAGATTGGCTCAATTAGAGAAAAATTTAGATGAACTGGATGTGAAGACAAAAAGAAGTAAAGGATAAGGTTGAAGGAAAAGGAAAGGATATTTCCATATATGGTTAAGTACCTAAAGATGACCCTTTCCTTACTGAGGAACCATTCTTTATAGAAGTAAACTTCAATGGTGTGCTTGCACAATACCACAAGACAAGACTTCTCTTTTCCTAGTCCAATTAGGATCCTAATCTTCTCTATAGGAATACTCTATCCTCTAGGAACTAACCCTAATACTATCCCTAACTCTTCTCTAAGAGTTCAACTATTGTGCTTCACCTTGAAGGACTTCCACCATCAAGTTTGTCTCACCATTCTCC
This sequence comes from Thuja plicata, assembly GCA_018584345.1. NCBI lineage: Eukaryota > Viridiplantae > Streptophyta > Pinopsida > Cupressales > Cupressaceae > Thuja > Thuja plicata. The sequence goes on along the minus strand of MU228520.1, from coordinate 517,429 downwards.
ACATTGGTTCCAAGGCTTTCAATGCCAAATCCTTGAAATAATCAGCACACATGTTGCAAGGGTCTTGTATATGTTTTTAATGTTTAATGCACATCCAATCAATCCAAATTTCATAGGTATTTCACCCCAAGACAATCAAATTTCAAATTCACACCCTATTTCCCTATTAGGCCTAAAACACCTATTAGCCCTATTCAGTGAGTTTTTCAAGCTTTTCTCTAAAAACATGCACACAACCCCCCAAAAAAAATCAAGGGTCCAGATACCCTTTTGGGAGACCTAAATGATTTTTAAGGTCTAATTTCCCAAATTTGTCTATACATCACTGTCCTTGAAAGTAGGGCTTTTAGGCCTATTTTGGCTCTCTACAAGCAACTTACTGATTTCTCTCCAAAAGTATATCCAAATGGATTGGCTAAGATATGAACTTGAAACTAGGGACCTATGAGACTCTAAAAACACTAACTCCACTCTTGTTTTAGTTCTCCATCTCAAACCATTGTCTCTGCAAATGGTTTTATCCTCACCATGCCTCTAAGAAGACTATCCTAGCTCACCTGGGGCATGGTCTTAAAAATAGATGAACACATTTTGTGACCTCCTACTTCTATATACACTATGTAAAGTTTCTCCCCTATGCCTTTAATTCAACCTTTTATGTTTTCCATGGTTGAATTTAATGGGGGAGCCATGAAAGCAAAATTTACCATGAATCACACCAACAGACTACCTAGTTTAGGATTATTTTTCTACAGAGAACAAGTTAACTAAAAAATTATAACACCCTAAAAGAAAATTTCTTAAAATAAAACCCTCTACATGCATAAATAGTTGGATCTTATGATTCAATCCATAAACAAGCTCTATAATAGAAAATGATCAAAAAATACACTAACACAGAATTGCAGTCACTTTTGCTATTCAAAAACTTGATTACAAATAAACTCTCTCCTCAGGATTCAAGCCTCGGACTATCTTAGATGCCTTAGTCCACCATTCTAGTCCATTTGAAATCAATTCCCACTCCTACATTTGTGCGGATCCTATGTTGCCGAGTTGCATGCAACATTTGCAATTTCTTGCAAATGTTGTCATGACAACTTTTGGCAACTTTTTGCATTTACTATGCCAACTAGAATATAGGGCCTCTATGCTATGTAGTTCATTTAAATAAGCATATATAATGACCTCAAGGCATATTTTACATCATTCATAGGTCTAGAACATATTTTGAACACAAATCCCAACCTTAGACAAACTAGGCCTAAACTAACCAAACACAACTAACAATGACTAATTGATGACCTTAGTACTAACACTAACTCACCTAGTCCACATGACCTTCTAAGGCCTCAAATAAAACACACATCTCTGACTTGGGTAAGTTCAAATAAAAGCCAAAAAATTCTAAGGCTTGAGGATTGCCTAGGTTCTCCTGCACCATCCTCCCCTAAACAAAAGACTTTAGTCCACCCTTGGATTGAGTAAGTTGGTGTCAACCCCCAACTTCTTAAACTCACTTTCCTTGATCCATACTACATCTACATTTCATTTTATTTTCCTTTTGATCAAGTTTTCATTATACTCCTTCTTCCTAGTCTTCTTGTAAACTCTAGAATCCAGAATGCTCTCTGCTTGTTTGATTGGTGTAGATGGAAAGTGTAGTTCTTCAACCTCCTATATGAATTCATTTAGACTCTAATAAACATCAAGGATTGGGCCTTTATATAGTACTAAGTCTAAAACATTGAATACTGGTGATAAACACAAATCCCCTGGAAGTTCCACCTTGTAAGCATTGGCTCCATACTTTTCTAGGATGACACATGGACCAATTCTCCTCATCTAAAGTTTGTGAGGTGTTCCTTTCTGAAGTCTTGCTTTATTTGGATGAACCATCACTAGATCTCCAATCTTGAATTGGACATCCCTTCTTCTCTCATCCACTTTGGTCTTGATCTTCTCTGTATTCTTAGTGAGAGTCTTCCTGACTATGTCATGGACTTATTGCATAGCATATACAAAATCCTTAGCATATCCAATGCCTTTAGCTCCATCTTTAACGTCTCCAAGTTCATGAATTCCTCTAGGATGAATTCCATATATAATCTCCAAAGGGATTTTCCCTGTTGTTCTATTAACATTATCATTATAAGTATATTATTCTTGTGCAATGAGTTGGTCCCATGTCTGACAATACTCCTTGGTCAAACACCTTAGGAGATTACCGAGGCTCCTATTTACTACCTCTGTCTGACCATCTAATTTAGGATGGTAGGAAGATCCAAATGATAAGTTTGTGCCCAACTTCTGCCAAAGAGTCTTCCAAAAGTGGCTCATAAACTTGGTGTCTCTATCAAACACTATACTCAGTGGTAAACCACAAATCCTAACAACCTCCTTGAATAATAAAGAAGCTATTTGAATTGCATCATTTTTTGTCTTGCATGGCACAAAATGATCCATATTACTAAACCTCTCTAAAATCACATAGACACTATCCATTCCTTGTCTAGTCTTGGGTAAACCTACCACAAAGTCCATGCTTAGACATTCCCATAGCCTGGTTGGAATGGGTAAGGGATGATATATGCCTACATTTATAGATCTTCCTTTGGCCTTCTGACAGATAACACATCCCTCAATATATATCTTCACATCCATGTTCATCTTGGGCCAAAAATAGAATCTTTGGACTAACTCCTGAGTTTTATTAATCCCAAAATGGCCACTAAGTGAACCATTGTGTTTCTCTTGTATGATATTCATTATTATTGACCCCCTTTAAACAATAGACTAGACTGCAAAGTGTATTCAGAGTATTGAATATGAAAGTGGTTTTCATACTCTTGAAATACCTTGTATATGTCTACAAAGTCCTCATCTTCTTTATACATGTCCTTGAAGTTGTCAATTCCTATACTTTGCAGTTGAATCTCCTGACTGGTCAATGCTCTTTTGCTCAAAGCATCTGCAACTTTATTTTTCAAACCTTTCTTGTGTTTGATGTTGAATGTATATTATTTTAGGTATTCAACCCACTTCATGTGCTTATGACTCAATTTGTCTTGTGAGTACAAGAAACTCAATGCTTGGTTGTCAGAATAGACTATAAATTCCTTTGGCAATGGGTAATGCCTCCATTTTCTCAATGACTAGGCTAGCACATAAATCTCTAGGTCATAAGAAGAATGTTTATTCTTAGCTTCATTCAACTTCTCTAAATTGAAAGCCAATGGTCTTCCCTCCTGATTTAGGACTACTCCAATTTCCATAAACTGGCACCACATTCCACTGTGAACAATTTTTCAAAGCTTGGAAACACTAAAATTGGTTGGGTTTCTATCTTCTTTTTCATTAGTTCAAAGCCATTATTATCTTTCTCATTCCAAAAAAATTTGGTCTTCATGCCTCCCTTAATTGTATCTAACATAGGAGAACATATTTCACTAAACTGTTTAATAAAATTTCTATTGTATTGTGCAAGACCATGAAAGCTCCTTGCCTCAATGCTTGTCCTTGGAGTAGGCAAGTTGATGATGGCCACAAATTTTCTTGGATCCATTTTTAAGTTACCTTGTGACACTACAAAACTAAGGTACACCAGCTTTGTCTTGATGAATTCACACTTTTCTTAGTTTATCATCAACTTCTCCTCCTACAACTTCTTGAATACCAAATCCAAGTGCTTGAGGTGCTCTTCTCTTGTTCTACTAAAGATGAGTATGTCATCCAAGTACACTACTACAAACTTCCCAATGTAGTCTTTCAGTATGTCATTCATCAACCTCATGAAATTTGATGGGGTATTTGATAGGAAAAATGGCATGACAAGCCATTCATATAGTCCTTCAAAATTTTTGAAGGTTTTCTTCCACTCATCCCCTTCATTCACCCTTATTTGGTGGTATCCACTTTTTAAGTCTATCTTTGTAAAGTATCTAGCCCCTGCTAGATAGTTCATTAGGTCTTCTATACTAGGGATAGAGAACCTATACCTAATGGTAATCCTATTGATTGCTTTGGAGTTTGTACATAACCTCCAAGTTCCCCCTTTATTAGGTGCTAAGATTGTGGGTATGACACAATGGCTAATGCTCTTTGTTATAAGACCTTGTTCTAACAATTCTTGAACTTGTCTAGCTATATATTCATTCTATTGGGGAGTCATTTTATAGGTTGCCTTATTGGGTAGGGTATCTCCAGGGATTAGGTCTATTTGGTGGCTTACTAACCTCTTAGGTGGTGAGGTGGCTAGTTGTCCATTAATCACTATCCCTTGATACTTTACTAGCATCTCTTGAACTTCTTTAGGTAGCTCTGTCTTCTTCTATGATTTTTCTGCAACTTCCTTTGGCTTCAACATCAATGCAAAGATAATTCCTTCTCCTTCATCTAGAGTCTCTAAGAAATCCTTTTCACCCACCATGAGAATATTGGGACCAGTAGACTTCACATCTGCATCCTCCAATAGTGACTGAATTTTTTATGTCACATTGTCTTTCTTGAAGGTGTATGAGTTTTCACTCCATTATGCATAGCCATCCAGTCAAATTGCCATGGTTTACCTAGGAGAAAGTGACATGCATCCATAGGTAAGACATCACACAAGATTTTATCATTATATATCCCAATGGAGAATTCCACCCAAGCTTGTTCACTAACTAGGACATGTCGTCCTTTGTTAAGCCGTGTGACTTTATAAGGATTGGTGTGGGGTATCCTTGTCATGTTTATATTATTGACTGCCTCCTCTGACACTATGTTTTTAGTTGATTCTGAGTTTATGATGACTCTAGACACCTTTACCATCATTTTACACTTTATTCTAAATAGTTCTCTCCTCTAACTTCTTTCTTCTTTCACTGGTTCTTTTATGAGAGTTCTCATCATAAGGTTTTCTCCCTCCTCTTATTGCAATGGGACTTTAGGTATCTTGATCCCACTTGTCTCTTCATGAACATAGTTCACTCTTTTTTCACCTCCTTGAGAATTAATTCCTTTCTCTAGACACCTATAATCTAGATGTCCTAACTGGTTACAGTGATAACACTTCATGTTGGAAAAATAGTTGCCTCTTCCTTGGCCACTACCTCTTCCTCTGTTGTTTGAGTTCCTTCCTCTACTTGAAATTCCCCTATTTAATTTCCCTTCATGTTGTTTAGTGAGATTAGCTTTTGATTGTCCTTTAGCTTCTGAGCTTATTCCTCTATAACCACTTATTTGTCCTCTAGCATCTCTTCCTCTACCTCTTCCTCTTGAAGTATTGGAATCTTGTTTCTTCTTCAACTTATCCTCCACCTTGATAGAAATTTGGTGGCACTTCTGAACTATATCTAGATTCAAAAGACTCATCTCATCTTGAATGGTCCATTTGAGGCCATTAAGATACCTTTCTACTTTCACTTTCTCATCTTCTTCTATCCTTGACCTCGTACAAAGTCTTTGGAACTCTTCAGTGTAAGAGTTAACATCTAGGTCCTTCTTCCTTAGACCTTGTTTTCTCTTATGGAGTTGGATTTAATAATCCTTAGGGATGTAAGCCTCTCTTACTTTTTCTACCATAGCTCTCCATGAAGCAATAGGATTCTTCCCATCCTTATCTCTCTCATCTTGGATGAATTTTCACCAAGTGAGTGCAGATCCTCTCAACCTAGCTTTTTCAACCTTCACCTTTTGATCCTTAGTGATGCCATCACACTCAAAATGGTTTTCGAGGCCCTCTATCCAATAAAGAGCTAATTCTAGTTCCATTTTTCCACTAAAAATAGGAACTCCTTCCAATGCTTTTCCACTCATAGCTTTTAGATCTTTTAAGAATGATTCTTGTTCACTAACAGGGTTAGCTTTAGGGACTTCATCTTTAATGGCAAGGTTTTTTCCTTTTCCTTCAACCTTATCTAACACTTCATCTGCCTTCACATCAACTTCATCAACTTTTTTCTCAAGTTGAGCCAATCTATCTCAGAGTATCATGTTATCCTCCTCTTGTTCATCTACCCTCTTTTCTAATTCAGCATTAGTCACCATTATTGACTCTCTAGTGGATTCCTCTGGTTGTAACATTAACCACAAACCTGATAAAAAAGGCTCTGATACCAATCTGATAGAAGTAAAATTCAATGGTGTGCTTGCATAATACCACAAGACAAGACTTGTCTTGTCCTAGTCTAATTAGGATCCTAATCTTCTCTATAGGACCACTCTAGCCTCTAGGAACTCAGCCTAAGACTCTCCCTAACTCTTCTCTAAGAGTTCAACTATTGTGCTTCACCTTGAAGGACTTCCACCATCAAGTTTGTCTCACCATGCTCGACATTGGTTCCAAGGATTTCAATGTCAAATCCTTGAAATCATCACCACACATGTTACAAGGGTCTTGTATATGCTCTGAATGTTCAATTAAAATCCACTCAATCCAAAGTTCATAGGTATTTCACCCCAAGACAATCGAGTTTCAAATTCACACCCAATATCCCTATTAGGCCTAAAACACCTATTAGCCCTATTCAGTGAGTTTTTCAACCTTTTCTCTAAAAAATTGTGCACAACCCCCAAAAAAAATCAGGGATCTAGATACCCTTTTGGGAGACCTAGAGTATTTTTGATGTCTAAGTTCACCAAGTTTTTCATACATCACTGTCCTCCAAAGTTGGGCTTTTAGGCCTATTTTGGCTCTTTAAAAGCAACTTACTGATTTCTCTCTAAAAATATATCCAAATGGATTGGCTAAGCTATGAAATCAACACTAGGGACCTACAAGACTCTAACAAAATTGAATCCAATCTTGGTTCAGTTCTCCATCTCAAACCCTTATCTCTGCAAATGGTTTTATCCTACCCATGCCTGTAACGCCTGACCAGGGAAACCAAGAGAGATTAACCTAGAACATGATACTACGTGTCCTGAATAATTTTTTTTTCAAAGTTAACATAAAGAAATGTACATTCATGCAGAAGCAATTACCATTTATACACATGTCTTACACTCACATAGATTACATGACTCAAGGGTTCCATGACGTTGAATTGCTCAAAGAAAAACACAACTAACAATATAACAAAAGATTCCATCTGATTAAGTATAACAATTACAACTTACGCAACCATAACTACATCCTCATGGATAACCATGAAACCACCATAAACTCACATCCACTGCACATGTCGTAGGGTATGTGGTAATCACTCTAAACTACTTAATTACAATTTCCAGATTAGGTATCACGTGTGATACTCTAATACAAGATTTACAATAATGAAATTACATAATAAATGATGAAGGAACATAAAGAGCTCATCTGCAAGAACCATCAAGCACCTGGTACAAGGACATCAAATCTCAATGGATAAAGAATCACTACCACCCATCTATATGGAACCATAAAGGTCCATCCCACCATGCTAAGGAGATAACAGCATATCCCAATCGGATATCAAAAATCAACAAGGCATAACCACTAAGCAAGGGATCCTGATAGCTCTCTAATCCAGTCTACTATTTATCATGAAAGGTAAGACTCACTAATCTAGAGGAAACTAACAACGTAGGAAATCTAGCATGTGTAAAGGAAGGTGTCATCATGTACGTCTAACCCATAAGTTTAGCCCCGACAATCACAATGGATTCTGGCACCTAAGTGACCATACATGGAGCCAATGACCTCTCAAACTGACAAGATCACTAACTATGCCAGAACCCACACCACGTAAGGGGGCAAGCACTATCTCAACCTCCATCTCAGTCTTTACTAGCACTCAAGCATGGGTGAGTAGAATCATATCTTATTAGTTCATTTAAATCTCTCAGTATGTCTTTAGTTATCACTTATTAAGAAACTCTACAATAAGCAATCCAGTAGTCTCTTACGGACACGGAGCTTATTACAAGCCACCCCCTACTACACATCTAGGTAACCTACCCTAGGCTCAAAGATCCTATCAAATCTAGCATAGGTCACAACCCTAGTGTACCCCAAATCAGTATCCCATACAACATGAACGGTCACATAGGTACACTAACATATAGCAGAATCGAAAGGGTCACATGGTCAGTTTAGGATAATAGCATAGAACACACACGCCATAAAGTGATAGAAAAGATAAACATTCCCCCCAGCCTCTGTACACATCCTAGTTCGTCTAATGCCTCCATGATAACACATTTAAGCAAAAGAGATCCATACAAATGCATAGGAACAAAAACATCTTTATAAGACTGAAAAATGAACCACAAGTGTAAACCATTTACAACTAATCTCAAATACAATTCCCATTCAAGTAACCAGATCTATAATTTAATCTGGAACAAATAATGTCATTTAGATTGAATCTATTTAATACTACCTCTAGTATATAACTTTTCTAACCAAAATAATCATTTAAATCGAATGGATCTATAAGATCTAAAGTCTCAACTACCTCAAATTAAAATCCACATTGATCAACTTTAATTAAACAATTACATATTTAATTAAAATTAACAAAAATATTTAATTAAAATTAATATTTTCATATTGATAAAAATTAACAATATACATATTAGAAACCAAATATATATTATGAAACCATAATATTATAAATTTAACATAATATCAACTATTCATAACATAAATTACCATGTAATTATATTTTAGAATTATTATAAATTAATTTAAATATAAGTTGAGTAAAACTTATATATATATATATATGTGTGTGTGTGTGTGTGTGTGTGTGTGTGTGTGTGTGTGTGAACTTTGAAATAAAATATGTATTAATTAGAAACTGTTATCATATTAATTAAAAATTTATAACATAATAAATAAATTTAAAAAATGAATTTTTAATACAAAATTAAATAAATCTTAAAGCAACTTTTCATGTGATATGGGGGGACGTGGACCCCACGTACCCCCACACCCTTTCCATTTATGACAGTGTCGGCTGCAGCGGGCCCGGCGCCCTGTGGAGATGGTGGGTGGAGCCCACCGCTCCCCACCTCCCACGTTAAACAAAGTTTTATTTAAAATAACTTTGCACGGGGGTGTTAAAACCCAAAACATTTTTGTTTCAAAAAGTTTATCTTTAAAAGAATATATATTATTTTATTTTATTTTATTTTTTTTAAACGACTTACACTTCATTTCTAAAAAAGGTAATCTTTTCCTTTTTAAGAGAATTTCCGAAAACGGAAAAACTAGAAATTTCTAAACAAGAGAATATATAACTATAGTAAGGGTTGATTTTTCAATTCTAGGAGTTCTAGAAGAGATCTTCTCACGAAATTTTCAACAACATAAGTGTACTATGCTAAGAAACATATAAACATGAAAATAACATATCTAAGCTTATCATAAACCCCGAAAATATCAAAACATACATAACCCATAAATTTAATTTTCTCTATAGTTTAAACTATACAAAGGATTATTTTTTTCATTTTCTAAGAGATTTAGAGAGAATTTCTTCCCGAAACTTTGACAGTATAACCCTACGATACTAAGATTACATAGAATGAAAGAAATTCAGATCTAGGGTCTCAGGGACACCCAAAATGATATAAACCATAATAAATCCATTTAAAAGTCAAAATAACAAACATGCACTAAATCAACAATGAAAACCTCAAATCTACAAAATTAAAACCATACATGGAAAATGAAACCTACCTTGATTCCAATGCAAGAAATAGAAGAATGTAGCTTGGAAGATGAAAGTAAATCTAAAAACCCTCAAGCCCAATTCAACTACAGATCTGGAAACTATGAAGATCTGAGCACACACAAAAGCAAGAAAAATCATGAAATCCTCAAAGCAACCAGAATCCACAACAATCCACAATCCTTCAAAAACTCCAAAATCACCAAGAGCCCTCCTAATCCAAAAAAAACTGTTATGAGAGAATGAATGACCAATTTACCCTAAAGAGATTTAAACTCCCCTAATCATGCAAATCTTGATGACAACTCCCATGTCAATCCCTAAAGAGACTCAACTTGAAAATTGAAAGTAAATCCAAATTAAATAAATAAAAAATATTCTTTATTGCCACAACTCAGCTTTGACTCCTAATTTCAAGTTGAGATATTTAAATTTGAAAATACTTTTTCAACACATTCATGCACATGTAATTAGTAAAATATTTAATTAAATAGATTAAATATTTATGTCACAATAATACATGCAACCAAATATTTAATTATTTAATTAATCATATAAGCACATTTACTATAGTTTTCAATTAAATATTTAATTAAATCAAAATATTCAAATATTTCAATTTAATTAATTATTTAAAATAAACTTATGATATAATTAAATAATTAATTCAACTATAATCCATCAAATCATAGAATATGGAAAATCACTGAATAATCCAAAAATTACCTAGAAGCAAACACATGCAAAACACATAGATACTCAGAAGAGAGGGTATTCAAATTCTCTCAATCTAGACAAATTCGGATAGGGTAGTCATACTGAAACTCATCCAACATTAGGATGATTAGGCTTAGGTTAGGGTTTTGGATCTATATGTTACCTCCCCTCTTTACCATTGAGATGAATATTTATGGGCATGCTCACTCCTGCCAATTCAGGGATGATGATGCCCTGTACCTGCAATCCTATCATCAAAGAACACACATGTACATACATAATATAATATCACAACCAATGATAGGGATCAATCAAACATGTGGATCTCATTGAAGCAAGTAACTATGTCTCTTTCCTCTACCACAACAACATACAAATAGATACATACACATGATAACCATACACATGCAAGTATGGGGTAAGTACAACATAATCAAAACATAAATCATCACATAATGATAATATCCATAGCATCTTAATCAATAATCACAATCAACTGAAAGAATAATACCTCTCATGAAAGTAGCCTAAAAGAATTTGGCCAATCAACTGAAACCAATGTCCAAAAGAGTACGACATCACCAACTAAAAAACAAAACATGAGTGGGTATTACATCCACCCCCCCAGGATTAGGCTTACTCCTGGAAGCCCAAAAAAAATAGGGATATAACTCCCATAAACATAAAGCATCCTAATGAGTCACATAAGACTCAACATGTAGATCCCATAGGACCTTTCCCTGCTCTCTAGTTTGAACTCTAAGGATGATTCCCCACTACAGGAAATTGAAACCTAGCTGCAGGTCCTCTACCCACAGACTCAATCACAGGAGGATGATACACTAGAGGATGATAATCCAAGGCTGCATATGCTCCATGAGATCTATCAACATTCCCAACTGTAGGTTCAAAAGTCGTAGGTCTCTACTTAGAAAACTAAGAAGCACGTTGTGGACAATTCACCACAATGTGGCCAAACTATCCACAAGTGAAACATCTGGTGCCTCTAAAATTTCCTCTCCCATTGAAGGGCACACTAGATTGTTGAAAAACATCTATACTAATATCTTGCTACATGCTCTGCGCATGATGACTAAATTGATTGCACCTGGTGCACAGACCACCTCGAGAATCCCTAGAGCGAGTACCACCACTCTGACTATGACAAAGAGTCACCTTCTACTACGAGTTTTGATTACCCGCAAAGGAACTAGGGGGTTCCTTGAAGCTCCCTATCCCTCGAGACTAATTACCTCCAAACCCAAAACTAGATACACCACCTATAGGAGCACCCATCTGACCTCCATGGCCTAATTCCAAGTTAGCCTCTGATAGAGTAGCTTTAATAACAATAGCTCTTAGGTCCGTAGGCTCAAAGAGCTTTACATCCCCTACTATATAGGCACTAAGCCCTCGCATAAAGTGTTGTACCAATAGTGCAGAATCCTCGCTAAATCTAACGTACTGCTTGAGCTCGTAAAAATGATGCTCATACTGCTCTACTATCAAAATCAGTTGTCTAAGATTATGAAACTCATTAGCTCTCTACTGCCTGCACTAATCTAATAGGAACCTATCTTTGAAGTTCTTGAGAAAGAGTTCCCAAGTAATAGTGTCCATACGGAGTCCTAGCTTTTGTTCCTCAATCTTCTGTTGGAAATATGGATGGAGTAACTGAGAGGGGAGGGGTGAATCAGTTACCACAAAAATAAATCCACAAGTCCTTTAGATGTCTTATATATAAATTACTGTTACTCGGTAAATTAGCCTTTCATTGTTCATTAAACATTCACAGTAATTGATATGCATAAAACAAATAACATGAACACAAGTGACACAAGTAACACCAGATATAACGTGGAAACCCAATTTGGGAAAACCACCAATGTAACTAGTTACTGATTTTCACTCTTCTGAAGTGAGC
>MU228520.1:472164-504561 GCA_018584345.1 Thuja plicata | reverse complement strand
AACTCGGTAAGCACTGAATTTTGTTTGTTGACCGAGTGAGCCCGGTAGTAACTAACTTCTCGATATAGTATTCTGGAGTGCTCGGTAGACTCTGTATCTTGCTTCTCTTACCGTCTGAACTCGGTAGACTCGGTAAACTGCCTGCTGAACATTCTGAGCTCGGTAGACTCTGTCTAATGACTGATATGACATTCTTTACTCGGTAGACTCTGTCTGATGACTGATATGACATTCGTGTAACATCAAGGACAATACACAATTTAAACAATTATATCCAACATCTTCCACCAGATAGCCGCAAAATGTGTCAACTGCATCACGGTGTATCTCGCATTAGTATTACTACTAAAGGGATGCATCATGAAAACTCTATCCAAAGCTATCATTCAAGTGTCTACCTCTAAGCCAAAATATTGTCCAGCAAAAGGAATGGCCTTTCCTCTTGTCAGGTCTCTCATGTGGTTGGCTACAACCACTATTGGATCCACTGATATAGTCCTCCCACGAGGGCTCCTAGATCTCTCCTTCTATCTCTCCTCTCTCTGAGAGTGGTGGGATGCATCGTACACCACCCTAGCCCTCTCCGGAAGGTAATCTAGGATAGCCTGAAGGATCTGCCTAGTATTCATACCCCTAGACTCATCCTGATCCTCTCTCCTCTATTCTCCCCTGTCCTAATGCTGATCACTCTCTTGTCTAACACAAGTGGAGGAACTAGCTTGTTGACCTCCCCCATGGGAACAAGACCCACCCCTACCATGGCCTCTAGCTACACGTGTCTCAGGCATAATTCCTAAATAAAATAGAGATAGATACAACATTCACCACATAGCTTGAAACATAAACTAAAGAATGAATAAACCATAAAGAAATAATTTTAAAACAAATGTGTTGTATGTCTATGTTTTAGTTTCAAGTTTAAGCTAGACACAACCTAATGGGCATACAATTCCTAGAGTTCCTAGTGTAGAAACTAGTGCTCTGATACCAAATGTAATGCCCTGTCAGGGAACCCAAGAGAGATTGACCTAGAACATGATACTATGTGTGCTGAATAATTTTGTTTTTCAAAGTTAACATAAAAAAACATACATTCATGCGGAAGCAATTACCATTTATACACGTCTTACACTCACATAGATTACATGACTCAAGGGTTCCATGACGTTGAATTACTCAAAGAAAAACACAACTAACAATATAATAAAAGATTCCATTTGATTAATTATAACAATTACAACTTACGTAACCATAACTACATCCTCATGGATAACCATGAAACCATTATAAACTCACATCCACTGCACATGTTGTAGGGTATGTGGTAATCACTCTAAACTACTTAATTACAATTTCCAGATTAGGTATCACATGTGATACTCTATTACAAGATTTACAATAATGAAATTACATAATAAATGATGAAGGAACATAAAGAGCTCATCTGCAAGAACCATTAAGCACCTGGTATAAGGACGTCAAATCTCAATGGATAAAGAATCACTACCACCCATCCGTGTGGAACCACAAAGGTCCACCCCACCATGTTGGGGAGATAACAACAGATCCCAATCAGATATCCAAAACCAACAAGGCATAACAACTAAGAAAGGGATCCTGATAGCTCTCTAATCTGGTGTACTATTCATCATGAAAGGTAAGACTCACTAATCCAGAGGAAAATAACAACGTAGGAAATATAGCATGTGTAAAGGAAGGTGTCATCATGTATGTCTAACCCTTAAGTTCAGCCACGACAATCACAATAGATTCTGGAACCTAAGTGACCATACACGGAGCCAATGACCTCTCAAATTGACAAGATCACTAACTATGCCAGAACCCGCATCTCATAAGGGGGCAAGTACTATCTCAACCTCCATCTCAGTATTTACTAGCACTCAAGCATGGGTGAGGAGAATCATATCTTATTAGTTCATTTAAATCTCTTAGTATGTCTTTAGTTATCACTTATTAAGAAACTCTACAATAAGCAATCCAATAGTCTCTTACGGACATAGAGCTTATTGCAAGCCACCCCCTACTACACATCTAGGTAACCTACCCTAGGCTCAAAGATCCTATCAGATCTAGCATAGGTCACAATCCTAGTGTACCCTAAATCAGTATCCCATACAACAGGAATGGTCACATAGGTACACTAACAGATAGCAGAATCGAAAGGGTCACATGGTTAGTTTAGGGTAATAGCATAAAACACACATGCCATAAAGTGAAAGAAAAGATAAACATTCCCCCTAGCCTCTGTATACATCCTATGTCATCTAATACCCACATAATAACACATTTAAGCAAAAGAGATCCATACAGATGCATAGGAACAAAAACGTCTTTAAAAGATTGAAAAATGAACCACAAGTGTAAACCATTTACAGCTAATCTTAAATACAATTCCCATTCAAGTAACCAGATCTATAATTTAATCTGGAACAAATAATGTCATTTAGGTTGAATCTGTTTAATACTACCTCTAGTATATAACGTTTCTAACCAAAATAATAATTTAAATCGAATTAATCTATAAGATCTAAAGTCTCAACTACCTCAGATTAAAATCCACATTGATCAACTTTAATTAAACAATTACATATTTAATTAAAATTAATATTTTCATATAAATAAAAATTAACAATATACATACTAGAAATTAAATATATATTATGAAACCATCATATTATAAATTTAACATAATATCAACTATTCATAACATAAATTACCATGTAATTATATTTTAGAATTATTATAAATTAATTTAAATATATTAATGAACTTTGAAATGAAATATGTATTAATTAGAAACTGTTATACATATTAATTAAAAATTTATAATAACATAAGAAATAAATTAAAAAAACTAATTTTAAATACAAAATTAAATAAATCTTAAAGCAACTTTTCATGTGATATGGGGGGGCCATAGACCCCATGTACCCCTACCCCCTTTCCATTTAGCGGTATAAACCACGGGCAGACCGGGTCTGTCGCTGGCAGTCTGGCCTTCCTTATGGCAGTGACGGCTGCAGCGGGCCCAGCGCCCCATGGAGATGGTGGGTGGAGCCCACTGCTCACCACCTCCCACATTAAACAAAGTTTTATTTAAAATAACTTTGCACGGGGCTGTTAAAACCCAAAACATTTTTGTTTCAAAAAGTTTATCTTTAAAAATATATATATATATATATATATATATATATATATATTTAAACAACTTACACTTCATTTCTAAAAAAGGTAATCTTTTCTTTTTTAGGAGAATTTCCGAAAATGGAAAAACTTGAAAAGAAGGTTTCCTTTTGTCTTTTTGTGTGTGTTTTTTTTTTTTTTAGCATTGGTGAATTTTTATTTCATTTTGTGTTTTCCCCAGAGACTCTATTTTTTTCCATTTGATTTAATTTTTCAAGAGATTTCTAAAGAAGAGAAATATTTATTTTTCCCCTATAGTTAGGACTATAGTAAGGGTTGATTTTTCAATTCTAGGAGTTCTAGAAGAGATCTTCTCACGAAATTTTTGACAGCATAAGGGTACTATGCTAAGAAACATATAAACATGAAAATGATAGATCTAAGCTTCTCATAAACCCCAAAAATATCAAAACATTAATAACCCATACATTTAATTTTCTCTATAGTTTAAATTATACAAATGATTAATTTTTTTCATTTTCTAAGAGATCTAGAGAGAATTTCTTCCTAAAACTTTGACAACATAACCCTATGATGCTAAGATTACATAGAATGAAAGAAATTCATATCTAGGGTCCTAATGAACACCCAAAATTGTATAAATGACAATAAATCTATTTAAAATCCAAAATAACAAACATGCACTAAATCAACAATGAAAACCTTAGATCTACAAAATTGAAACCATACATGGCAAATGAAACCTACCTTGATTCCAATGCAAGAAATAGAAGAATGTAGCTTGGAAGATGAAAGTAAATTTTAAAACCCTCAAGCCCAATTCAACCATAGATCTGACAACTATGAAGATCTGAGCACACACACAAGCAAGAAAAATCCCAAAATCCTCAAAGCATCCAAAATCCACAACAATCCACAATCCTTCAAAAACCCCAAAATCACCAAGAGTTCTCCCAATCCAAAAAAACCTGTTATGAGAGAATGAATGACCAATTCCCCCTAAAGAGATTCAAATTCCCCTAATCATGCAAAGCTTGATGACAACTCCCATGTCAAACCCTAAAAAGACTCAACTTGAAAATTGAAAGTAAATCCAAATTAAATAAATAAAAAAATATTCTTTATTGCCACAACTCAACTTTGACTCCTAATTTCAAGTTGAGATATTTAAATTTGAAAATACTTTTTCAACACATTCATGCACATGTAATTAGTAAAATATTTAATTAAATAGGTTAAATATTTATGTCACAATAATACATGCAACCAAATATTTAATTATTTAATTAATCATATAAGCACATTTACTATAGTTTTCAATTAAATATTTAATTAAATCAAAATATTCAAATATTTCAATGTAACTAATTATTTCAAATAAACTGAGGATATAATTAAATAATCAATTCAACTATAATCCATTAAATCATAGAATATGGAAAATCACTCAATAATCCAAAAATCCCCTGGAAGCAAACACATGCAAAACACATACATACTCAGGAGAGAGGGTATTCAAATTCTGTCAACCTAGACAAATCGGGATCGGGTAGTCATACTGAAACTCATCCAACATTAGGATGATTAGGCTTAGGTTAGGGTTTTAGAACTATATGTTACCTCCCCTGTTTACCATTGAGATGAATATTTATGGGAATGCTCACTCCTGTCAATTTGGGGAAGATGATGCCCTATACCTGCAATCCTGTCATCAAAGAACACACATATACATACATAATATAATATCACAACCAATGATAGGGATCATTCAAATGTGTGGATCTTGTCAAAGCATGTAACTACGTCTTCTTCTTCTACCACAAAAACATGCAAACAGATACATAAACATGATAACCATACACATGCAAGTATGGGGTAAGTACAACATAATCAAAACATAAATCATCACATCATGATAATAGCCATAACATCATAATCAATAATCACCATCAACTGAAAGAATAATAGCTCTTATTAAATTAGCCTAAAAGAATTTGGCCAATCAACTGAAACCAATGCCTAAAAGAGCATGACATCACCAACTAAAAAGAAAAACATGACTGGGTATTACAATGCCTCTAACCGGACTGTCCTAGCTCGCCTAGGGAATGGTCTTAAAAATATCTGAACACCTTTCTTGACCTCATACTTCTATATACACTATGTAAAATGGCTCCCCTACACATTTAATTCAACCTTTTATGTTTTCCATGGTTGCATTTCATGGGGGAGCCATGAAAGAAAAATTCACCCTGAATCACACCAGCTAACTACCTAGTTTAGGATTATTTTTCTAAAAAGAAAAAACTAACTAAAAAATACTAACACCCTAAAAGAAAATTTCTTAAAACACACCCCTCTACATGAAACAATAGTTGGATCTTATGATTCAATCCATAAACAAGCTCTGTAACACCAAATGCTCAAAAAATACACTAACATAAAATTGCAGTCACTTTTTCTATTCAAAAAATTCCTTACAAAAAAATTCTCTCGTTAGGATTCAACCCTCAGAGTGTCTTAGATTCCTTACTCCACCATCCTAGGCCATTTGAAATAAATTCCCACTCCTACATTTGTGGGTATCCTATGTTGCTGAGTTGCATGCAACATTTGTAATTTCTTGCAAATGTTGTCATGACAACTTTTGGCATCTTTTTGCATTTACTATGCCAACTAGAATATAGGGCCTCTATGCTATGTAGCTTGATGAAATAACCCTATTAAATGACCACAAGGCATATCTTACATAATTCATGGGTCTAGAACACATTTTGAACTCAAATCCCAACCTTAGTCCAACTAGGCCTAAACTAACCAAAAACAACTAACAATGACTAATTGGTGACATTAGTACTAGCACTAACTCACCTAGTCCACATGACCTACTAAGGCCTCAAAGAAAACACGCATCTCTGACTTGGCTAAGCTAAGATACAAGCTAAAAAAATTTAAGGCTTGAGGATTTCCTAGGTTCCCCTGCACCAATTCTTGAAAGAATTAAAGGCTATTAGTGGTAAAGCACTAGAAGGATTTCCTATCTTTAGTGGAAAGATGGAACCAAAGGTAGCCTTGGATTGGATAGAAGGACTAGAAAATCACTTTGAGTGTGATGGCATACCTGAGGCTCAAAAGGTGAAAATTTCTAAAGCAAGACTAAGAGGGTCTTCACTCACTTGGTGGAAGTTTATTCACGATGAGAGAGAGAGAAGGAAGGAAAGAAGACCATTTCTACATGGAAGGCTATGGTTGCAAAGGTTAGAGATGCTTATGTCCCCAAGGATTATGAAATCCAATTGCATAAAAGAAGAGAAAGTCTAAGGCAGAAAGACTTGGATGTGAACTCTTACACTGAAGAGTTTCAAAGGCTTTGCATGAGGTCTAGAGTTGTAGAAGATGGAAAAGTGAAGGTAGCTAGATACCTTAATGGTCTCAAGTGGACCATATAAGATGAAATGAGTCTCTTGACTCCTGATACTATTTAGAAGTGCCACCAAATTGCAATCAAATTAGAAGAGAAATTAAGGAAGAAACAAGATTCAAGCACCACCAGAGGTAGAGGTAAGGGAAGAGATAATAAAGGACAAATAGGTGGATATGGTGGAAGAAGTTCTGAAATAAAGAGTAAAGGAGAGACCAAGATTACCGAGAATCAAGAAGGAAGCTCAAATAGAGGAAGGAACTCTAATAGTAGTTGGAGAGGAATAAGCAATAGACAAGGTAGAGGTAACTATTCTGCAAACATGAAATGTTACCACTGCAACCAGATGGGACACGTGGCATATAGATGTCTAGAGAAAGGCACTACTTATGAATGAAGTGATAAAAGGGTAAAATATATTCAAGAGGAGACTAGTGGTGGAGGTAAACACCCTGACATTCCCTTAGAGTTAGAGGAAGGTGAGAATTTAATGATGAGGAGGACACTAATTAAGGAGCCAGTGAAAGAGGAACCTAGTCAAAGTAGATCACTTTTTAGAGTAAAATAAAAGATGATGGGCAAGGTTTGTAGAGTTATCAGAGGCTTAGGGTCTACTAAAAATATAGTGTCAGAGGAGGCAATTAGAAAATTGAAGATGAAAAGAATACCCCACACCATCCCTTACAAGGTCACTTGGTTAAACAAAGGACAACATGTTCCTTTCAATGAATAAGCTTGGGTGGATTTCTCCATTGGGAGATACAAGGAAAAGGTGTTGTGTGATGTCCTACCTGTGGATGCATGATGGATCAAAGAATTCATACTTTCAAGAAGGACAATGTGACATTCAAAATGCAATCATTGTTATCTAGGATGGAGAGATGAAATCATTTGGCCCTAATACTATCATGGTTAGTGAGAAGGAGTTCTTAGAAGCCTTAGAAGAAGGAGAGGGAGTTGGTTTTGCACTTGTATTTAAGCCAAAAGAAGAAAGTACATACAAGGTAGTCAAGAAGATAGAATTTCCAAAGGAAGTGTAGGAGATGTTGCAGAGGTATGAAGGCATTTTCAATGATGGAAAACCATCAACATTACCCCCTAAGAGAAATATAAGCCATCAAATATAATTTATCCTAGGAGCTACCCTTCCTAATATGTTAGCCAATAAAATGACTCCTCAACAAAATGAGGAAATAGCTAGACAAATCCAAGAAATCCTAAGCCAAGGTCTCATTAGGAAAAGCATTAGTCCTTGTACCATACCTACTATCTTAGCACCCAAAAAGGGGGGAACTTGGAGGCTATATACTGACTCAAGACAAATAAACAAGATAACCATTAGGTATAAGTTCCCCATCCCAAGGATAGAAGACCTGATGGACTATCTAGGAGAAGCCATTTTTTTCACAAAAATTGACTTGAAGAGTGGATACTGCCAAATCAAAGTTAATGAAGGAGATGAATGGAAAAAACCTTCAAAACCATAGAAGGACTCTATGAGTGGCTTGTAATTCCATTTGGGCTATCCAATGCCCCATCCACATTCATGAGATTAATTAATGAAGTCCTTAAGGACTACATAGGAAAATTTGTGGTAGTGTACTTAGATGATATACTCATCTACAGTAAGACAAGAGAAGAACACCTTATACATCTACAAATAGTTTTCAAGAAGCTACCTGAGGAGAAGTTGATGATCAACTTGGAGAAATGTTAATTCATGAAACAAGAGCTAGTATACCTTGGGTTTGTGCTATCTCAAGGAAATCTAAGGATGGATCCAAGAAAAGTGGAAGTCATTCTCAATTGGCATACTCCAAGAAAAACAACTAAGGTAAGAATTTTTTGTGGCTTAACATAGTATTATAGGATGTTCATAAAGAAATTCACTGCAATTTGTGTTCCTATGTTAGATACTATCCAAGGTGGGATGAAAACTAAGTTTGTGTGGAATGAGAAAGCTAACCATGGATTTGAGTTATTGAAGAAGAATATTTATAATCAACCAATCCTGATTTTTCCAAGCTTAGAGAAGATATTCATAGTGGAATGTGATGCTAGCAATGTAGCTATTGGTGTTGTCTTGAGCCAAGAGGGAAGACCAGTGGGTTTCCACTCTAAACAATTACGTGAAGCAAAGAAGAAGTACTCTTCTAATGACCTAGAGATGTAATCTCTAGTTAATGCATAGAGGAAGTGGAGGCACTACTTTCTTCCAAAGGATTTTGTAGTCTTTTGAAAAAACCAAGCACCGAGTTTCTTGAATTCACAAGATAAGCTTAGTCATAAACATATGAAGTGGGTAGAATACTTGCAGGCCTACACTTTCAATATCAAGGAAAAGAAAGGATTGAAAAATAACGTATAAAATTCCTTAAGTAGAAGAGCCCTAATAGTACAAGAGATACACCTACAGAGTGTGGGTATTAAGAGCTTCAAAGACCTATATGCAGAAGATGGGGACTTTGCAAACATCTAAAAGGTATGTCAAGAATATGAGAATCATTTTCATAGTGAATTCTCTGAATATACTTTGTCGAGTTATCTTTTGTTTAAAGGAAGTCATTTGTGTGTTCCTAGAGGGTCTATTAGGGAAAATATGATACAAGAGAAGTTCAATGGTGCACTTAGTGGGTATTTTGGTGTAAATAAGACCCAAGAATTTGTTGAGAGGTTTTACTTTTGACCTAAGATGAATTTAGACATTAGGAAGTATGTACAAAGTTGTGTTATATATCAGAAAGAAAAAGGTACATCTTCCAATGCAGGCCTTTATCAACCTCTTCCCATCCCAAGTAGACCATGGCAATGTTTGAGCATGGATTTTGTAGTGGGATTACCAAAGACCAAATAGGGAATGGATAACATTTATGTTATTGTGGATAGATTCAATAAGATGGAACACTTTGTACCATACAAGAGAGTCCATGATGCTAGTCAAATAGATCACCTATTCTTTAAGGAGGTGGTCAGAATACATGGGTTACTATTGAACAAGTGTCAAACAGAGACACCAAGTTCATGAGTCACTTCTGGAAGACCCTATGGAAAAATTTATGAACCAATTTATCTTTTGGGTCTACATACCATCCGTAGACTAATTGTCAAACTAAAGTAGTTAATAGGAGTCTTGGTAACCTCTTGATGTGTTTAACTAAGGATTGTGGTCAAGTTTGAGACCAACTCATTGGGAAGGAAGAGTATGCTTATAATGACACTATGAAGGACTACTTGTAAGATTCCTTTTCAAATAGTTTATGGCCTACAACCTAGAGTCATATTTGAGCTCAGAGATCTAAAAGATGGAGCCAAGGGTAGTGGCTATGTAGAATAATTTTCACATTCTATGCAAGAGGTACATGAGATAGTGAGGAAAATATTGACTTAAAATAAAAACAATATTAAGAATAAGGTGGATGAAAGAAAGAGGGATATCCAATTCAAAGTTGATGATCTAGTGATGGTACATCTCAAGAAGGCGAGATTACAAAAAGGAGTGCCCCATAAGTTACAAATGAGAACAATTAGCCCATCTACTATACTGGCAAATATGACACCAATGCATACAAGGTGGAGTTACCAGAGGACATGGTTTATCTTCGGTGTTCAATGTGGAAGATTTGGTTTTGTACAAAGGACCAACCCCAGATCTAGACCATATCCTTACAGAGATCATATAGGAGGTAGAAGACCTAAATTAGACCCCTACTCCACCTCAGAAGGAAAAAAAGATACTTGACTCTAGGGCCTATAAGAAGACCAAACAAAGAACCTATTATGAACACTTGGTTAAGTGGTATGGAAAATAAGATGAAAAGACAACTTGGGTCAAGGAGACTATATTCAAGAAGTTGGGAGTGTATTCCAACTTACTCAATCCAAGGGTGGATTGAAGTCTTTTCATTTGGGGAGGATGGTGCAGGAGCACCTAGGAAAATACCTAAATATTAGTACAATTTTGGCTTGTACTTACCCTAGATGAGTTAGTAACTTTTAATTTTGACCTTAGTAGGTTTTTTAATGTGTTTTACATGGTAGATTAGACTAGTCTCAATCTAACCTAGTTGATTTTTGTTTTCTAGGAGTTAGTGCTATGTTAGCCTAAAAGTTGGAAATTGGGTCTAAAAGTGTTCTAGACTTAGATAAGGTAATTAAATTACCTAAAAAGGCCTAATTTATGTTTATACATTGATTGGAATGATTTAGAGGTCATAAAAGTTAGTTTGGAGCATTAATGTAAAAGATCTCATAATGTTGTCATGACAACATTTGCAATTTTGCAAATTTTGCATGCAACATCGACAAATTTTGATTCCCTTCAAAGTTGAGGAGGGATATTAATGATAATGGCCTAAAAATATGGTGAAGGCATATTTAGATACCTTGAGGCTTGTTTCCCGGGGGATGAGTGATGTAATGAAGGTTTTTGAATAGAAAGAACACTATTTTTTTGAGTTTTGTGCATAGTCAACTCTTTTAATGTATAAGAATTAGTGAATGGATTGAATAGCTTGTTACAATTTTGGATCCATGTTGTAGAGTTAGTTTTAAGAACTTTTCATTCAGTGGAAAAGTGGTTTTGAGTTTATTAGTTAGGCTTTGTAAATTGTTTTGTAATTAGTGTAGTTGTTGGAGTAGACAAAGTGGATTTTGGTTTCATCGCTCTCCCATAGAATAAAACCATGGAAATATTTAGGGTGTGGATGAATATAGTATGGAAGCCTCTTCACATTGTAAATATTCAAGTAGGAGGTCATAAGTGTCAGTTTGTTATTTTTAAGATATGCCCTAGGCAAGACCAGAGAGCCCACTTAGGAGCATGACAAGGAGAGTTTGAATGTAAATGCAGGGGAGTGAATGAGAGATTCAAACCAAGTGTGGTTTGAGAAGCCTTAAGGTCCTATAGATGCCTAGTAGAGAGAATAGGTATATTTCTAGTTAGAAATCAGAGAACTGCACATTTTTAGAGTAATTAGCCCTAGTAGACCTACATTTCAGGAATCCATTGTATGGATGACCTAGGAGTACAAGAACTCAAAAACAATTTAGGTCTTGGAAAAGGGTATCTCGATACTTAGGCTTTTTTTGTTATTATTTGCAATTTTTAAGAAAGAATTGAGAAAAACCTTCTGTGTAGGGCTAATCGAGCAATTAGGCCTATTAGGCATAAATCTTTGTCAGAATTGGACTCGATTGGTTACACCTTGATGTCCCATTGAAATAGAACCATATGGATTTTGAAGAGTTTTTTTAGTGATGGAAACACCCCTTGAAGAATTTGTGAAGTTGTTATGAAGGATTTGCACTTGGAGCCCTCCAATTTAGAGTGAAGAGTTAATAACATTTATTGATAGCTGTGCTTCAAGGTGAAGTAGAAGGAGATAAACTCATTGTATTGAGTTAGTGAAGAAAAGACTTGTGAGGTCCTAGAAGTGAGGTTAGTATCTAGAGAAGACTAGGACTAGAAGAGTCCTAGATTGCATATGTGCAAGCACACCTTGGAGCACTTCCATCAACAAGGTGTCTTATTGGTGAATTTATTCAATTGAACTTGGTTTAATGTATAGACAAAAGTACTGACAGCTTCTCTCTAGAATGTTTGTGTGATACCTTTATTAATCATCAGTGTTCTGGCACAATCAACAATTGATCTCTACCTTCTTTCAGCAATCCCATTCTACTGTGGTGTTCTCGGTGCAGAAACTTGTCTTGTAATTTCATGCTCATTAAAAAAGTTAGTGAATTCATCAGAAATAAATTCTCCTCATCTATCTAATCTTAGACATTTTATTTTCTTTCTAATTTGTTTTTCAACTATAGCTTTATACCATTTAAACATCTTAAATGCTTCTGATTTTTCTTTTAAGAGCATAACAATCATCATCCTAGAATAATCATCAACAAAGAGAATGAAGTATCGATCACCATAATAGCTCTTTGTTCTCATTGGTCCACATAAGTTAGTATGGACTAGCTCTAGAATAGAATTAGATGTGTAGGTTTTTGTCTTTAAACTATACTTTGTCATTTTACCTTTTTGACAATTCTTACACTTGACATGGTCGGGTTTTGAAAAACTTGGGAAACCTCTTATCTTTCTCTTTTTTCTTATCCTAACCATGTTTTCATAATTCACATGACATAACCTTTTATGCCACAACCAAATTTCTTCTTTTATAGCCAATGAAAAAGTGGTCTTAATATCCTCAAGATAGAATTGGTTACCTTTTGTTTATTCAAAAGTACCGATCAACCTTCCTGATTCATTATAGATCTTTGCCTTTTGTTCTCAAATGCAACTCAGTGTCATGTGTTATTTAGCAATGAAATACCCAATAGATTATAGTTAAGTCCTTTCACCCAATATGCATTTTAACATCTGATCATATTATTCAACATGATGGTTCCTTTACCCTCAACTGGACAAGGTGAGTCATTACCCATTCTTACTGATCCACCTGTATAATATTGAAAAGTTTCAAACTTTTCCTTATCTCCAATCATGTGGTGAGTAAAACCACTATCAATAATCTAGACATCATTTTTACTAACCTTAGATATGAGTGGAGTTTCAATATAACTTTCTTCTTCATTTGAATCATCTTTCATAGCAACAAATACCACCTCAATATCTTCATCAGACTCAGTGTCAGTATTTTCAGCTTTGTTCTCAGACAGGTAACAAGCCTTCTTTCCTTTGTCCTTGTAGTCTAGGTTATCTCTTCTGTCAAATTGTCGGTTTCTTTGATAGTGTTTTTTATCACTTCTATCAAACTTATTTTCATAATATCTATCATTATTTCACTATTTCTTCTTCAAGTACACCTCCTACTCCTTGGATAGCATTTACAACCTCTTTGATTCTATTACTGTACACAGTGATATTTTATCCTTCTTTCATTCATAGGTCATCAAAATTTCCTCTTAGGCTTTTAGCCTTAGCTATCAACACATTTTTATCTCCTCCATGTACTAGATTGAGTTTGTCCCAAATTTTCTTTGTAGTGGTGCATGATTTGACATCTTCAAAGTCAACATCTAAGAGTGAGGAAGAATGTTCTATCATCATAGAATTTTGTTCATGTTTCTCTCTCAATTGGTCAGCTGTCGGAGGTCCAGTAGGTAAAAAAAATTTAGTATCCAAGTACTGTGTGATATCATTTCCAATACCTATCCTTATTTTCCATGATGCAAAGTTGTCTTTGTACAAATTAGGCACATCCCCTTTTCTCATATTTTTATCTTTAGCTTGAGTCTTAAAAATCTCTTCCAAGCACACAAGATATGATACCAATTTCTATAATAAATGAGAGGGGGGGGGGGGGGGGGGGGGGGGANGGGGGGTTGAATTAGTGGCCTCAAAAATTAATCCAATAATTCAACTAGAACTTTAAACCACAAATATAAAACTTCTAGTTATCTTCAGTTGGTGCAAGAGCACCCTTGAGAAGCAAGTCATATTGGTGGTCTCATGTTGTTTTGGGTGTGTGAAATTGTTAAAGACCATCTTGAAGGGAATTGTAATTATATAAGGTCATGTGGACCAAGTGTGGTTTGAATTAGTGTTTAATTTGTGCTTTCTGTTAGGTCAAAGTACTTCATTTTGGCTCATTAATGACATTGTATTTGATCATGTGGTCAAATGGCAAGTTGATGTTTTTCATGTCTAATTTTTTTCATGTCTTTAGGGTCCTATGATACCCTAAGAGGTCTAACTAGGGTTATTTAGGTCAGATTAGTGTTAAAACACTTGAAAATTGCAAATGTGTAAAAGATGTCAAAATGTTGTTATGCAACATTAGCAACTTTTAAAAGTTGCTGACAATATTTTTTGTTGTCTTAAGGGTTTTGATGTTTGAGTTGGTTGGAGTCCATCCAAGGAGTTAGGAATGTGTGTTGAGGGGATATAAGGAAGGAAAACCCTAATTTGAAGGGTTGGAAGTCATTTGGGTAGATTTTGGGTTTTGGAGCCAAGGACTTTTGAATGACAGAGTAGCAGAATTGAAGGAGTACTATGATCATTTGAGGCCATTGTTGGGAATTTTTTAGAGTGATTCCAATAGTTATTTATCTCTGTAATTACTTTTCTTTTTCTTTTTGTAAATTAGTTTGTTTTAGACAGTTTGTTGTCCAAATCTGACAAAGAGGCAAAGATGTGGACCTAACTCCATTTCCCACCATTGGTTTTGTATGACCCCTTGGGAATGGAGACTAGGTCCATGGAGCTTCAAGAATATGGAAGGTGGAGCTCTGGAAGTGTGTGCACCTATTTTTAAGGTCTTTCCCTAGGCGAGTTGTAGTTGTAGCCCGACTAGGAAGACCAAGAAGAAGTGTTTGGTAAATGCAGGAGGAATGTTTTCATGAGTCAAGAAGGCCATGGATGCAATGATATATGCTGTGTAGGTACTCAATAATGAGGAGGAGTTTCCAAGTAACCAAGTCACCAAGTTTTGAGACCAAAGACTAGGGACTGGTCTAAAAAGCTTGAAAAAACCCTATTTCTGAAACAGGGTGTACAGACAGGGTTGAGACCTAAGACCACAAAAATATTGAAGGTATTGAGTGGTAGGTGTGAACTACCAAAATAAATTTGTGGGTCCTTGGAGGATTTGTCACTGAAAATGTGCATTCCTACTTTTTAGGAGGCCTAATTGAGGAAAAAGGCTACAAGGCCTAAAATATAGGAATTTGGCAAGCGATGGAGAAATGGTCTAACTTGGAAACTTAAGACCCATTTTGGGATTCAAAATTGAATTTGAATGAAGCCCTAGCCCTCCTACAATCCAAAACAATCATTAGGGCTTGGGAGGTATAGTTGAGAGGAGTTCTTGCAAAGAACAAAGGATGGGGAACCTAAGAAGATAGGAAGATTCTTAGGAGAGGGAAAGAATTGAATCTTTCCAAGGTTTGGAGGGTGGGTTGAGGAAAACCTAAGGGTACTAGGAGTGACCTAAGAAGATTTTAAGAAAACTCATTGATGTAGCTAATTTTATACCTATCAGAGTGGTGTCAGAGCATAGGCTAAAGATTTGGGATAAGAGGTGTTGTACCTAGTGGATGTTGCAGACTTAAGAATCAAGTGGAGAGTTAAGTGCATCTAGAAAGATGGTGACCAATGATGAATTGGCCAAGAAAGTTGAAGAACAAGAAGAGGACAATAGAATTCTAAGAGTAAGATTGATCCAATTAGAGAAAATCTTAGGAGAGGTGCAAGACAAGGCAGATAGAGTGAAGGAATAGGTAGACCAGAAAGAAGAAAAGGAAGCTAAAGAGAAGGAGTTGGACTTAGAAGAAGAAGCACCTTCTCCTGATCCAGTCTTACTAGAGGAACCCTTCTTGAAGGCACTCAAGGCCTTAAGTGGTAAAGCCTTGGAGGGTGTGCCACTTTTTAGTGGACAAATGGATGTTGATGTAGTCATGGACTTGATAGACAATCTTGAAAATCACTTTGAATGTGATGGTGTGACAGATGCTCAGAATTTGAAAGTGGCTAAGTCTAGGTTGAGGGGACTAGCACTTACCTCATAGAAATATGTTTAGACTGAGAGAGAGAAAGAAAGAGACAAAACCTTAGGCAGAAAGACCTTGATGTCCAAGCATATACTAAGGAGTTTCAAAAGCTATGCTTAAGATCCAATATAGTGGAGGATGAGAGCATCAAATTAGCTAGGTATCAGAATGGAATCAAGTGGTTTATATAAGAAGAGATGGGCCTTACTACCCTAACCAGTGTGAAACAATGCTATTAGATGGATTTAAAGATGGAAGAGAAAAGCAAGAGGAAACATGATCAGACCTAAAGAGGGAGAGGTAGAAGAAAAGAGAATAGATGACATAGAGGTAGCTTTGCTGGCAGAGGCAGTGATTATAGTTCTCAAGGAGAATCAGAATTGACTGAAATAGTCAATGAGACTAGTGGAGGAGGCATCATGAGTAGAGGAAGAGGTAGATTTGGAGGTTAATGAAGAGCCTCACACTTTGCAAACATGAAATGCTTTCATTGTAATCAACTAGGCCATCTAGCCTATAGATTCCTTGAGAAGGCTTCTAGTTCACATGGTGAAAAGAGGGTGAATTACCTAGCCCAAGAAGAAACCAACAGTATTAAATCTCCTGAAATTAACCTTGACTTAGAGAGTTGGGCTAATCTAATGATTAGGAAGATTCTCATAAAGGAACCTATCAAAGAAGAAGATAAACAAAGGAGGGCACTTTTCAGAGTGAAGTGTAAGATACTTGGAAAAGTTTGTAGGATGATCATAGACTCAGGGTATACCAATAACATCATCTTAGAGGAGGCAGTTAGCAAGCTAGGACTAACCAAGATACCTCATACAAACCCTTATAGAGTCACTTGGTTGAATAAGGGTCAACATGTTCTCTTAAATGAGCAAGAATGGGTTGATTTTTCAATAGGAAAATATGTGGATAGAATCCTGTGTGATATACTCCCAATGGATGCATGCCACCTACTCTTAGGTAGGCCATGGCAGTTTGATAGGAAGATAGTTCATGATGGAGAGAAGAATTCCTATTCTTTCAAGAAAGGTGGGGTCACCTACAAAATTTAGTCACTCATTGATGATGAGGGGTCTACATCAACAGGACCGAATGTATTATTGCAAGGAGGTAAGGAGTATATGAAAGGTGTAAAGAATGGAGAGGGAACACACTATGCTATCATGCTTTAGCCTAGTGAAGAGAAGAAGGTGGAACAAGCACCATTACCAAAGGAGGTATAAGAGTTATTAAATGAGTTTAAATACATAGTTAGTGATGGGTCACCTGCAATGTTACCACCTCCTAGAACCATAATTCATCATATTGACTTCATACCAAGAGCATCTCTACCAAATAAGGTTGCATACAAGGTGACTCCTGATCAAAACAAGGAGATAGCTAGCCAAGTCCAAGAGCTTTTGGACCAAGGTCTAATCAGACAAAGCATTAGCCCATGTGCAGTACCAGTGGTTCTAGCATAAAAAAAGGAGGTAAGTAGAGGATTTGTACAGATTCAAGGGCAATTAATAGGATCACTATAAGGTACAAATTTCCCATTCCTAGGATTGAAGATCTTATGGATTGTTTAGGAGGAGAAATGTACTACACTAAGTTGGATTTGAAGAGTGGGTACCATCAAATTAGAATTAAGGAGGGGGATGAATGGAAAACATCATTCAAGACTACAGAAGGGCTCTATGAATGGTTGGTCATGTCCTTTGGGCTTAGCAATGTCCCAAGCACCTTTATGAGGTTGATGAATGAAGTGTTGAAGGACTACATAGGAATATTTTTAGTTGTGTACCTTGATGATATCCTCATTTTTAGTAAGACAAAGGAGGAACTCCTCCAAAATTTGAGGATTGTGATGAAGAAACTTCATGAGGAGAAGTTGTCCATTAATTTAGAAAAATGTGAATTTATGAATCAGGAGCTAATCTATCTTGGTTTTTTGGTGTCTCAAGGAACCTTGAAGATGGATCCTACCAAATTTGAAGCAATATTAAGCTAGCCTACCCCTATATGCAGCACTGAGGTAAGGAGCTTCCATGGGCTTGCCCAATTTTATAGGAAGTTCATTAGAGGTTTTAGTGAGATATGTGCACTAGTCTTAGATACAATAAAAGGTGGAGTAAAAAATAAATTCAAGTGGACTCCAGAGGATGGTAAGGGTTTTGAGTGGTTGAAAAAGAGAGTGGCTACACAACCTATTTTGGTTTTGCCAAATTTTGATAAGTTGCTCACCCTTGAATGTGATGCAAGTGGTATAGTTGTTGGGGCAGTATTGAACCAGGAGAATAGGCCAGTGGCATTCTATAGTGAAAAGGTAAATGAGGCTAAGAAGTGGTATTCCTTTTATGACCTAGAGTTATATGCATTGGTGAAATCCTTGAGGAAGTGGAGGCACTATTTGTTTCCAAAGGAATTTGTGGTTTTTACTGACAATAAAGCTTTCACTTTTATCAATTCTCGGGAGAAGTTGAGCAATAGACATCTCAAATGGATGGAATATTTGTAGGCCTATACCTTCACTATTAAGCACAAGAAAGGGTAGTTGAATAAGGTGGTTGATTCCTTGAGTAGGAGACTCTTGACAATCCAAGAGGTGCAGCTAAAAAGTATAGGTTTAGAGAGCTTCAAAGAGCTCTATGAAGGAGATGAAGACTTCTCAGAAGCATACAAGGCATGTAAGAATTTCAAAAACCATTTCCATAGTCAATTTGTAGACTATACCATTTAGAATGATCTCTTATTTAGAGGAGAATAGCTATGTATCCCTAAGGGATCTATGAGGGAGAATGTGATACAAGAGAAGCACAATGGGAGCTTAAGTTGCCATTTTGGCCTAAACAAAACACTAGAACTAGTGCAAAGGTTCTATTATTAGCCTAAGATGTAGAAGGACATTAGAAAGTATGTGGAGAAATGCTTGGTATGTCACAAAGCTAAGGGTACCTCTTCTAATGTTGGTTTGTATCAACCTCTACCCATTCCTAATAGGCCTTTGGAATGTATTAGTATGGATTTTGTGGTTGGGTTGCCTAGGACCAAGACTAGTTTAGATAGCATATTTGTGGTGGTAGATAGGTTTAGTAAGATGAGACATTTCATTTCTTACAAAACCACCCATGATGCCAGTCATATTGCACATTTTTTCTTTAAGGAGGTGGTCCGAATTCATGGCTTACACATCAACATAGTATCTGATAAAGATATAAAATTTATGGGTCATTTTCGGAAGACCTTGTGGAAAAGGTTAGGAACTTACCTATCATTTGGGACAGCCTAACATCCCCCAACTAATGGTTAGACTGAAGTTATTAATAGAGTGCTAGGAAATCTCCTTAGATGCTTGACAAAGGAGTATGGAGTGATGTGGGATCAGTTTTTACCACAGGCCGAATATGCCTATAATGATAGTGTTAATAGGAAAATAGGAAAAATCCCCTTTGAAATCATTTATGGGCTACACCCTAGAGGTCTGTTGGAGTTAAGACACTTGGCACATGAAAAAGGTAAGAGTGCATATGTAGAATAATTCACTCAATCAATGAAAAAGGTTCATGACCAAGTGAAGAAGCAGCTCCAAGAGGCTACACAAAGACTGGAAGCCAAAGTTGATGAAGGAAGAAGAGATGTTCAGTTTGTTGTGGGAGATCTTGTAATGGTACACCTTAATAAAACCAGATTGCAGAAGGGATTCCCCAACAAACTACAAATGAGGAGGATAGGTCCTTGCAAGATTCTTGCAAAATGTGGGCAGAATGCTTATAAAATAGACTTGCCATCAGATTTGGCATTATCACCTATCTTTAATGTACAAGATTTGGTGATATATAGAGGGCCTATAGTAGTACAAACTGATTCACAATTAGATAGTAAGGAAATAACAAAAGATGTTCATATTTCACCTACACCAACACCAATAGCTGTGAAGATTTTGGACTCTAGAGTGAAGAAAAAGACCATACAGGGAACTTAAATGGAGCACCTCATCAAGTGGGAGGGTAAATCAGAGGGTGAAGATACTTGGGTGGCTGAGAATGAGTTCAAGAAGCATGGATTTTATCCTAAGCTCCTGTCACCAGAGGTGACTTAAGTTCTTAGCCTTGGTAGTATGGTGTAGGAGCACCCTTGAGAAGCCAATCAGATTGGTGGTGTCATGTTGTTTTGGGTGTGTGAAAGTGTTAAAGACCCTCTTGAAGGGAATTGTAATTATATAAGGTCATGTGGACCAAGTTTTGTTTGTATTAGTGTTTAATTTGTGCTTTATGTTAGGACAAAGTACTTCATTTTGGCTCATTAATGACATTGTACTTGATCATGTGGTCAAATGGCAAGTTGAAGTTTTTCATGTATATTTTTTTTCATGTACTTAGGGTCATATGATACCCTAAGAGGTATAACTATGGTTAGTTAGGTCAGATTAGTGTTAAAACACTTGAAAATTGCACATGTGTAAAATATGTCAAAATGTTGCTATGCAACATTAGCAACTTTTAAAAGTTGCTGACAATATTTTTGGTTGTCTTAAGGGTTTCGATGTTTGAGTTAGTTGAAGTCCATACAAGGAGTTATGAATGTGTGTTGAGGGGATATAATGAAGGAAAAGCCTAATTTGAAGGGTTGGAAGTCATTTATAGAGAATTTGGGTTTTGGAGCCAAGGAGTTTTGAATGACAAAGTAGCAGAATTGAAAGAATTTGTTCTTTTCTTGTTGTACATAGATTATATTTAGTGATGTGATCACTTGAGGCCATTTTTGGGCATGTTGTAGAGTGATTCCAATATTTATTTTACTCTGTAATTACTTTTCTTTTGCTTTTTGTAAATTAGTTTGTTTTAGACATTTTGTTGTCCAGTTCTGACAAAGAGGCTAAGATGTGGACCTAACTCCATTTCCCACCATTGGTTTTGTATGGACTCTTGGGAATGGAGACTAGGTCCATGGACCTTCAAGAATATAGAAGGTGGAGCTCTGGAAGTGTGTGCACCTATTTTTAAGGTCTTTCCCTAGGTGAGCTGTGGTTGTAGCCCGACATGGAAGACCAAGGAGAAGTGTTTGGTAAATGTAAGAGGAATGTTTTCATGAGCCAGGAAGGCCATGGATGCAATTATATATGTTTTGTAGGCAATCAAGAATGAGGAGGAGTTCCCAAGTAACAAAGCCACCAAGTTTTTAGACTAAATACCAAGGACTGGTTTGAAAAGATTGAAAAAGCCCTATTTCTGAAATAGGGTATATGGACAGGGTTGAGACCTGAGACCACCAAAATATTGAAGGTCTTGAGTGGTAGGTGTGAACTCCCAAAATAAATTTGGGGGTCCTTTGAGGATTTTTTATTGAAAATGTGCATTCCTACTTTTTAGGAGGCCTAATTGAGGAAAAAGGCTACAAGGCCTAAAAGATAGGAATTTGGCAAGCGATGGAGAAATGGTCTAACTTGGAAACTTAAGACCCATGTTGGGATTCAAAATTGAATTTGAATGAAGCCCTAGCCCTCCTAAAATCCAAAATAATCATTAGGGCTTGGGTGGTATAGTTGAGAGGAGTTCTTGCAATGAACAAAGGATGGGGAACCTAATAAGATAGGAAGATTCTTAGGAGAGGGAAAGAATTGAATCTTTCCATGGTTTGGAGGGTGGATTGAGGAAGCCCTAAGGGTCATAGGAGTGACCTAAGAAGAGTTCAAGACAACTCATTTAGGTAGCTAAGGTTCTCCCTATCATCATTTCTACAAGATGTATGCCTTGTGTGAATCTAACATATATATACTGCTTGGTGAATATACTATTTATCCTTTTCTTAAGGTTTTACCAAATATCAGTGAATAAACTTAGTGTTTACCGATCAATCCTTTTTTAGTAATGTGTAAATAAAAAAATCAAACAAGTGAACCATATACACATTTGAAACATGGATTTTTAACGTGGAAACCTTGTTAAGGGAAAAACTACTTGGGATCGGTAATCCAAAATTTTTACTCTTCTGAAGTGAGCTTGGTGAAGAGACAACGTTGTTAAAGGTTACAAACACACTGTTAAGTGTGACCTTGTTAGAGGATTTAAAACTAATAGTTTATCACTTGACCTAGCATTCAATATGCTATCAACATGAAAAACCTTTTGATACTCCTTAGGATGTATCTCAATATAATGAGGATGGTTAAATCCCACTAGGTTAAGAGATTTTTTGATCCAATGGTTAAACTAAAACAATAAATGATCTATTCAATAATACAAATCACCTTTGTAGATTTTTAGATATATTTTAAGTTTATATTACCTCTCAAATCAATATGCTCTTCTATTCCTTTTCTCCCTTCCTTTCTTTCTTCTTGGTGAATGTTGTTGCTTCTCTATTGCTCGGTGTCTGTAGAATTCTTGGATTTGTTCCTCCAGCCTGCATGATAAGATCTGCATGAAGACTTCTATCTTCACCAGAATTATACATAGCATTCTTGTTTTCCTTATAATGAATTTCTTGTCTCTTTATATAGACATGATTTCACCTTTCATTCTTATTTTTTTCTTCATTGATCACTTCTTGTTCTGTAAAGCTCACCATTCTTGGTTTAGTTTTATTTTATAAATCTCTACATATTTTCTAGAGTAAAAAATTCTTTAAATATCATTCGTATCTTTAGCTTTTAATTGATCAATAGAAATAAAGCAAACAATCAGTTAACTCTAAATATAGGTCTACCGACTAATTTGTTTTATCATTTTCTAACTTCAGTTCTCATTGGTCAACACTTCAATTATGCTCGGTGATTACTGCAGATAGCTCAGGCATCAAATTCAATTCTATTGGTGACAAATACAGTTAGCTAGGTAATGCTTGCTTAGGTATCACTATCCATCAGTTAATACTATGAAATTTTGTGCTTGGGGTTCACTGTCCATCAGGGTTTACTGTCACTTAGTGTATATAGTTACCGATGACAAAAAAATTGTCTCTTCAGATCTTTAAATATTGTGACAATATGTGTATGAGCAATCATACCATATCAAGTTGACATCAATGACAATACAATACGTTAACTAATTTAATGCCTTGCATATACTTTTTGTAGCTTGGTGATCATCAACTTCTCATCTTCAAACATCCAATCAGTTATAGTTCATAAAAAAAACCAAAAAACTAAAGTAAGAAATAAAATTGCAAAACAACCAAACCTCCTTGATAATATTAATTTGTGATTGCCCTTTAATGCAATAGTATGCCTTTAAAACTATCTAAAAAATGATTTTATTAAAAAATAATTTATTAAGTTGCATTAAATCATTTTTTTGTTTTTTAATTCAAAAAAATCCTTCTAATATATGAGATTTGAGGGGCGTGGTCATCCATGCGACCATGTTTAGTCGGCTTTAGTTTCGGTCAAACCTGGTCTGGCTGAAACAAGTTCGGTCAAACATACCTATGTGGCACACCATGTGGCTACCAAATAATCAAAAATTAGAGAATTACAAAACTTCTTAGTTCTGGAGTAGAATTCCCCATCAAAACTCAACTTTCTTTCATATCTAAAAATACCCTTTTGTAGACATTGAGGTCAAGATTATGGTCATATAACTTTTATAGGGTTTTGATTACATATAATATATTATAAGTTGAAAATATTAAAAGTATGTGTTTTAACATTTAAGAACATACTCCAAAAAAAGAAAAATGCAAATCATGTCGAAAAAATTTAAAACTTATATTTAACACTAGAAGCGAGAGTCTTCTTCAATAATATAATTTTTTCTTCTGAATGGTGTAGATTTTCTAGGGAAAATTAGGTGGGAAACAAAAACTTTTAATTTTGGGTAACTCTGACTTTGAATAGTTATAATAGACAAAATATATACCAAAAACTAATCTTTCTTTTTTTCTTCACTAGCTATACATGTCATCTAAAACATTTTATGAATTCAGAGGAAAAAAATATTATTTGCATATATTTTTTTGGTGGGAAATAGACCCTAGCTTTTCAACATTTTTAACCAATTAAAAAATGAGCTTCAAAAATTAAAAACTATGTGAATTTTTGTACAATTTTTTGTAAAATTATAGGCATAAACTTCATCTAATTTTACACATTTTATTGGTTTACATAATTTTCAAATTCTAAATACAAATGCCTCTTTTATGTCGTTAAAGTTGAACAGTTTGCATGTTGTTAACATTTTCATTTATAAAAGTGTGACACAGGTTTGTACTTTTACCCAATGAAAATGTTTTTTTATTCTATCCATTCTGAGAAATACATTTACTAGTAATAAATAAGGGTGTTGTAACTATAAAATCTACTTTATGATTAATAATATTTGTGATTGAAGGGATAATAGACTTTTTGTCTTTTTTTTCTTTGTATTTCTAATTCAGAAGTTCTCCCCATAATAATGTGTATCACAGTCCTCTCCAAAATGATTGTAATTGATTTCCTTTGATAATACTTACGATTGAAGGGATAATAGACTTTTAGTCTTTTTTTCTTTCTATTTCTAATTCAAAAGTTCTCCCCATAATAATGTGTATCATACTCCTCTCCAAAATGATTGTAATTTATTTCCTTTGATGCTACCATATTCAAGTAAAAAATATTTAAATCAAATATTTTGATAAATTACCACCTCTATACTAGTTGTAGATAAAAAATGCTTCTCTTTTTATTTCATATCATTGAAAAAATAATTTTATGAAATCTACATCCATGAAAACACTAGGTGATACTAATTTTTATATCTAAATGTAACTACCCTAATTTGGTCTACTCTAACCAGAGACCCTATTTTCCCTAAGTGTGATAATACCCCTAATTATGTCAAGACAATTATTTAATTATTGGAATAATTCATTATAATCAATTTAATCTCCTAAATTCAAAGTGATTTCATCACTAACTCACATTAATTACCTTGGCCTATTTAAATCAAATCAAAACAATTAAATACTTGGCTAAAGTAATTAAATAACGTTTCTAATTACAACTCATCACTTGTACATGGAAATTCAATCCATGAACGAATGAGAGTTCACTCACATGGATCACCAAAGATTAAATCTCCACCTCTCTTCACAAATAAATCTCAACCACTCATCTCTTAAATTCTTCTATAACAGGATTAAATTTTGAGCTCAATTGTCCCAATACTTAGAATTTCAATTATACTCTTATGCTACTCTAATTTCTAGAAATCTAAATGCACTTTTAGTTCATAATCTCACATAGATAATTATATAATTTTTGTTGGTGCTCTAAAATATACTTTGCATGACAATTAGCTTTATTATTCTCATTGAATCTTCCATTCTAGGCTTGTATATGTCACTGATTTATGCATAATGTGAGGAAAATTATACCATTTAATAATACTCTTCTTAGATAGGAAGCAATATGTCAATTTTGATGGTTTCCTTATGATTTTCCTTCAATATTCATAGTTTTAACCATTAATATAATGAAATATTGAAGTGTTGTATTGAAGCTTGCAGGTACAATATTCACACACACATTTTTAGTGCCCATTGTTGGGCAGAGGCCCAAATTTCTCACCATTTTCAGCTAATTAACCTTATTTTTGTTCTTTGCTTTCTGGTGTAGAATTACATTTAGGAGCAAAGGATCACCTTTAGTTACAAAATATTGTATCTGTGAAAGAGGCTTGCATCCTATAAATCCTGCATCGCATCCTGCAGAATCTAAATTACTTTTGGTAAAAGCTTGCATATGTAATTCCTAAATCACATTTAGTGCAAAGGCTCACATTTAGGACCCTTAATTGCATTTAGTAATTCTTGTATCGCATCTGGGAAATTAAATCATATTTGGTTAGTTTCCTAACATGTTTTGAAAATTTGATGACTAATCAACTAACCTTGAATGTTTTTGGATGTTAAGAAGCCTAATGAGTTATTATAGGATGTTGCAAAAGTCTTCTTTGATCAAGAAGGTGGAGAAAAACTACTAACAAGTGGTTTTTTAGGTTGCCTCAAGCAATCAACCTAACTTTTGTGCAAATTCTAAAAATCTAACACATTTTCTACCATCTCCTAATTTGATTAGAGAAGTATGCTCTTTTCCTCCATGGAAAATCAGAACCTCAAACATCAAGTTACAATTTGAATAGAATTTGGAGTAAATGAACCTTTAATTTTCTGAAAAGTTCTTTTTGTCAAATTCTTTAAATAGGCACTTAATTATCGGATTTAAATTCAATTCTTCATCCAACTAGATGATTATGCTCTTTTCCCAAGTTGGAAAATTAGAAACTCGATATAGGGGATTAGGTTTTGAGTTCTATAAGCTAAGGGAATAAACTTGCATGATGTGCTTCATAGGAGAAAATGACATGGATAGGAGAGTATGTTCTTCTTCTTTATGAAGAATTAGAAATCAAGTCTCCTAAGACACCTATCCTCTTTATTTCCTTCAAAACATTACAAGGCCTACCGATTGAGGAAAAAATCTCTCGAGAATGACCCAAGTGAGGATAGATGATTGCTAGCCCTTCCAACTCACTATAATCAAAATAATTCCTTGGATGCCAAAGCCTTGAAAGACGTAGTTATTTTTGTCCTTGGAATTTTGATATAATTCCTTGGACATGTTTAGATGTGTGTGGAACAGAGCTGCTTGAGTCTTGCTTGCAAGAATACACACATTTGAGTACTCATAGTGTTATACACATTAATTTTTCCTTGTGCAATTATATGAAGGACGGTTGCAAATGGATGCGCAAACATAAAGAACACTTTGTATTCAAAACAAATTGGTTTATCTCCAAAAGGTGATAATATTTGTGTAAGCCAAATAGTAATTGTTTAGAGATAATATTCATTTCATGCCCTCACTTGCGGTTGGAGTCATATAATATGACATCCTGACTGGATCCATTACATGCTTTGTGATGACCGGATTTTGATTAGCATGTGAGTGTGAACCCGAGTCTATGAGAAAAGATTTTCATTCTATGCCTAGAATTTAGGGAATAGGTGTGTATTTGGTCACCTAACAAACTTGCTTGATGTGTCTAAATTGCAATTGAAAAGATAAATTCCCCAAATAAACAATATTTTGACAATCACTGGCTTTTATGTTGTTTAGAAACACTTTGGAAATCCTCAAATAGACTCTAGAGTCAAACAAATTTTCACATACTTTGAGACAAAGTGACAAAAACTAGACAAACCAATTAGAGGCTCAGATTTGGTTATTACTAGCTCACATTTAGTAAATTGGCGCACATATGGGAAACAAGCTCATTTTTGGTCATTCCTGGCTCACATATGGTAAAGAAGCTCGCATTTAGGAAGCACAAGCTTGCATTTAGTAAGCACAAACTCGCATTATGAAATTCTAAGCCTGCATTAGTGAGTCGCATTTAGGATAGAAGGTACCTGGACACATATCACACTAAGAAGCTCTTTGATTTTGGATACCCTTTTTTCTCTTTAGTTTGGTCATGTTACTCTTGTTGGTCTGCCTATCCCTGTTTCTCAGTTTATTTGGAATTCTACCTTGCATGTCCTTTTGGATTCTCATAATTGGTCCCAAATCATGTTGTATTTTCACTGAATAAATCTTCTTGATTCCAAGCTCACTATTAGGGAATTCTAACCCTCTGATACTGGAGTCAATCAATCTAAACAATCAGCCATACCTTTTCACAACTTGGACACACTTATTTGGATGTTTTGGATATAATCTTTACACAATTGGAACACTTTTGACAAAGTTGAGACCCAAATTTCATGGTTAACACAAGATGTAAACAATACCTTGCTGAAAATTTAGAGAGACCTCCAAGATTACTTAAGTGTTAACAAGGAGAAACATCTCAAAATCCCCCTTTTGATCAAGACTCACTCAAAATGGATGCACCTCATCAGGAATGGAGTGCTTCTTTTGATGAATATAGCCAAGACCATGATGATAGAGAAATTCAAGAAGAATGAAATCATGGTCATCCTTTGTTTGGTTCCGACAGTGATGAAGACATATCAAAATAAGAGTATAAAAAACTCAAACAAAGTAGGAGGTTTCAAAGAACCTTGGAGAAAATCATCGGAGAAGACAAAGAAAAATACTTCCTACACTTAGCTTCTCTTGGAGTCAAACTTCCTAAACACTATGATGTGGAGATATTGAAGGAACAAGAAGTACAAACACCAATTTCCATACTCTCAAAGCAATTATACCAAATGCAAATGGAACTTGCAACACTTAAGCAAGAAAATACTAAACCAAGGAAGAAATACTCTTTGGAGCACATATGTTTGCTTCCTTTTGACAAGAGCATAAACATGGTTCCATTCCCACCTAACATGACATGACCCAAATATAAAAAATACATGGGAGAAATAGATCCACATGACCATATTAGAGAATTTTGTGCCCTAAGCATAGAATACATGCACAAACCAATGTACTTAATGACGCTATTTCTGGGAAGTCTAGGTGGAAATTCTATAGAATGGTTCTTCAAACTCACACCAAGTGTGCAATCTTTTGAGGAGTTGATTCAAATATTTGTCCAACATTACTCATACAATATATAACACAATGTTACCATGATGAATCTTTTTGAAAAAAAACAACAAATAGGTGAATCCTTCATACACTTTTTACAATGGTGGAGGAGAATCTTTGTAAGCTACTCAAGAGCAATACCCAAATCTGAAAAGATGGAAATATTTGTCAATAACTTAGTACCTAAAATGAGCTATGCTCTACAAATACAAGATTCTCCTAGTTTCAACAGAATGATCAAGAATGCTATTCATGTTGAATACGTTATGGTCAAGAAGGGAAAAATCAAACTCAAAAGTGATAATAAAACTAACAACTATAACAAAAAACCTAAGTGGTGGAATAAGAACAAAAATGTTCTTAGTGATGGAGTGGTAGAAGCCTCAAATAAAAATGCTAAACCAGCTATGTTTAATCTCACAAATAGCCTACAAGCAAGTAATCAAGCTAAGGTAACAACCATAATACTAAGAGAAAAAAAGACACCAAAAAGTGTAAACCATGGACGTCTAGACCTCAAAGAACCTTTGTTAGTAATAACTGAGAGGGGGGGGGGCAGGGCAGGTGAATTAGTGGCCTCAAAAATTAATCCTTAAATCAACCCTTTAAAATTATAGCCACAAATTATATCTCAAGTTATCTTCTGTCCTACAAGATGAATGCCTTGAATTACTTATATTAGTTTACTACTTGTCAGATTACTCTGTTAAACCTTCTTCAGTATGTTCACCGATAAGCAGTCATCTATTTACTAAAACACAGTAAATATGCAGAGTATACTGATTAATCCAGAATCAACTATGTACAATAAAAAAAGTAAAGCAATGAATCATACACACATAACACATGGATTTTTAACATGGAAACCCTATTAAGGGAAAAACCATTGGGACCGATACCCCAAATTGTCACTCTTTTGAAGTGAGCCCTGTTAAGAGCCAACCCTATTAAAGGTTACAAACACACTGTTAGGTGTAACCTTGTTAGAGGATTTAGAAATAGTCTGTCAAATAGTATCTGGCATCTAATTCTACCATCCTTGATCAAACACTCACTTTTCCTA
This sequence comes from Thuja plicata, assembly GCA_018584345.1. Lineage (NCBI taxonomy): Eukaryota > Viridiplantae > Streptophyta > Pinopsida > Cupressales > Cupressaceae > Thuja > Thuja plicata. Next base: position 474,891 of record MU228520.1, on the reverse strand, counting down.
TCAATAGGTATTAGGCATATCCAATGCGTCTTTTGTGATCAAACTTTTTGATGCTCCTTGGGATGTATATCAATTGAAAAAGACTTTTAAGTCTTGATCGGTTAAGAGACTTATATGCTTCAATGGTTAAACTAAAACACTAATGATCTATTCATACATACAACTCAATGGATAATTTTTAGATTTATTGTAGGTCCATTACTTCACTGATCAATATAATCAAATATATACCTTTTCTCCACACTTGTTCTACTCTGTGATGCTTGTCTCACTCTTTGTCGGTGTCTGTAGAATATAGATTTTCCTTGAAATTTCTGATTAGGACTAAAATGAAGAATTTCTTTACCATCTTTCCTCTTTCTTGTTCACCCCACACACACAATTCGTAATGAATTGAGTTTGTCTCTTATAGACATGATTTCTTCTTTTCTTGGCTTTCTTGATCTTGGCATGTTCAACAATCTTTGCCAATAGATTTAAAGAAAATCTCCAGTCTGATCTTGTAGAGATATTCTTGCCAACTAGAAAAATTATCTTTAAGTAAAGTACTTATCTTTGACTTTATCTGGATGATTAAAAAAATGATAAGTATCAGTTAACTCTATTTTTAGCTTCTTGATAGCTAAACATTTTGTCATTTTTTGAACTCTTTGTTCTGTCAGTCAACACTTCAGTTAGTTTTTGGTGATAACTGATTGTTCTATCAATGTGACTTCAATTGTCATTAGGATCTTCATCCTTGTCTTTTCTGTCAGCCAACACTGAAATTATGTCCGTCGGGTTACTCTGTTTTTTTCTCATCGGGGAACACTGTAACTTTGCATGTTGGTAATGTTGTTCATTTCCATGCCAGGAAATACTGTGACTCTGTTATTTTACTTTGACTATTGGGTACACTCTATTGGTGTATATAGTTACTTAGTGAATACTTGACTTGTATAAATTACTGTTTAGCATATCCTTGATTCATCGGTTCTTTGAAGTCTTTGGAAATATTACAATGACCATACAGATTATATTAAGTTGACATCAATGATAATACAATACATTAACTAATTTAATTCCTTGAATGATCATCAACTTAACATCTTCAAACATTCAATCAGTTACATGTCATCAATATCTCCCTTTGGCATTGATGGCAACATACTACATTATCATACTATACTATTGCTAATACAATATGAAATATACAGTTTCATCAAGATTTTCTAAAGTAACTTATTACAAAGGTCTGGCTATCCATAAGCTCAAATAGATTTGATTTTATTCTTACAACTTTATTTCTGTCTTCAATTCCTTCACTAGATAGATGTAGAATCTTCTTTCTCTGATGTGATATGTTATCCTTTTGTGTCAAACTCTCTCCCTTTGACTGTTCTTCTCTTTTGATGTTTTTCTCTCCCTTTCTCATTACTTCTCTTCTTTTGGATACTTCAATGCATATACTAAGATGATAATGGATAAACTCTCTCCCTTTATCAATATGATAATAAGATATTTCTCTCCCTTTGACATTAATGCCAAACATCTTTTTCAAAAAAAAAAATTATGACACTAATGCCAATGGACCCTTTTCTATCCATAATATATTCCTTGAATTTCCCAATCTATCGGTAATAACTCTATTGCTCATCTCATTTGTAAATGATTTTCAAAGCATATCATTGCGTCCAAATATGATTTCATCAACAAATATCTCAGTAACCAATATGTTAGCATCAGTATCTTCATTTAAGTAAAGATTACTATTTTCACTAGTCCTTATAAATCAAATACTTATAAGATAGGAATGAATTCTTTCATACTAGGCTCGGGGTGCTTCTTTCAATCCTTATAGGGCTTTGCAAAGTCTACATACCATGTCCCTCTTGTTTGGATAAACAAACCCTTCTAGTTGTTCAATGTATACCTCTTCTTCAGGTATTCCATTCAAGAATGCAGACTTGGCATCCATTTGATATACCTTGAATCCTTTATATGTAGTATAAGAAAGTAATATTCTTACTCCTTCTAGCCTAGAAATGGGTGCAAAGGTTTCTCCATATTCAATTCCTTCTTCTTGTGCATACCCCTTGCATACTAGTCTTGCTTTATTTCTTGTGACTTCTCCATTCTCATTCAGCTTATTCCTGAATATCCATTTTGTACCGATGACATTCTTGTTATCTGGTCTTGGTATAAGTGTCCATGTCCTATTTTTCTCTATCTGTTCAATCTCTTCATTCATTGCACTTATCCATTCATCATTATCTAGTGCATCATTAACAGATTTGGGCTCATAATAACAAATAAGACATCTTTTATTTAGAGACTTACTTCTAGTTCTCATACCAGCTTTTTTTATCTCCTATGATCTGGTTCTGTGGATGGTTCCTTCTGACATATTTGGAAAGTATAGGTTTAGCTCTTTGTCTACCACCCTGATCATCATTTTGTTCTCCATCAATTTGTGCATCATTTTGAGCAATATTCTGATCATCGTTATTTGCAGCCTGATGCTCGGGTGCAATGATCTGTTGTTCAAGAGCTCTGCATTTTTGGTAGGGTAGAGTGTCAGGTTCCTCATTGTTAGTAAACTTATTGTAGTCCTCTGGTTCTTTAGTGCTTTCCTTTTCATTCTTCTCTGCAAATTCATCTATCTTTACATTTGCACTTTCAACAATTTTGTTAGAGGCTTTATTTAGACATTTGTAAGCCTTGCTCTTGGTAGAATACCCTAAAAAT
>MU228520.1:435667-447539 GCA_018584345.1 Thuja plicata | reverse complement strand
AAAAATAATGAATTCATAACTCACAATTGAGTTTGAACATCTATTTATACTAAATTAGGCTCAATTCTTGATTCATGCATCACAAGTTAACTCTAGATCCAAGGTTTACAACTTGACCTTGATCTTTGGTTAGATATGTTTTAGATCCATTAGGATACTTTAAAACATTTACATAAAGCTTTCTTGACCCTCAAGTTATGATTTAAAACAATAAAAAACTCTATAAATAGATTTACATTGCTTTATCCATCATGTAAAAAATTAGATCCACTTTTTGTAGGTTCTTTAACTGACTGTTGGTTATAACGGTCGATTTTCTTGGTTGTCTGTGTTCCTTTCTTGAACTTGTCATCAGGTATGCCTTTTCTTTTCCTGTCAAGTTAGTTCTCAAAACTGTGTCACCAGTGATGCTTGTGGTTGCTGGTGATGCTTTTGGATTCCATACTTAGCATTTTCCATGACCTTTGTGTTCTGTCGGGTATGCTCGTTGTTCGCCGGTAATGCTTGAAGTCTGCCAGTGATCTCTGTAGTCTGCCAGTGATCTCTATCAATGTTTGTCACTAAGTGTACTAATGGAAAAATAATTTCATTAATCTCCCCCTTTGAAATTAGTATCAAAAACATGATATGTGCAACATACTGAGTGTATTAGTATGTACACCTGTGTATACTTCTTCCTTAGTCATTTGAATGACTCCCCCTATGTATACGTCTGTAAGTGTAAGTATATATACATATCCTTATTTACTTTTCTTTTCTTCTCCTTTTTTCTTCTAATGTATATATTGTACATAACTATACCTTTCCTCCTTTTTTGATTCTAAAGGAAAAGGTACTTATAGATTTTCAAAAAGGTGGGAATGTGAGGACTTGATCTCCTCCATCATCTTTTCCCATTTCTCCTTCGGTATTTCTAGAGCCATGTGCTCTAGTGAAATCCTTACATGTATGTCATAAATTTTGTCTACTACAGACCTCTCAGGGGTTGCTATAAGATTTCTAGCATTAGAAATATGCTACTGTATAATAGTAAGATTGGGCAGAATATGTGCCTCCAGTTCAATAATCTCACCTCTGAATTGTGTTTCAGCATCCCATATTTCTTGCCTTAGCCTGTTTGCCTCTATGACCATGTCATGATGTGCCTTTATGCTTTTAGCATGTGAAGTTAGGCTTTGTGCACTGGTTGTGATATTATGATCTATTTCTTCTAGGTTTTCACTATTCTCTTTTGCAAATTTATCAAGTGTGCACATCTTTTAAACTAAGGTGATTGCTTCAGCAATCATTGGCTCTAATTCATCAGTGAGTTCAGAGAGATGTACCTTGTTCAATGCCACTTCTTGGCTGATTTTATCAATTAACTTGAATTTATATTTCTTTTCTGCTTGGTCTTCCATTGCTTGTTCTACATCTATACCTTGCTCTATGATTTCATCGGTAAGAACAACAATTTGTTCCTTTACTGTAGCATTTTCTTCAAGTTTAACTTCAGAAACAAGTTGTTGGAGCATATCTCTTGCCTTGTCAAGTGCCATTTTTTCTCTATGTTCTTGTATCATTTTCTTCTAAATGGCCTTTCTTTGACATAACACTCCAAACTCTTGAAGTTTGTCACTGTCCAAAGTGGTAATGTCCCAATTTGGAACTTCAATTATTTCATCCATTGTAATAGCCAAAATGTCTTTCTTTACTATTTTCTTCTTCTTCTTTGGCTGGGTGGAAGATTGATGTACCACCATCTGTAATGCATGAGATTGGGTTGACTTGGTGGGTGAGTGTCTAGAAGATGAGGCATCCTTTTGTATTTATTTTGTGTCCACCAGCCAGTTTGGTGAAGATGTCTCCTCATTAGTCTTGGGTGTATCAGCAGATGAATCTTCTTTAAGTTTTATACCTTCATTGTTCTTTAATCCTTCACTCTTATCTTTCTCTTCAACCTTTCTCACTATATCATCAGTGTTTTTATCTGCCTCTTTGTTTTGATCTTTTGATACATCTTGCTGATCATCGGTTGTGTCCTTCATTTTTGTATCTGTATCCTTGGTATTTTTGGATGCACCTTTGGTTTTATCGATACCCATATCCTTGGGTATATCATCATCTTTCTTAGATGATTTTTCTTGACTTGACTAAATATCAATAGCATCTATTAATATATTCATGTTTGTTGGTGTATTGACTGTTGTAGTGTCAATAGCTATGTCCTGTCCGTCGATATTACCCTTAGTAGCATTGATGTCTTCATATTTTTTAAGCTCTGTTGTAGGGTCTTTTCCTATAATGGTAGTGACAATGTTGTCTAGCCATGAATCATCATTTATATTAACATCTAAGTTACCTTTTATTGACATTTCTTCTTTGGTAACTTCTTCATCCTCCAAGTTTATGTGGATGGGGCTTGCTGGTACTTGATCATCTTCACCATCTTTTGGCTAGTCTTCATCTATAGTGTCAGTCTATTTTTGGCCTGTGATCTGTACCTCTTCACTATCTAACTCAACTGTTGAGTTATCTATTTTAGTGATAGGTTCCTTTTCAGGACTGCTTTCCTCATCAGGATTTAATATCTCACTCCATATTTTATGTGTTTCTTCTTCAAGCTCTATAAGTTTCTCTTTAAGAAATTTATAAGTCTCAACTTGGGTGAGAATCTTTTTGTATATTTCTCCATGAATTCATTGATTTCTTCTATTTTTGATTCAGGAGGCATAAGAGAGACCAACACTCTTTCTCTTATTCTCTTCTCCTCATGAAGTACAAAAGTGAATCTAGAAGAAATTCTATCTAATAGCTCTTGTGGAACATCACAGTTAGAGAAGTGTAGTGGGACATAATAGTGTCTACACATCTTAGCTATAATTGCATCTTCAATCTTATTTTGTTCTTCAGTATCCGATCTTAACCATTTCCTAATCTTAGGATGTGCAACAGATGTAGTTTCAGAAATGTTCTTATAGATTTAATCAATGTCCTCAGTGGGTGATGTAACCTTTGTTGTCACTTTTTCTTGTTTCATAGTGTCAGGTTCATCCATTGCTGAATCCTCTAAATCCTCATTAGTCTGAACATATTTCCTTCTTTTGGTAGGTACCCTAGATGGTTGTTATGCCTTTTGTGTGTCAGTTTCCTCTTATACACCTTCCCTTTCACCATGGGAGAAGGAATTGCATCTTTTGTTGTTTGACTTCTTGTTCTGGACTTCTTTGGTGGAGGAGGAGGTGGTGAATCAGACTTTTCTTCCTTTGATTCTTTTTTTTCTATTGTATCACTGATAATAAGCTGATCCTTGGTGATTTCCTCCTTACCTTATTGTTCCTCCTCACCTTCTTCTTCTTCTTCTTCTCCTTCAGAGGATATTTTCAAGTTCTTTTTCAGATTCTTTACCATTCTTTTTGACTATTTTATAGCCTTCTTTACAACAAGATTTGTCTTAATATTTAGTTTGGCCTCTTCATAGGTACCAAATCTTAATTGCTTGTTGTCAATGGGTTCATTTAACAATGCCTAAATGCATTATTTTGCTAATCCTATTTTGGTTTTGTAATCCAACTTTGAAAGCCATGATTTCCTTGGAACTACAACTTGTATGTAAGTGAAATCTGTATCCACCATGAAACAAATCTCTTCTCAGTGTTCCTCTATCAGACTCTCAGGAGTTCTAGTTCTTTCTTGTAGCATTTCCTTAATGGTTTTGAAATATTCATGCATTACATTGTCAAAATCTGTTCCAAGTGATTCTATGAATTCACTTATCTGAATGGTAATGGGTTTGCTAGTGTCCCATGTAACTTTTCCTATGGAAGGAAAGTATTCTTCAAAATAAAAGAATATGCACATAATGAGGGAACCAAACTTACAAGTGTTTGTCTGTGAAGACCTTATTGTGCCCATGTTTTCCTCAAATTGATGTAATAGGATCTCTGCCAGATCCATCTTCTTCCCCTGTTTGATAGTCTTATATGATGTGCTCATGGCAGTGTTAGAAATGTTGTTCATGTTTCTTTCTTGGAAAATCTTATTGCCAACAACACATTCTCCAAAATTCAGCTCTACGTCCGTAATGGTGTTCACCTTGAGTGCTCTCTTATTTGATTTTGCACTAGTTAGTCTTTCAACTTCTGCTAGAGATGGATTTTTGTGAGCTTGTGGTTTATCGGTTGTAGGATAACGAGTAACCGTGTGTATAACATCCTTTGTTATAGCCTTTGGCTTGTTTAGCCATAGAGTTTTGTTGTGAACTCTGCTAAGAACAATCTTTATCCATTCCATTTTGAAAACCTTGGGAAAATGCAGTGCATTTGTGAGTCCCTTTATTCCAAGTGTTTATGCTCTTCTTTGAGCTTTCTAGCATCATCACACAATGCCCTATAGGTGTTATCAAGGTCTAGATCTCCTATCTCTGAGATCTTGCAGTGAATGTAGGACCTTATGTCCTCTACCAGTAAAACCCTGGGTGGGATTTGGGAGAATGCTCTGGAATCGTCAGGTTGAGAAGCTATTTTAGGATGTAATTTGTATTTAGGCTCAAGGCATACGCCTCTACTAACAAGCTTGAAGGGTTTGTTCTTATCTTCCTTAGTTTTCTCTACCCTAGAAGTTGATGCCATCATTTTTGCAATTTAGGGCTTTTTATAAATCAAAATAGTGCTATCGGTGAGTGTATTAACTTACTAATTCTCTGTGACTATCTGTGACTATGAATGCTTCATGTCAAGTTAACTTCTACTAGGTCGCTTTCCAATTTTATCTCAAATTGCTCTGGTCTTCTCTGCTCTACTAAAAAATAATGGGTGCAAAAATGAGTTTACCCGTTAGGCTTTTATACCTTCTTTGTACCCTAAGTTGTCATTAATGCTTACCAACTCATCAATTTTTGAAGACTGAATTCATCGATAAAGACATTCATAACATCTCTGGTGTTTATGCCAAGTGTCAGGGTAGCTATTAGTTTTGGATACTTCACCGATGATTGTCGGTGAGGTTGTGAAGACAACTTTTGTTGATTCAATGTTCACCGATATTCGTCAGTTTACACTTATCTTGTGTAATGACTGATACATTCCGATAAGTAGTCCTAAATTTTCTATGTATGTTCATTGATGAAAATTGTGCCCAATAACTTATGGTTGTTTTTCAATAGTTTAGCAAAATAACAATATATTGCATCTTTATTCATGCTAATGTTACAATATGAACTATGTATAATCGAACCGATGCATAGTAAAACTTGTCACAATGCAGTTCCATACTTACTTGTGTAATCTAGTTAGATGTAGTGATGTCACCAGATCTAGTGGATGGGGTGTCACCATTTGCATTGCTTGTTCCAGCACCTTTAGTGTTTTTGGCTTTTACCCACATCTTGTTTCTCATTCTTTTGATGTCATCAATGGTATTTCCATTGGGATGTGTATTTGTGTCTGTCAGTCAGTCTTTGCAATATTTTATCACATGTCCAACCTTATGACAATGTAAACATGTCATACCTAGATTGGTCCAACCTCGTGAGCTTCTGGTCCACTTTCTCATACAGTTGGCAGCAATATGACCATATCTTCCACATGCTATATAGTTTACCAATGTGTTATAGTCCCAAACATATGAGTTACCTATTTTTTTTGGTTTGTAGCTTTTATCAATTTTCTTTGGTGTCCATGCCTTGTTCTTTTTGTTGGAGATTTGATTCTGAACAGTTGATTGATTGTATGTTTGTCATTGATGACAACATATAATACATAGTAGTACTTCTATATGTACTTATCCATATGATGACATGAATACTTTCATGGATAGATACATGTTTTTGACATGTTTATTATGCTATGTTCATACACAGAGACCCATATATGATGTTTCAGTAAAGATATGTAATTCTGGTAGTGACGGTTACAGTTCTGGAGGTATAACGGTTTAAGGCTGTTGTATATAATGTGTTTCTAGAGTTATGATTATCATTAGGATATGCATGTGTATATTAATGATTAATTATGAGTTTTTGATATTAATCTAAAGGTGCCAAACGTGTTTCAAGAATATTGCAATGTTATGGTCAATTTGGTGAAGCTGACTTAGTGAAGCGATGCACCTATTCAGTTTGTACTTGCACGGTTGTAATTATGCTTGCACACTTAGTAGAGCCAACAAGGATGTTATGAAGGGTTGTGTAACAGGTCCCATGATCTCATACTTGGAGTATGTACTTATAGAAGGTCATTTGTGATAAGAAGAGTTGTGAAAGCTAGAGATAAGAAAAGAAGAGCAGAGTGTTAAAGTAGCAGAGCTATATTCATCATATGTTGATAATATAGATATTGAAGTTGAAGCTTTCAGAATATAGATAAGATTTTTATAGTTCTTTACAAGAGGTTAAAGCATCGACGAACAAAAGGAACTGATTAGACAAGCAGTGTCACAAGTAGCAGTTCATCTTGTTGATACAGTGTGTATCAAATATCCAGAAGGTTGTAGCCTTCACCACTTGGATAGTGAGTCCTCCACCCCTAAAAAGGTTATTGTAAAAGACTCCTAATAGGGTCAGACCCTTAACTAGGTCACTATACTACTGCATTGTAATGAACAACTCCTAACAACGTTGAAAGATCTTTTAATAGGGATTACTATAAATAGTATAGTTCTTTGTGGGTGCTAATTCCCACCAAGGTTTTTACCATTTGGTTTCCCCATAACCAAATTGATGTGTTAAGTAATTTTTTATCTGAATGTGTATTTAATTTATATCAATCTAGATTAATAAGTACAAAATATTTAAAGTTGCAAATAACTAATTCACCCCCCCTCTCAGTTATCCCTAAAGTATTCTAACATTTTTCCAGCATTCCTTATGTGTATGCCCATTCATCTTGCATGTAGGACAGTACTTGTCCATATAGGTTTTTCTCTTTGGATTTGTCATTTTGGATCTACACTCATGTGCCTTGTGTCCTTTCTTTTGACATTTATAACAATTACCGGTAAAAGTAGATTGTGCTTGAGAAATACCTTTTATTTTGCTTCTACAAATGTTTGAGGTGTGGCATGGTTTTCCACAGTGATTGCATGATAGCTTCTTGGATCTTGGGGTTGTGAAAGCATTCCTCTTATCTGGTTGATTAGAATATTCACCATTCTCATTGTACCCTAATCCTATGTAGTTGTTGACTCTTCTTTGTCCATCAAGAAAATCATCCATCCATTTGTTTCTATCCTCAACCTTTTTGATCAATTGGTTGTGTTGATTTTGGACTTTGATTTCATGCTTCAATTTCTCATTCTCTTCTCTTAGCTCACCTATGATCTGTATTCTTTCAATGAGTTTTGTATTTAATCTGTTTGCTTCTTGAATCATAAGAATTATCTGGTTTGTAACCTCATGGTGATGCTCAGTGAGTCTTTGAATCTCTGGTTCTTTCTCTTGTAGCTTCTCTGTAATTTCCCTCCTATCTTCAATGGGTACTATTCTTTAATTTTCAGCTTTTCTTGCATCATTCATGACATCAATCATTTTCACCATTTGAGTCTCTTGACCAATTTGCAACATCTTGATTTGATCTGTCAGATGTAGATTGATCTCTTGTAGATTGTTAATTTCTTCATCTGATGCATCTAAAGCTTTGCTCATTGATGGTTCAGCTCTTTCAAAGTAATCTATTATATCCAATTTTTTGTAGTCTTTCTCATTCAGCCTAGTTGCCATAATATTTATTTCATCAAGAAATTTTCTCATTTTTATTCTCGCCTCCTTGAACTCCTCATAGTTTATTTGCATTTTTAATTGCTCATTCTCAATAGTCATGTCCATTCTGAACTTGTCCATTGCTTTGATCTTTGCTCTCAAGTATTTAAGATTTTCAAGAAAGAGACTTAGCTCTGATACCAATTATTGGAATTATATTGGAATTATGTACTGAGAGGGGAGGGGTGAATCAGTACCTCTAAAAATTTTCTTGGTTAGCCCATTAACCCTTAATAATCAGTTTGTAAATTATCTTATCTAAATTTTCATCTTTCTATATGCATATGCAATCATATCATAAGTTCTTTTAGTATGTTACAATAACAGAAACATTCATGAAAATAGATAACACATAACACAAGATATGATATCACAGAAAACTCCTATTAGGAAGAAAAAACTACGGTGGGGATTGTTACCCACAAGACTTCACTATCTACAGATAAGAAGGGGATGGTTAAGGCTTACAATTGGTCACTTCTGATGACCTACCTTGCTAGGAGTATTATAGTGGAGACCTGTTAAGATCTACTTCATTTGAAGCTTTAGCAACACTATTAAGTGTGCACTTTGTTAAGAGATTTGTAAAGAATGTTAAGTCCACCTTCTACAAAAGAATTTTAGATGTGATGCACTTGTTAGAATGCAACTACATAAGTCTTTGATTTGATGATGTATGAAATCTCTAATTTTTGATAATAGATCCTATTAAGCTTCATACATATAAGTAATCATCCTTCCATGATTGAATAATACCTTTATCTGCTTGTCGGTAGCCTCTGTGTGTTCTTGACAATAAATGTGTTCTATTTCTGAACTTTTCATGAATTCTTCCTTTTGCTTCTTAGATGCTCTACGTGGCTATCAAAAATAATGAATTCACGACTCAAAGTTGAGTTTGAACATCTATTTATACTAAATTAGGCTCAATTCTTGATTCATGCATCGCAAGTTAACTCTAGATCCAAGGTTTATAGCTTGACCTTGATCTTTAGTTAGATATGTTTTAGATCCATTAGGATGCTTTAAAACATTTACATAAAGCTTGCTTGACCCTCAAGTTATGATTTAAAATAAATAAAAACTCTATAAATAGAATTACATTGCTTTATCCGTCGTGTAAAAAATCAGATCCACTTTTAGCGGGTTCTTTAACTGACTATCAGTTCTGACGGTCGATTTTCTTGGCCGTCGGTGTTCCTTTCTTGAACTTGTCATTGGGTATGCCTTTTCTATTCATGTCATTTTAGTTCTCAAAAATCTATCACTGGTGATGCTTGTGGTCCTTGGTGATGCTTGTCAATTCCATACTTAGCATTTTCCATGACCTCTATGTTCTGTCGGGTATGCTCGCTCTTCGCTGGTAATGCTTGAAGTCTATTGGTGATCTCTATGAATGTTTTTCACTAAGTGTACTAATGAAAATATAATTTAATCATTAAGAACCCTTAGAAAACATTAATAGTCATAGGACCCATGAGAGAGAGAGAGAGGTCCTAGGTCCCCTTAGGACCCATTATGACCCCTTAGGACACATTAGGGCCTCTTAAGACACCTTAGAACATAGTAATCATCATATGACACACTAATGGGATCTAATGTGTACTATTGTCTCATAAGGGGTTTTAATGGGTTCTAAGTGGTCCTAGGAATCCTTAGGACCCATTACAACCCCTTAAGACCCATGAGGACATATTAGGACTCATTAGGACCCCTTAGAACACATTAATAGTCATAGGACCATGAGAGAGAGAGAGAGGTCCTAGCTCCCTTTAGGACCCATTATGACCCCTTAGGACACATTAGGGACTCTTAAGACACCTTAGAACATATTAATGATCGTACAACCCACTAATGGCATCTAATGTGTACTAGTGTCTCATAAGGGGTTTTAATGTGTTCTAAGTGGTCCTAGGAATCCTTAGGACCCATTATGACCCCATAAGACCCATGAGGATATATATGGACCCATTACGACCCCTTAAGACCCATGAGGACATATTAGGACTCATTAGGACCCCTTAGAAAAAATTAATAGTCATAGGACCCATGAGAGAGAGAGAGAGCAATGCATAATTTTTACTTCATAACTCGATCGGGTTTTGAAGAAGTGAAAATTGTGCATTTTAATCTATAGAACCTGATCAGGTTATTAAGGAGTTGAAAAAGTACTTTTTGTTTTTTATAAATTGATCGGGTTATTTGAAATTTAGAAACTAGATCGGGTTATGGCTTGAGAAGAGGCTTGGAAAATGACCCAAAGGCTTGGAGGCTCATTTTCCCTCCTTTTTTGTTCTTTTAGACATTTTTTCATCTTCTAAGATGAATTCTCGACTTTATCTTCATTAGGTTTGCAATTTGTCAATAGGGTAGCTCTATAAGTTTCACCATAATCTCATGCGTCTTCTTAGCTTTCTAACCATATAAATTTTTCTATTTTTGGACAAAATTAGCATAGTAAACTTTAATTTTCTTTATCAGTATCTTGATAGTCCTCACAGACATATGTCTACCATTTTTTTAATAACTTTTGATATACTTAACCAAATTAAAAATAAATTACATATTATTGTTCTACACTTGATTCTATACACTCTTAAAAAAGCTTTCATTTTTTATTATTTTGATGCAAGTTATGCCTAGCACACGAACATGTACCAAAAAATCAAGATGTGATCACTTCTAAAAATCACAGAAAAAAAAATACTCATCATAAAATTAAAATAAAATATACAGCTTCTAGCTCTCGTTGTTAAGTATCATCCTACCAAAGGGATTTGAAAATTACTAAATATTACTATATCTTTTGTACAACACACAGAAACAACTATGTTATGTTTTTCTAAAAAATTCAGTAACAGGTTTTTGTGCATGTGAGGTTTGACCCTCTTTATCTTATCGGTTTTTAAAAATAATTAGTATTTTAGAAACTAGATTCAGGGTACTACATTTTTTAGTTTTTAAACATCTTATTTTAAGTGCATGACCCTCAAATGTCAGTTCCAAGTTTAGGTTTACCCAATTTCAGAAAAAAATTCTCCACTTATACCCCTCTTTTTGGTTCACAACTTGGTGCACATACTTGTGGACGATACATTAGCCAAGTCAAAGATAAGAATGATTCACATTGAAGAATTGAGAAAGATGCTAGATCGAATGGAGAATAGAAAAATGGGTCTTGATTCTAAGTGAATTTGATATCGAGTATGTAGACATAAGGGATTTCAAAGGAAAAGTGCTAGCACATAAACTATTTGATTCACCATTACAAGATTATCCACCTTTGATCATAGAATTTCAAGGTGAGACAATCATGTACTTAATAGAGTATCCTTGGAATATGTATTTTGATGGTTCTTTCACGCAACAAGGATCTAGAGTAGGGGTACTATTTATCACTCCTCTAGGCTACAAGATACCTAAGACATATAAACTATTGTTTCTATGCACTAATAATATCTCAGAATATGAATTATTGGAGAGAGAGAGAGAGAGAGAGAGAGAGAGAGAGAGAGAGAGAGTTTTTACATCTTCATAACCCGATCGGGTTTTGAACAAGTGAAAATTGTGCAATTTAATTTGCAAAATCTGATCGGGTTATTGCAGAGTTGAAAAAGTAGGTTTTTCTTTAAAGAACTGATGCAGGAGTATCCTAGGTGTAAGGGCAATCTTGCATCACCCAAAAATATTTTTGTTTTCTTTTCAATAAGGGCTACCTTGTGCAGAGCTGCTATTTATGGAAACTTGCTATTTTTAGTAAGTTGGTCATACGATCTTGGAATGTTTTTATTTTGCATGTGGAGGTTCATCTCAGTCATATCAGCCTGCCAGTAAAGTTTCATGGCAGATCAGGTCTAGTTTTGAAGATATTGAAAATTTTCGGTATTGAAAATTGGGTACAGAAACTTTGAGCTCAGTTTTGAAGACTTTAGAGGCCCCGGATGAGGTCGAAACTTAGGCTAAATGAAGCTTACTAATTTAGGTGTTGTAGAGTGCTTTGTGGCATTTCCGAAATGGGGTTATAATAGTCAATCGGGTCAACTGGTGATGACTTATGGTCTCCGGAAGTTGGGCCACCTAAAATAGCAGAAAATAATTTTCCTTCAAAATTTTTGTTCGGGTTTCAAAAGTTATTTT
>MU228520.1:412154-435617 GCA_018584345.1 Thuja plicata | reverse complement strand
TTCCTTCAAAATTTTTGTTCGGGTTTCAAAAGTTATTTTGAGCCGACTTTGATGTACTAAAATGAAAAATAAAATAATTCTAAGTTTGGTCGGCCCTAAGGGATAAATTTCTGGAACCTTCTCGGGCTGTGGAAATTGCCTATATAAAGAAGGCCCGTAGTGTTGTCTTAGGCAGTTCGAGACAGTTCTGGGTAGATCTGGGTGATAATTTGAGGCTTTTTCCTATAGAATATTGTAAGGGGAATGCCCATGTGGCTTTGCATATTGTAATTCTGAAAGTTTGTAATTCCGCATTTGTGGAGATAATAAGAAGTCCATTTTCTATTTTTGCAAATTGTTGTTGCTTCTCTGTTTCTGTTATGTGTTTGTGGTATTAAGGGGAGCGCCCTTCATTAAGAACCCGATCAGATTATTTGAAATTTAGAAACCCAAATGAGGTATGGCTTAGGGAGAGGCTTGAAAAATGACCCAAAGGTTTGGAGGCTCTTTCCCTCCATTTTCGTTCTTTAGACATTTTTTCATCTTCTACAATGAATTATCGACTTTGTATTCATCAGGTTTGCAATTTGTCAACATGGTAGCTCTATAATTTTCACCATAATATCATACGTCTTCTTATCCTTCTAACCATATAAATTTTTCTATTTTTGGACAACATTAGCATAGTAAACTTTAATTTTCTTTACTAGTGTTTTGACAGTCCTCACAGACATATGTCTACCTTTATTAATAACTTTTGATATACTTAACCAAATTACAAATAAATTAGATATAATTGTTCTAGACTTGAATCTATGCACCTTTTTTTTTAAAAAGTTCATTTTTTATTATGATGCAAGCTATACCCATCGCATGAACATGTACCAAAATTTCAGGAAAAAGTATACTCATCGAAAAATTACAAAAATACACAACTTCTAAATCTTTCTCTTACCTATCATCCTACCAAATGGATTTGAAGAATACTGAATATAACTATATCTTTTGTACAACGCATGGAAACAACTATGTTATGTTTTTCTAAAAAATTAGGAAAAGGTTTTTGTGCGCGTGAGGTTTGACCCTCTTTATCTTATCAATTTTTTTTTAAAAATAATTTTTTAGAAACTAAATTCATAGTAAGTTACAATTTTTAGCTTTTATAAATATTCTTATTTTTAGTGCATGACCCTCAAATGTCTATTCCAAGTTCAGGTTTACCCAATTTTAGAAAAATGTGTCCACTTATACCCCCCTCTTTGGTTCACAACTTGGTGCACATACCCATGGACAATATATTAGCAAGGTCAAATATAAGAATGACTCACATTGAATAATTGAGAAATATACTAGATCAAATGGAGCAATTCCAACTAAGACTAAATCTAAAGAAATGTGCATTTGGAGTCCAATTAGGGAAACTCTTAGGCTTTATTGTATCAACTAAAGGAATTGAGGTGGACCCCGAGAAGGTAAAAGAAATAATGGAAATGTCACCTCCTTGCAATATCAGTAAAATGAGGACACTTCAAGGAAGACTTGATTACATTGGGAGATTCATGTCCCAACTAGCAGATAGAGCACAACCTTTCACAAAATTTCTATATAAAGGTGTTACTTTCAAATGGGATGAGTATTATGAAAATGATTTCAAAGAATTAAAAGACTATCTAGCTAATCCTCCTATTCTCATGGCACCTATTCATAGAAAACCATTTCTACTATATATCTCAGCCACGACTACATCGCTTAAAGTATTGCTAGCCCAAGAGGATAACAACAAAAAGGAAAGGGTGATTTATTATATCAGTAGAACCTTGGCATCTTATGAGATCAACTAAAGTATCATTGAAAAATATTACTTGGCATTTGTTTTTTCATCTCATAAGGTGAAACAATAGATGCTCTCACATACAATGAAACTTATAGTAAAAATTGACCCTCTCAAATACCTCTTAAATAAAAAAGCATTGACATGAAGACTATAAAAATGGGTCTTGATAATAAGTGAATTTGATATTGAGTATCTAGATAGGAGGGATATCAAAGGACAAGTCCTAGCAAATAAACTAGTTTATTCACCATTAGAATATTATGCACCTTTGATTATAGAATTTCTAGATGAGACAATCATGCACTTAATAGAATATCCTTGGAAGATGTATTTTGATGGTTCTTTCACACAAAAGGGATCTAGATAAGGGGTACTATTTATCACTCCTCAAGGCTACAAGATACCTAAGACATATAAACTAATGTTTCCATACACTAATAACATCACAAAATATGAAGCATTGGTGAACAGGCTCAAGCTAGCTATTGAATGGAAAATCATAGTTGCATGTGTATGGTGAATGTCAACATATTATCAACCAAGTGAATGGTGACTATCAAATGAAAGATGAGAAGTTGATGCCTTACAAATAGTTGGTTGAAGATTTGAAAAATTAATTTGTTTTCATCACATTCAAACAAATTCTAGGAATAGAAAACAAAGTTGCAGATGCTATGGCTACACTAGCATCCATGTTACAACAGGAGGAACACCAATTACGCTATGACTTCTTGGTGGAAGAATTATCCTTTCCCACATTTGATACACATGAATCCAAATTTATTTGTAGCTTAAATGCCCAAGACCAATCCCGATATGCCAAAATAATTGCTTATCTTACTGATCAAACCTTACCTAATGACCTATCTAGGAATGAAAACAAAGCTATAATTAGGACAACATCATGTTATGTCCTCATTACTACTAACTTATATAGACAAGGTCTTCACGGAATGCTTCTTAGGTGTTTAGAACAAGAAGAGTCTGACCACACATTAAAATAGGTTCACAAAGATGTATATGGATCGCACTTGAATGGATTTTAATTGGCTAAGAGAATTTTAAGAGGTGGCTACTATTGGCCTACAATGGAAAAAGATTTCATGCAATTTGCTAAAACATGTTACAAATGTCAAACACATGGAAACCTTATCCATGCTCTAGCAAGATAACTCATACCTTTTATAACACATTGGCCATTTCAACAATGGGCCTTTGATCTTGTTGGATAGATTTATCCTAATTATTCAAGTGGACATAGATACATCATTACGGCCACTGATTATTTTACTAAGTGGGTCAAGGCAGTGCCTCTTATCAAAGCCACTAATAAATAGGTGGCTATGTTCATCTTGAGCTACATCATTGTATGGGATATACTCTTCTATTGTAACATACAATGGGGGGAAGTTCAAAAATCAAGATATTGAAGACCTTTTTACACGGTTTCATGTCACTTAGTATTGTTGTTCAATCTATTATCCTCAAGGTAATGGACAAGCTAAAGCTTCAAAAAAGAATATCTTGAAAATCTTACATATAACTGTGAGTAAGTGTGGAAGAGACTAGAATTTGTAATTAAATCCAACACTATGGGCCTATAGAACAAGTATTCGAACACCAATAGGAGGCACACCATTTTTTTAGTCTATGACACAGAAGAAGTGATACCAATTCAAGTAGAAATTCATTCTTTGCGAGTATCTCTCCAAGGTCTTGTTAGAGATGAATAATACCACATTGATAGGGTTCATGCACTAGAACTATTAGATGAGAGCAGACAAAAAGCGTTTGATCATCTCAAGGTATACCAGAAAATAATTTCAAAAGGGTACAAAAGAAAAGTAAAGCTATGATAATTTCAATTGGGGGATCTCGTTCTAAGAGAGAATCCTAAAAATCAGCCAAATAGAGAACAAAAAGGCAAGTTTGAACTCAACTAGCTGGGGCATTTTATTATAACAAAAACTTTAAGGATAAGAGATTATAAATTAGCTACACCTGAGTGAGATTTCCTTCCTGATCCCATCAATACCCTACACTTGAAGTGGTTCTACGCTTGACATGTGACCGAAGGGCCTGTACAATGGAAATGATTCTCATAAAAAACCAAAAAAATTAGAAAATTGATCCTAAAGAAAGCAAAAAATAGTAGAAAAAGTCTTTAAAAAAGGTATCCTTGGTAAAAAGTTGGAAAAAAAGTTCCTTGATACTAACAAAAAGAGGAAAAAAAGAAAAAAGTACAAAAAATTTGAAAAAGAGAAAAAGTGCCTTGGCAAAAACCCGACAAACATGCATCTTTGTAGCAAAAATAAAAAGCTTTACCGAGTGGTGACCACTTGGTAAATAGGCATCACTTGTACTTTGTGCTCCATCTATTAATGCACTACTAACTTTAATCCTTCACGATCATACCCTTGCTATCAGTTCACATTAAATTCCTCACAAATGTCCTATCCTTGCTGGGGATTTGTCTGCATTTGTGTCTCAGGGATAGTCATTTTGCCTTGGGAGCATCTTTTCTAGCATGTTCGATCAGCATTTTATCTCTTTTCCTAGGTCCTTGTCTAGGAAGGCTTTCCATTACAAATAGTATTTCTTAATAATTGCATCAAAACATTAATCAAAAACAAAGGTGTTCCTTAAACACCACCTACCTGTAACATACATCATACTAGTGTTTCTCAACACTTTAATCAAACAGTGTTCCTTAACACTACATTTTATTGCAATTGCCAATAAAGTTTATCTCACTTACTTAGATATAAAAACATATTGCTTGATTCCAAGTTGCGATTGATGATTTCTCTACTGTGACTGAAAAATAAATCAACGATATCCTTCAATACCACATAATCACATATAGCCTGATCTTGGTTTTATTATATGACTCTTTTTATGTTTCGATGATGTTTCAAAGTAGGGGAATGTAACCAATGAGCATATCAAAACTAGAAGCAGCTATCTCAGATATATATATCAATGAATATAAAATCAAAAAAGGGGAAATGTCTATAACAAGTATCAGAGATATTATGATAAAACATATGCACATGTATCAAATGTCTGAAGTACAAAGGATGATCACAGAAGCATCAATATACAAAAATTATTATATATAATCACAAATTAGGTCTAACTACTACCCTTTCCCTGATCTGGAGGAGGAGGAGGTGGTGCATCAGCTCATGGATGCTGATCTGGTGGAGGCATAACACCCTCTTACTATTGAGCTACAATAGAATATAGAGGTGTTCTCTGAGCCTATGCAAATACAACGCAATATAAGGAAAAATAATATGCATCTGTCTACCCCTAATTCATTGATGTGCATGCATGTATATCCCTCTCTAACCTCATAACATCAAGTTGCCTATGTCTATTAGCTAGAAAAGTATCCAAAGTTGTAATCCTAGCTCTAAGCTACTCTCACTCTCTCTGACACTATGATAAAGGATCTCCCTCCCTGCCAATATCTCTTCCTATATCTCTAGGAGGATCCTGGCCACAAGGTCCACCTCCTCCACTAGGCCCTTGCCCTTTCTCCACAGGGACCACTATCTTCTTGGTAGAGCTTAAGGATTTACTATGGATGAAAGTGAAAATGAATAGGTAAAAAGTGATATTTGAGACTTATATTGACCTTTTTGAGCTGTCTAGAAGCTCCAGAACTCTTACCGGACTATCAAAATACAATTTTGTTCTTCTCAGATCTATTGGGAATGAAATCAAATGCACGAATGATGTTTTTAATAGCACAGTAAATATTTTGCAGCAGTCTCCTCTAAATGCAGAATTTCTCTATATGTTCATAAAATGATTTGCAGGCTTTATCCAATCATTTTTTTGGGTTCTCTATCCCCAAATTGTACATCATTAATCAAAATCTTGGTGATACATATTGTATCATACTCAAAATTTTCATTTTCAAGTAGTCAACTGGGTAAAATTTTGTTTTCTCTTAACACACTTTTGCTTCATTGCATCTTCTAATTGATTCTTTCTCGATCCAATTGGTCTATCATTTTATAGAGAGATTTTATTCTATTTTACTTTGATTTTGTTCCTGAGGGGCATGTCACACTTAAAATCAATCAAATTATTTCTCAAAAAGAAAAGCTGACTTCATCATCATAACACTAGGGGCATGGCAGTTTCCTTGGATCAAGTTGGGACTTTTGGATAGAAGGCTTCAATGCTAAACAAGCAATATATATATGCCTACAATCTCTCAGATCTTTATCAAGCTCTTAGTTGCTTTATACTGACCTTCGTTTGATCCAGTTTGGAGATAGTATTATCAATTCTCATTCGATCAAGTTAAGATTGATACCTCATAGCTTGCAACAACTTCGTACTGACCTTCGTTCGATCAAGTTTAGAGTTAGTATTATCAATTCTTGTTCGATCAAGTTCAGAATTGGTATCTTTATATATTTTTTTAATCAACCTTTGTTCGATTAAGTTCAAATTTGATACTATGAGTCTTTGTTTAATCAAGTTTGAGACTGATCTCATCAGCCATTTCATTCAATCAAGTGTGGAATTCTCAAAAATTTTTAAGTCAACATCAGACGGTCTTTGAATCAATGCACTACTCACACAACAATTCAAAGAGGGGAAAATGTAACCACCCTAACAACATAATTTTTAATGGTGAATATTCGGGTATGTGCAAGATCATGGTATGACAAACCAGGCCCTTAAGTGGCAATGAAAATTCAAAAAATTAGGTTTCAAAAAGTTGACGTAAAAATTTGAACAAATTATCAATATTATATAAAAAATTGTGTAAGAAGAGAATCTGTAGAAAATTGATTTTAGTTTCTTTTCTACAAACCATTTAAAAAAAAAATATTCTATATGATGAAATTTCAAATTTATATGGAGTAGTATGAAAATTTCAGGAAAAAGATAAGAAGTAGGTGTATGTCTGACCACCTTAAACACAATAAAATGATAATATATTTTTACAAGATTATAGATATAAGTAGTAGACTCATGTCTAGATGTGATGCATATTTTTTTGTAATTTTTTTCTAAGTAAATAATTAATTATGATTTTTCTACTATAACTTTTCCAGAATATAAAAAATTTGGTGTCTGACCACCTTAACTTAGTCTAAACTTCATCAAATTGAAATTTTTTTAATTTTTTTACCATAGTAGGAAAAGCATAGAATGTGGCCCATGTTCAGGATTTCAAAAATGTTATACTATTTGAAAGCTATAGCTATTTTTCAATCTGTCTATCAATCAGGACTAAAAAGATAAGAAGTAGGTGTATGTCTAACCACCTTAAACACAATCAAATGATAATAATTTTTTACTAGATTCTAGATATAAGTATTAGAGTCATGTCCAGATGTGACGCATATTTTTTTGTAATTTTTTCCAAGTAAATAATTAATTATGATTTTTATTCTACAACTTTTCCAGAATATAAAAACTCCTGTGTCTGACCACCTTAATTTAGTCTAAACTTAATCAAATTGATTTTTTTTCTTTTTTTCTTATAGTTGTTGAGGCATATAATTTGACACATGTTTCAGATTTAAAAATTGTTATACCATGTGAAAGTTATAGATATTTTTCAATCAATCTACCAATCAGGACATCTTTTTCACATCGCCACTTTTTGGCATACCATGATCCTGCACATACCCATTCGCCTTTTAGCAAATTCTAGGATATGTTTTTGGTAGATTTGGAGAATTGGGCATGGTATACAGTTTCCCCATTCACCCAATATTTACATGATAATGGTTAAATATACATTGGAATCATTAATAAGATTTTCCATTTGACAACGTTGACTAATATATTTGCCTTTAACCAATCTGACGTGTTTCTTTTAATGGTCTCTTATTTGCCAAGGGTATTAATTATGAATTGCATATAAATCTAAAATAGCCAAATGGTTTATATTTTTATCTTAACCATGACATATTTCACCAACCATTAATTAATTTTTATATAGACCACGACCTATTTTTCCAATCGTTAATTAATTTTTATATTGACCATGTCCTATTTCTCCAACTGTTAATTAATTATTATATTGACTACGTCCTATTTCACCAACAGTTAATTAATTGTTATATTGACCACGTCCTATTTTTCTAATCGTTAATTAATTGTTATATTGACCACTATGAATTTTTCCAACCATTTGTTGATTCCTACATTCAAGTTGACACATTTTCGCCAAAACCCTGGGAATTAAAAAAATGGAAATTTGAATCATGGATTGATATAAATTAATATGAGATTTGTTACTCTTTTAGTTTTTGTGTCCCATTCAGTAAACAGAGGATTTAACATTTCAGAGAATCAAAATTATTTGTAAGAAAAATTATTTCAGAGGAAGATGGACCAAGGTAAGAAAATATTTGTTCATATTTCACAGTATTGCTATTAATTTCCTTGTGATTCAGTGACTAGTGAGAGGTCAAGATGTTGGATAAGGGTGACTATCCTAGTGCTGGAGGGATTGAGATGTTAGGGGAGGTTGAACTTGAGACTCAAAATTCTCACTATGCTTAGGGCAGTGAAGGGATTGGAAAGCTAGACAAGGGTAAGACTCTTGTTCATCAGGGCAGTGAAGAGCAAGGTAAGAATCCTAAGGGAAGTGAAGGGTTTGGGAGGCCATCAAAGCACCCAAAACTTAAAGATACTACCATAAAGGCTTTATTTGGAGTTGGTGATGTTTCTGCTCCATCAATTTCTACAATTGCAAGTGTAAAAGCCATTTACAGTAGCTCACCAATACCACTACCACAAGCTGGGGTTGTCATTGAGTTAAATGAAAATCAAAATGCATCAAATGAGGATAACAATGGTGACATGACAGAAGATGTTATAAGGGATATGCAGAACCAGGTGGATGAAAATACTAGCAATGAAGATAATAATGATGTTGCTAGGAAGAAAAGAAAAAGGGAAGTAAAAATGGGGCGGGAGTGGGAAATGACAAGAAATTTTAAGGTTGATTGGGTAGAAAAGTACTATTTCATTGAAGTAGTCCTAAACAATTATGATCAACCAACAAAATACAAGTGTAATATTTGTACCTAGAAAAATAAAAGAGAGAAGAAGTTGTAGCTAAAGCTTGACACTATAGAAAAGCATATTGGTAAGGTTTATGAAAAATAGATCATAGATAGAAAAAAAATGTCAGTAGTGAGATGGAAATAAAAGGAAGAATGTCTTCATGTTAAGCATGCCATAGAATATGAAGAGCATAACAAGAGAATAACAGAAGTTACTAATAGTGAAAATCCAATCAAGGCTGGGTTTAAACATGCAGCTAATGAAGCAAACCTGGCAAAGACCATTTAGGTGAGTGTTGTTTTTCATATTATGTCCAGAGGGCATCCTATTAGAGACTTCTTAGAATATGGTAATTTATTATCCTTTTTGAGAGTTTCTCACTATCCTATGTCACATTGTTCAACAAATGTTGGATGGGACATGAAAAGCTGTCTTTCTGAGGTGGAAAAGAAAAATTTACAGGAGAAAGTAAAATAGTCCAGATTCATTTCATTATCCATAGATGAAGTTACTGTAGTAGATAACACTGTTTGGGTCTGTATGCATGTGTATATAGTAAAATAACATGTCTGACAAGCTCACCTACTATGTGTTAGTAAAATGAGGGGAAATTCAACAACAAAAAACTTATATTTTGAAGTGAGGAATGCTTTGAATGAAGTTGCTGGTATGGATGATTTGACAATTGGCATAGTGTGTGTTGGAGCTGAAGTAATGAAAGGCCAAAGGAATGGTCTTTGTCCAAGATTACAAACTAGTATTGCACCTTACATGCTTGGAATACATTGAATGCCCCATCAAATGAATTTAGCATATAAAATTGTAAGTGATTTTCCTACAGTGTCAAAATTTGAAGATCTAGTTCATGAGCTATACTCTTACTTCTGCAGAAGTCCTAAACGTTTTGCAGAATTTAATAATTTTCAGAGGGAGTAACACCAAGAAACAAGAATCTCAAGGATGTTGAGAATAGATGAATCTCTTTCCATGGACCAGTAGAAATAATTCTAATAGAATACCAATCCTTGATCAGACTAATATATGAGAAATTCCTCACATTAGACAAAGCTCCTGATTTTTTACTTAAGTTAAGTGATATAGAGACTCTGTTAACTTTAGCCAGTCTTCTCCCCATACTGGATTTAATGAACAAACTTGTTAAGAAATCCCAAGATAGAACTATGTATATCCATGAGTATAGCAGTTTACATAGAATGACATGCATTGCCTTGGATTGTCTATACTCAGATATGACAACAATTCAAAGCCCAAATTTTTTTAGGTTGCAGACAATTACAGATTTGAATCATGCTGAGAATTTTTTACAATTTAATACAAAAAATTATTTATGTGTGTATGTGAAAGGATATGAAATACCAATGCACCAATCTAAGATGGGCAAGCGAGGCAGACTACTTCTAGTTAAAAGGGTTGATTTTGACAAGATTGTTAAATTTGTTAGTGATAATTTGCAGTCAATTTCCTACCAACTTTCAAGTGAGATTTGTGAAATATTCCCTTGAGAAGAAATTATTGAAGCCATGGGTTGTGTATTTCCTCATTTTTGGAAAAACTTTAGAGATAAAAAACTAATGCACATATCTTTCATAAAAATATTGTTGAATTGATCAAACAGTTTTCAAAACATGCAGATCCCAATGGACAACCAATTGAAGTAATTTTATATTTAGCTAATCTTAAAAAACAATCTAGACAATTTGCATCATGTATGAAATTGTATATAAAAAACTTGGATAATCCATTTGAACCTGGTGCACTAACTAGGCTTTAGAAAAGAATAGAGAAGAGTGAAGTATTGCATGATTCAATATCAGAATATTTCAAACTTACTGATTTATGTTAAACAATGATATTGAGGTTGGTGGAAGATGAAAGAATTTTTAGTGCATTGGTGTTTTTGAAATCAAAGATTAGAAACAAACTAGACATAAATTTGGAAACTTGCTTGAGGTTGTTTGTAACTCAGTACAATGTTAGATATTTTTGTTATGATAGGGCATTGGAAATTTGGAATTCCATGTGTGAAAGAAGAGGGCTCAAAACCTGGTGGTACTAGTGCTACTACTAGTTCTGAGACAAATGATGGATCTTTGACCCAGACTCAGAATGAAGATGAAGAATTTTTTGATTTTGAATACCCAACTCAGAATGAAGAAGAATCTCTTGCTACTAGTCAATTTTAGGAGATGCATTCCATGTGGGATATAGAAACTGCAGGTTGCTCACTGAGTAAGTAAAGTGATTTAGATTCTAGAATTAGCAATTAGCATTCAAATTTTGGTTAATAGGTATTTATACACTATATACTTATTACCTTTTAGTTATTACTGTACTTGTTGGAATTGAATATTGACAATTTGACTCATATTACAAGTAATAAGTATTGTAACTATTGTTCATGATTTTTGTAATTGAATTTAGATTTTTGTAATTTGAATTTTGATTATTGTAATTTGTAATTTGAATTCATGATTTTTGTAATGTAAAATGTTCATGAAATTTGACGTATATACAATAATCATATAATTATTAATGTCCTATTTCCTCACTATAAAGTGTAAATTCCTCAGCCCTCAATGCCTCATAGTCATGCAGCCATGTTAATATGTTATTTCAAGAATCAAAAATCAAGATTCAAAACTTAAGTTGGCCCAGTTCCAAAGTTAAGCAAACAATTCATCTAACCCTGTCTCAGCTTCACTACATGTAACTTAGAGGCCTTTGGAACCCTTATGAAGTTATGATGATGGTCTTGTTATAATCTCCTCTATCATATAACCTTGCAAAGTCCCACACAAAGCCTTTCATAACCTCTGAACTATTTAATCTTGTAACTGATTAACCTTTCCAAAGTTATGCCAATCCGCCAAATGCTTCATCTTAAGTTAGTAACATGTAACTTAGAGGCCTTTGGAACCCTTCTGAAGTTATAGTGATGGTCTTCTTAACATCTCCATTATCATATAACCTTGTGAATTCCCGCACCATGCCTTTCATAACCTCTGAACTGTTTAATCTTGTAACTGATTAACCTTTCTGAAGTTATGCCAATCTACCAAACGCTTCATCGTAACTTTGTAAAATGTAACTTAGAGGCCTTTGGAACCCTTCCAAACTTATGATGATGGTATCCTTAACATCTCTGCTATTATATAACATTGAAAATTCCCACACAAGGCCTTTTGTAACCTTTTGGTGATTAACCTTTCTGAAGTTACGCCAATTCGCCAAATGCTTCATCATAAATTCATAACATGTAAATTAGAGGCCTTTGGGACCCTTCCAAAGTTACGGTGACAGTCTTCTAAACATCTTTGTTATCATATAACCTTGTGAGGTCCCACACAAAGCCTTTTGTAACCTCTGAACTACTTAATCTTGTAACTAATTAACCTTTCTGAAGTTATGCCAATCTGCCAAATGCTTCATTGCAACTTCGTAACTGCCAACACTAACACCAAACAAACCCTTGCAAAGCTCCATAACCACTTGATCATTACTATCATAGGTTTGGAAGTTTAGAACTACCATCCTAACCACTTAACTATTGAGAAGTGTTCAATTTCTAACCACTTAAATAGGGCCCTGTTCCTGTGGTGCCGTGGGTTCCATTAACATGAAGGTGAGTGCAGATTAAAGTTCTAACAATTCTAAATAGATTCAACAGCTGACTTAATTTCTTATGATCAAGATGCACGTAATATAGTGTACAAGCCATAAAGTCATGATTCCATGTGTGCCAGTGGGACTGACTGAGGTCGTAAGAAAGGAGTTAAAGGTTTAAAATTTAAAGGTTGAAGTGCAATTAATTATTAATGAGACTTATCGATGCCAAGATTTTGATTAGACATTAAAAAGGATATTTTGTATGAGATATGAGCTATGATTTGTAAAAAATCATTATTTTTCTTTTCTAAGATAAGTCACCTTACGTAAAAGTTTGAAACATTCCTTCAAAATTTAATGTGGTTGCCAAGTTGTCAGTTCAAAATTTATAATCGCAGCTAGGATATGGTGGTTCCGAGCATATGCTGGAAGTCTACGTAGTGCATAACTTGAGTAGTTACATAAATTATAATCCAGGGTAAGATTTTGATTAGACATTAAAAATTATAATTTGACAGGATATGAGTTGTGGTACATCAACATTCATTATTTTTATTTTTGACTCTGGAGCCAAGTTACGTAGGATACAAATGTCTATTTTTTTTGTTTATCGATATTCATTAATGTCCTTTTCTAAGGGAAGCCACCTTACATGAAAGATTCCTTCAATATTTATTGTGGTTGGAAGGTTGGTGATTATTTTCTTTATATGCTCCTCGGTAGTGAAACTGCAGAGCACAGAGCACTTTCTAAATTTCTAAATTTGAAAACTTGGATGACAGAATGGGTCTTCCAGTAACTGAGGAATCATCAAATGATAACCCAAAACCTATTATCCAACCAAATTTAGATATGGAGGAGGAGATTCAGCAGGATGTCCTCATTCATCTTATGTCTGTAGCATGGGATCATGCTACCAGTTACGCCAGATACCAAAGTGATATATACACACTCGAAGTAGAACATGACAAGGCAGAGATGTGCACCATTTTTGACGATCATGGATTTGACCAAGAGGGGTTCCAAGAGGAGATGATCTAGTTATTTGCTAGTCTATGCATAGAATGATGAATGTTGGTTATATTATATTTTATAGTATATAGTGTATACTATAGCATATTAACAAATTACTATTAGTCTATTAGTATTACTATTAGTCTATTAGTATTAGGATATGTAGGAGTCGACTGTCAGACTGTCAGATTAGGATTTTTTAGTTTCCTCTGAAAGTTAAGAACTTGAATGGATCTTAGGAAAAATTTTGTTACTTGTAATTTGTAAATAAAAAATTTGAGTGTACTTTTCATTTTGGTTTTGGAAATGGTTGAAAGCTTGTCACTTCTCCTTCTGGGAAAACCACAACCATTCAGAACTTCAATCACTCAGTGAATCTCAATCAATTATACAGTTACCAGTATTATGTATACCTAATACCAGTTTTTGAATTTAATAGTAATACTATATAGTGTATACATCTGAGAAATAGAAGACTCTTTTTCAAATAGTGTTACTATTTTTTAGTTTTATGCGTTATTTTCTAATACTTCAAATTTCAATACTAAATAGTCAATACAATAACATGTTACGTGAATCATGATTCATGAAATTGAACACAAGTTTTATAAATTGAAAAATATGTAAATTGTAATTATTAATTAACTTGAACTTTGAAGTATTTGTGAGTGTGAACTGTGATTCTATATAAAATTATAAATACCTATTAGTTGATTTAGAATGCTAAATCACAATGGTGATGGGTTCCGAAGTTAAGCCTGGCTGTTTCGTAACTTCTCAACGGTTAAGTTTTTATGATGGTGATGGGTTACAAAGTAATGTTTGGTTGTTTCATAACTTCTAAATGATTTAATTTTTATGATGGTTAGGGGTTTTGAATTCCTGACTAACTTTCTACGTAGCTTCGTAAGGTGTTGAAAAGTGAGAGTTGCATGCCACGTGGAAAGTGCCAAAGAATGGAATGTTTGCAGAGCTTTGTTAGGGTTTCTTGGCCATTTGTGACCCAAGGTTAACCGTTAGATGTACCATTAGCATAAATTCTGTAACATGCCAATTATTTTCTCTCGAATCAATCCCAAATCTATGTTGGAAGTGACAATTGACAGTGACACTTTTCTAAAAAATGTAATTGCCAATTTCAGGTGTGTGCTCTTGATGAGATTTTAATTTTTAATAGAGTACATGGCATGGTGGATCATTGTGAACTTGTGAGTTTCTTATTAGTTATTAAATACAGTTCACACTTCACAGAGCATCCTTAATTTTTAGAGTCGAAGAGAAATAGAGAGTTGAAACCTTTAAGTGCAGAAAAGGAGCTTACTGCTTAGAGTTTAGTACACATAAAGAATGGCAGAACAAGGATCTCCTGATGTTGTTGTAGAGCCAACAAAGAGTTTTCCTTCAAGAAAAAAGAGACCAAATATATATGCTGAAGAATGGATGAAATTGTTGCCTGGATCCTCAAATTTGTAATTAGCTCACTCTTACAAATGGAGGGACCCTTATGCATTCTACAGGGATGTTGTCTACCCAAACACAATTGGGTATGAGCTCTCCATGTATTTCTATAATAATAGATTGAGAGGCCCTTCTGTCTCAAACCCATGGGATAGGAACTTGGGAATGTTGATAGTACCTGAGGTATTTTTGTATATAGGCCTCATGAAAGCGCTAATTGAAGCATACAATCCAATGACACAAGCTTTCCATAGGCAGGACAATTCTATACTCTGCATGTTAGACAGAGCAACTTTTATTCAAGCTTTCAACCTTTAGGGACCTATGAGCATGGATATTGACCTAGCAAAAGAGGAGGCCCTATTTCATAGAAAAAAAGTTACTACAGTGGAAAGGTTATCAGAAAGCATATTCCTAGACAAATTAAAGGGACAGGGTTGTTTCCAAAGAAGGTTGCAAAATCATTTGATATTGAGATTTTTTCCCTATTTCCAGAATACCATCTATGGTCTAATGAAAGTTATTGGAATAGATGGAGGTTTGATGGTCACTCCTGACATTTATGTCATGGCTACAAATGTTTAGGACCTGTACACCAAAAAGGAGTCTGATTATGTGGGGAACATAATCAATGTAATGCACACTGAGTTGATGATGAAAAAGACTAATTTGAAAAGCTTCAAGTTCAATCACTACTCCATACTGATGCACCTGATCCTCTATTGCAATATTGGCAACATCAACCTAGAGTTCATCAATGAAACCGAGAATGCAGGAGGAACTATTCCGCTTCAGCTCTAGACCAGGTTATGGGATAGAAGTCACCATTTCTCTAATTCCATTGATTTTTATAGTGATTTTATGGATACAATAATGAACATGTTAGGTATTGTGAGGAATAGATTTCCTTAACTAGTTTTAAAATTACTTAGACCCCTAGCATTTACAATTCACAATGAAATTAACCACAATTTGGGTGATATGTTTTTTTTAAAGAATTTTTCTGTTATAAGAGTGTATGGTTGCCCTCAACCTCCACACTTACTGCCAAACTATGTCCCAGAAAGATTGGAAATAATAGAATTCCTATGGTAGCTTATCATGATAGAAAGAGAACACTTAGGCCCTAAAAGACATAAGGGAACCTCTCTAGTAAGGAGGTTCCAAATAGGGGATTTTTCTATAGGTAAAGATGTTATGGACCAAATCCATGAATTCTTGAGACAATTCAGATTGCCCTGTGCTAAAGCAAGGATGTATGACCCTAAAGACTTCATTAGAGGAGCATTGAGAGAAATGAGAAATCACAATTTGGTTCAAAATTAGCCTATGGAAGATGATGATGTTATTAGAAATGTGCTCAGTGAATATATATGTGAGGAGAGAACCCCTAAATGGAACAATATTCTAAGGGTAGAGAAAGAATTGAATAAGGCAGACCCTACCTTCTGCGGTTTCTTTCCTGATCTCAAATACATGCTAAGAATTGACACGTGTATAGAGAATTATGAAAATATTATGTCTAAATTGCTAGACATCCCTGAGGAGATGGAGGAGGAAAAAGTAAACCCTGAGGAAGTTGAACATGATGTGGTGTTTATGGTAGAAACAGAACAAGCTGAGCCATCCACATCTGAGCAGAGGCCACCATCCACATCTGAGCAGAGGCCATCAAAGAAACAAAAGTTGATGAATGTACCACAAAAGACAAGGAAAAAGGAACTACGAATCCTTTTGGGTAATTGGAATTACTTTTCTGATTTAAGATAAAAAAATTGACATCACGGGAAGAAGAGGGAGAAAAGGCCCTAGATGAGTTAGAATTGGCTGCAGCTAGATTGGATGACAGGGTCATCCAAGCTAAAGAGTTTATAGATGATGATGAATTCATCAAGTCCGATGAGTTTAAGAGTTTTCTCTTTAGAGTTAACTAGAATTAATTAACATTATCTTTGAAACCAGGGGAATCACAGGAAAAGAATGTTTAAATAATTGAAATATTATAGGCCTATGATCCCAATAGAGAAACATTAACTATAGAGGAGGCAAGAGTTCTTGTGAAGAGAAGTAGCATGTTGGTGATCCCTGTATGGGGCTTGTAGTCCTCATTCTTAATTAACCAAATCAAGAGGCAAGATAATGTTGTAGCTTATCAAGCTTTTGGATGTGATGGACTATAGAGGGGTTTTGGATTCAATATGAAAAATTAAGACACTAGAAGTATGGTGTGTGGCCCCAAAATATAATAAGCCAAGATTGGTTGACATCAAAGACACATCACATGGTAGCCAATTAATATGGAGGTTGCAGGAGAGTACATGATCAGAGATAGAAAATATCCTACATCATGCATCCTCCATGAATAAGGCAGTGGTTGAGGTCTTAAATAATAGGCTAGCAAGGACATTCATATAATATGTGTCAACTAGGAAAAAGTTTGAAGAGGAACTGAAGAATAATTTTGTCCTCGATAAGACTCTGAAGGAGTTAAAAGATGAAATAAATAGTCTAAGAAATGAGTCCAGGGTAGTTATAGAGGTCTGTGATGCTGGGGTCCAAATTGAGTATGAGGGGGGCTTAGCTCTAGAACTTGCAACAGAGAACATATTAATGGACATTAATCAGTTGGCTGATACTAGAATTGCTGAAAAGGAGATGTTGAAGAAGGTTCTATTGCACAGAGAAAATGTTTTAAAAGTGATTTCTCAAATCATTCATAGCACATTCATTTTTTCATAGGGGGCAGAATATCAATATTCTAATGCCTTGTCTGTACTAACCCCATTATTTAATACTTGGGACCCACACTTGCAATTCTTTGAGAGGTTAATTTTACTAATGGGAAAAAAATTGAGTTACCTGACAAAATAATTGATGTTAAGGAAATGGTTGTATTAGTAAAGGATTTGTATGCACTTTTCAATTGTGAGTTAAAAAACATTTAGGCAAAGATAAAGGTTTTTGTTAAAGATTTTGAAGGATATATCCCTGCTATTATGGACACATAGGGATAGTTGAAGGAGTGGCAGGAGTGGGTTGATTCTTTCAACCAAATTTTGGATGCTAGCAAGGTGGCTTCTTATTTTGTTGGTGATGCTGACATTTCAATTTTTTTTTAAGTTGTTGATGAATTGTACAAGTAGGAGATTGACATGAATAAGTTTGTTGTTGAATCTCAATCCATAATGGATGTCAAGTAAAACAAATGCCTTGAAGACTTGGATATAGTTAGAGTGATAACTTGGCCATCAAAGAGGGAAATTATGGTGTGGGAAAACATTGGAGAGATTCAAGCATTGTCACATTAACATGGATGATGGAAGTAGTTGAGAAGGTTCTGGTATTAGATGAACAACCAATAGAGGGAGGTTAGTTAATTCAAACAAGGTATCTTATCTTTTTGGTTCACCTACTGTGGATACACCTTTGGTGCAAACAAAGACTAATTATGAAGAATCCAGGCTGTCAGTTGTCGCTCTTATAACTATTTCCAAACTTGTTTACCAATGTATAATCATTGACATTGATGTATAAATTTAAAGGAAGTTAATACAATTATACAAGGATATTTTGTAATTTTGTGATAGAAGTCTTGAAAAAACTAAACAAAAATACATTCAATACATTCAAATTTTAGATAGACCAAAGCTTGAAAAAACTAAACAAAAATATTAAGTCTGCTTTGCAGTTTTAAATTCACCATTCTTTACAAAGTCTTCTAACTTTAAATATATATTTTTGGCCTTAGTAATCTTGGAATCCTTAAAAAATCCTATGACCAATATATAAGACAAAATGACAGGTGGATTAATAACCACTCTTGTTACATTATATTTAAACTAGTACTTGTCCTTGATACTGCATTGTACTTATCCTTCCAGGAGGTATACACCTCATCATTCGGCCAAGAGAAACCATTGACTTCATCTTTTATGTTATTAATCTCATTCCTTCTCACATTTTCTTTCTCAACTTCCTCTTTCCAAAATTCAAAAAATGCTCTGGCCTTACCGACTATCTCAACAGTTTGAACAAACAAATTTTTTCTTTCAAAAGTAATAATATTGTTGGTTCTTGTTGTCGACGCCTCTTTCATTTGTTTATGCCATAATGCTTCATTTTTTTTTAATCTCACCACTCTTCTTAAAAATATTAGGAAACATCTCATGATGATCCTTTGAATATTCTTTCCTCAAAGCCACTACCTTCATAATGATGATGCTTCTCTTTATGTCCATCTCCATTAGCAATTTGAAACATTTATAAGTACTAGTCAATATGATATCAACATTGTTTTCTTCTTTGGATGTAGTATAGAAGAATTTTAATTCTAATCTCTTTCCCTTCCATCTATCCATTATTGGATCCCATTTATCCTTATCTGCATTATATTCATTCAATATGCTTATAATCTTTTTTCCCCGTGAATAAATAACAGTAGGATTTAACTCCTTAATGCAATACCTTATAGCGGTATGTATTTTATCAACATATTTTTTCTTTACCCATGCATCTGCTTCTTTAAATGCTCAAGACTCCTCAATCCATTTATTCCTTGCTTCTTCTAACTTGGTTCTTTCAGCAATTAATCTTTCTTTTTCTAGTTTGAATTATTCTTGTGTGGTGGGACTTGATGGCATGTCAGAAGGGGTATAAGTTATAATTGGGCTTGATGATGAGGGCTGGTGAGGATCTTGTGTAACCATCCTTTGAGGAGTAAACTAAGATATTTTTTTCCTTCAAGGATAGAAATATTTTTATCTTTTTCAATAGAATTTATCACCTCATCATTATAGGCCTTCATGACCATCTCATACTTTTACCTCAGGCTTTTGAGTTCTTTTTCTTGTTTCTCAGCTACTTTCATTCCAAACTTTGCTGATTCCAGAGTAAGGCTAGATTCTTCTACTCCTAAGGTGTCTGTCACTCTTCTTACCAAGATGCTACCTACATGTTTAGTATGATCATCTCCAAGAGCTTTCTTATTGTCTTTCCTTTTTTAGACCACATTACTAGTGCTGCATGGTCTTCACTAAATTTAACACCAATGGAGACTCCACTAGTGTGAATTGGCTTGGTCTTTTTCTAACAAAATCAAAGACAATGACATCAAAAAGATCCCACTATGGTATAATGACAACTCCTTTATTTAGCAATTCTCTTCCTTCTTCAGGAGTGATTTTTTCAAATTTGGCTACCAACTCCTGCTTCACTTCCTTTTCAATGTCATCTTTATCTCTATTAGGTTGATCATTCTGCAACTTCTAACATTTTTCTCTGAATTCATTAAAGTGAATTCTCCAAAGGAATTGAATAAAGGCCCTTGCCTTAACAAATTGATCATCTAACAAGAATTCATCACTATCTTGTTTAGTGATACGATCCAATTCTTTTCCAGCAAAACTCAACTACTGTTAAGTGCATTTGAGCATGTTTGCATGCCTCTGGCACTCCTTCCAACTCCTAAGATGTAACAAATATATGCCCTGTATTCCCTATTTTTACTAATTGCTCATCAATGGTCTCTTCATCCATGTGCAAGGGAGATTGGGAAGGGGAATAAATATCATCTTGTTGTTTAACTCTTCCTTCCACCCTTTGCCTTTTTGGAGATGGCAACGATTGGGTGCTGGAGACTAATGTCCTCTTCCCTTTTGGATCAGAGGTCTTTTCAACTCTAGATAGGATTGTGCTATAGCCTCTTCATTGGTACACCAAATATTTCCCTGGTGGAACAAACCTTCCCTGTGAAGCTCTGCTCAAAATAGCCTTATCCTTTTCTAGCTTTGTTTCTGTTACTTTCTTCTTCTTCTGGTCTAGGGCTTTCATAATATCTTCAAACATGCTCATCAAGGATTTTACCTTCTTCACTTAGGGCATCATATACTCTATCAAAATGGTGGATAAAATCTAAGTATTTATCATATGCTAACCACTTTTCCTTCTTGATTTCTTGTTCCATCAAATCAAATTCATTTCTAATTATATCCATAGGAAAATTAAATTGATGATCTAGAGCTAAACACTTAGTTCTTTTCCTAAACATATGAATAATAATCCCTCATTATTTGCATATCTTACCATTGATGTTGCCAACTGATAAGGCTCCAAGTATTTGTCAAATTGTATCCATCCCCCTTTAGTGATAAGGAACTGTTATACTTTTGTGATGGTATGGAAAATTCTACCTTTCATTTTTCCAGTCAATGCTTCCTCTTGTAGCCCACCTAGTTGTCTAAGGATTTCTGCCAGACCTATCTTGAGTGTAACCCTGTAAGGGAGGACATTTGGAGTTCCTCTAAAACTGTAGACACTGATAACTTTAGAAAAAGGGTATAGAATGAGTCACCCCAATTATGAACAATATGTAGCTCTTTAGCATACTCCATTAGTCTCAGAAGTTTTAACACATATGTGAATCCTTGATTTTTCTATGAATAACAGTGATATGATCCTAGAAGTAAAACATCTATCAAAATTGACAAAACTAGCATCTTTCCTATCCCAAGATAAATCTATACTCCACATCTGAACTTGCAATTCTTCATCATCTTGAAATTTGATAAGATCCATTTCTTCTTCAAAATATTCAGCATTATTATATAATATCATGTGCATCATCATAGAATACCATCCTATTGGATAAACTATATTAGCCTCTTTTATGCTTCCTAGACCTTGATGCATTAAATCAGCAATGTGAGTAGCAAAGTCATATACAATAGACAAATGTGGATGTAAAATCTGAAACTTCATAAGCATAAAGTGAATGGGCATTTTTTCCTCCTCATCTTTTCCCAGAACATGACACATGGCACTATACATCCCTCTAGCCTTGGCATTAAAATATTCTAATTTGAAGGGCTCTGGTGTGTTAGGGCCTACTACAATTAAACCCCCTATCTTATTGAAACATTCTTTCAAAGGCCTAGTTATGAAAAACTCCCTTTGAGCCTTGTACACCTATTTGAATTGCTCAAAGTCAATATCATCCATCTGAATAGAAAGGTCACTCAAATTGAAAACTTTTCTAATCTCATCAGCTGTGACACTCAATAATACGTTCCCATTTGTATCTCTCAAAACCCTAGATACCTTATCATAAGCTTTAGCAATTGTAATCAACAAATTTGTATCCATAAACACTCCAGGAACTATCAATTTTCGTACATCCAAGTCCCATATGTTGAGTCTAGGATGGGAGCATTCATAGGGTTGAAAGAAATTATGAACAGACCTATCCCACTTATATGAACCTTGGCATCCCTATCCCATCTTCCCATATCATACAAACCCTCCCGACTCTAAAATGAGGATTTACAAGCACTATCTGTTTGATTTTTATTGAGTCATTGGTGGACCTATTCAACTATTGTATAAGATCATCATGCACATTTCTATCCTTGTAATAAACTTTACCAGTGAACTAAATTCTAGGGGTCATTTATGAAAATAGGGTTTCTTACAGTAACAATATCAGATTTTATCAACACTCTGTTTCTCCTTCAAAATTTGAAACCCTAATGCAAGTATGATTTTTAATGGTTCAACAGTATGATAATAGAATAGATACCCATTCTATAATTTGTAACATAGAGCACGAGATTGCTACAACTTTTAGTTCGCTTCAATCTCTTTAGTGGTTATGGCAACTTCAAACTCAAGTAATAACTTATATGCTCACTAAAACCATTTTGAAAACTTTAAATATGAACTGTAGATCTCAATATTATTTCATCCATTGTGTGGATCTCGTCACTTTATGGAAACCACTATTCATCCTAGACACATGTCAGCATGAATTGATCGCTTAAGAAATAGATCCCATGCATCTTCATTATAAGGCTTTAAGTGAAGTGTTGGATCTTCCTTAACCTGACTGCAAGTTACCTTACCCAGAATTTCACTGACCACAGATATAACTTAAATAGGTTGTACACGTGTCAACACCAATTAATGCCTTAGATGTTGGATCTTCCTCAACTTTCCTTTAAGTTATTAAGTTACTCGTCTGATGCATTTCAAACTACATCCTCTTTATTTCATACTTGTATTATACTGGGTCTACCACTGCCACACATCAATATGACTTAATGTGTTATGCTATAGATCTCAATCACTTTATCACCCAATGTTTAAGTCAACCGTGTTAGGGATTTTTCTTGCATGAACTATACTGCTTGATATGCTTATTTGAACCTTGTTACCTCTTAATTCTGACTCAGAGTTCAGAGGCAAGAAAAGCCTAATTGCTAAGGACTAAAACAATATCCTTCTTCGTTTTTGAGTTCCACAACTACTCAGGCAGGTTTTACCTTGTAAGATGACTGATAACACAGTATTTGTTATTGTGGACACTGATTTGTCATGTATCTCTATTGAACTTACTTTATAAAATACCTTGTAGATGATCAAGCATAATCATACACAAGATTTAACCATACAAATAATAATCTTAAATATGACAGAAAACCAGTGAGACAAGGAGTTAAATCCTT
>MU228520.1:347436-395825 GCA_018584345.1 Thuja plicata | reverse complement strand
TGAAA
Organism: Thuja plicata; assembly: GCA_018584345.1. Lineage (NCBI taxonomy): Eukaryota > Viridiplantae > Streptophyta > Pinopsida > Cupressales > Cupressaceae > Thuja > Thuja plicata. The sequence continues at coordinate 395,820 of MU228520.1, read as the reverse complement.
GACAGTAAATTATCTAGAGTATACCGATCAATCCAATTAAGTTAAGTGTAATGAAAAACACTAAAGTAATGACTCATAAACACATTGACACATGGATTTTTAATGTGGAAACCCTGTTAAGGCCGAAAAACCACTTGGGACCGGTAACCCAAAATTTTCACTCTTCTAAAGTGAGATTGGTGAAGAGCCAACCCTATTAAAGGTTAAAAACACACTATTAGGTGTTACCTTGTTAGAGGATTTAAAAGATTAGTCTGTCACTTGATATCGAGCATCTCTATGCTACCATCCTTGATCAAACACTCACTTGTCCTATCAATAGGTATCTGGCATCTCATGCTATCTTCATGAACAAACTTTTTGATACTCCTTGGGTTGTATTTGAATATAGAAAGGATCTTTAAATCCCGCTTAGTTAAGAGACTTTTTGAATCAATGGTTAAATTGAAACGATATGATAAGTTCACATATACAACTTATACTTGTAGATTTTTAGATCTATTGTAATCTCACAAAACTATTATGATCAATATATATCTCTGTTATACCTTTTCTACACTTTGATTGTGCTCGTTGATGTTGTGCTATGTTGTTCAGTGTCTAAAAACTTTATCTCTTTCTTCAACTTGATGATCAGGACTGTATGAAGTTTCTCTTCATTAGTTTCTCTTTAGCATCCTCTCTTGATTCATTCACCCACACCAATTTGTAATGAATTGAGTTGTCTCTTTATAGACATGATATCACCATTGTTAGGTTCTTGATCTTCTTGATCTTGGCGTGATCCACAATTCTTGCCAATTGGATTTAAAGAAAAACTCTTGTTTTATCTCGCCGAGATCTTCTTGCCAACTTGACAAAATAAATTTAAATAATTTACTTATCTCTGGCTTATCTTGTCGATTAAAAAAAATGATAACTACTAGTTAACTCTATATTTTTTCATTTCTGAACTCAAGTTGATATCAGTGTTTAACTCTTTGATAGCATCGGTCAATAGTCTAGTTCTCCTAGGGCTTCTCCATCAGTTTACACTATGTTTCTAGCCGTCGGGTATGCTAGTGATTCTTCTTGTTAGTAATTATTGTCGGTGTTCTTGCTCAAGCATTACTATGACTTGACTTTCTGTGATCTCTATTCATCGGTTTTCACCAATCATCTGTGTTTATAGTCACATTGTGAATACTTGTCTTTTATGCATTACCAAAAGCATAATCTTTTTCTCTTTGATTCTCTAAATTATTTGACACTTTGGTTATAACTGATTAGATTATATCAAGTTGACATCAATGACAATACAATACATTAACTGATTTAATGTCTTTCATTATCCTTCTAGATTTTGGTGATCAACTTAACATCTTAAAACTTTCAATCAGTTACATGTCATCAGTGGGTTCTCATGTAGTTATTATTTTCCAATTGTGGCTAAGTTCTGCCATGTTGTGGCCTTGGGTTGCCTCCCCCCTCCTCAACATTGGTTTTAGCTCCTTCATCTCTCTTTGGTCCACCTTGGTTTATTTTTGTCTTATGCCGCATCTTGTCTACTTGGAGGATGAATTTTGTTGCAGTTAGAGGATGATCTGGTGGAGCCTTCACATTCTCTTGGAAGGTTTGGTATCTGGTGGTGATACTTTTACTGAAGACTTGTTGGTGATTGTTTTCTATTTTTTTGTAACCTTTTATTTGAACCATATGTTATTTCTTTCCTCACTTTCTTCATTTTGTGGCCGCCTTCTTGGGTGTGGATTTTGGGTTGGTGTGGTGTTTGGGGTTGTTGTTTTCCCTATGTTTTTGGTTGTTTCCAAGGGTTTGAGCTTCTTGTGTGGGGATAATGTGAGGTTTTAGATGCCATTTGTGGAGCTACCATATATTCCTAGGTTAGATCTTGCAGTTGTAGTTTCCTTGCTATCTCTTTCAGTGGCTTTCTTCATGTATTTCCTCCTGAGGGTGATCCTTATTTTGTTTGAGCTTCTTTGTTTATTCTCCTCGTATTTGGGGTATATTTTTTTTTCTTTGATCCTTGTGCTTTGGCTTCTTTGGTGGGTGTTGGCTGGTGTTTGGAGGTATTGGGTGGGATGGGCTTTGTTGCTTGGTACTCTGATTTTTGTTCACTCTTGGCTCTTCTCTTTGGGATCTCCATCCTCTTTGTTTCAATGTTGCTTCTTTGTGGGTTTTGCGGTCTTCATTTTTTTCTTCTTGTTTGTGGGTGTGTGTTTTATTTCTCTATTTTTCTAGCTACTCAAGTAGCTAGCAATTTTAAAGGGCATGGTCTGGCTTTTGGGTGTTTTTGGTTAGTGTCTACTTTTGGTGGGGCTGTTATTGTCTCTTTTGTTTCCCTATATTTCTTGTATATTCCTATTTCTTGGGATTGGTACAAGGTCATTCCAAAATAGAAAAATAAAATACCTAATGACACCATAATTGGGTTCCAACAAGGCATTATGTTGGCTTTGAGTGTTTTCATGTTTGTAATAAAGAACCCTATCGTGTAACCCAATGTCATGGAATGGTGACCTATAAACCACCATGGAAATATAGGATTAGGAGCATGTAGAATTTTCTTATAAGTTTTTAGCAGGTTTCTTATGAGGTCTTTTTTAAGTCCTAGGTGACTCAAAGTCATTGATTTGAAAAGTTGTCAATTTTGACAACTTTTGCAAAAAGTTGTCAATGTTGCTAATGACAAATTTTGTAAAACATTGCATTTTGCACCCAATGGTCACCATGATTCAAAAATTGTTGGAGAACATTGGGAAACACAAAAATAATAAAACAAACCTCCCCAAGTTGAGAGGAGGAGATTATAAAGTTTTTGCATTTGGAGATTTAATAAAAAAAATGGTGAAATTCCTGCATTTTCTGTGTTCTGAGATCATGTACGGCCCTAAACGGTAGGTAAATGTTTTTAAATATATTTTTGGATTGTAGGGTTTAATTTTAACTTTCATATTAATAAATTATGAGGGTTTGATCTTTTTTTAAGAGGGAGGAAACTCATTCTTACTCACTGGTGGTTTGAATATAAGCCATTTCTAGGGTATGTCAAAGAAATGACCATATCTTGCCAACATACCCTTGGTTATTAATAAACCTAGACAAAAATAAAGTGTGCCCTATTTATTTTAGGAATCCTATGGTGTTTTTTAGGTTCCTTGCTGGAATAGGAAGAAAATTGATGTTGTATGTGGACATCGGTATGTGGTCACTGAAGTGAAGAATAGAGAAATTTCCATATCTAGAGTTGGGTGATTGATCAAAGGCTATGCCTTTGGAATTGAAGGTTAATCCATTCTTGGAAGATGACCAAGTGATTAATTTGATGGGGCAACATCATTGAGAAACACTTCCTTTGGAAAATGAGCCTAATTAGATAAATTAGGTCTCCAGGTCTTTGTAAGGGTTGAGACCCTTGTTTAATGAACCAGACCAATCTGTTTGGGAGGGTTGTATAAATTTGTAAAGGTTGTTTGAAAAACCAATTGATAGTTTGGGTCCTTTGGATAAATAAGGAGTTAAGTAGGAAAAATAGTCCAGGAAGGGCTACAAGGAATTAGGGTCTTTTGTGAAAAAGTGGTCACCATTGTATTGGGAGTGCAGAATCGGTGATGGATTTGTCATGTTGGCCTAAGAAAATTACAATTTTTATTCATTTACTTCTATTAGATCTTGGGAAGCATATCAAGCCTAAGAGGATCATTCTAGCCTTAAGGGTCACTTGGAGTTCATAAGGAAAGCCTAAGGGTTTATTTAGGTTTTAGAAGTAGTAGGTTAAAGGGGATATAGAACCCATTATGCAAAGTGTAAATTATCCTATAAAGTCAATATCAATATGTTAGGGTCCTTGGCTTGGTCCTTGGATTGAGGAACATTTCATAAGGATTGAAGGTAGAGAAGAAAGGGCTCTACATCAGGGTTGTTGATGTCGCTTGTTTGTTTACTCCTTACAAGACTTCTATAGAGGAGAGGTTGGTCCCTATTGAGGTGGGGCCATTGGTTTCCACTTATTCATTGTATTGGCACATGTTGGGATATTTGTCCTCCTTCCCATGCGTATTCAAGGTGCAAACTCCTTCTATTAAGATAGAGAATAGATGGTATATTAAGATTGATTCACACTTGGTGTGGTTTTTCTACAGATAGGGTTCCTCAGTTGCTAGGAGATTGTTCTTTTAGATCACCCTACCTGTTAGGTTCTTCTCTTACAGTCCTATGTAGGTGGGATCCTTTCCTTTAGAATCGGAAATGAGTGCTTCTAGAAATAAATTACTTTATGGCTAGGAGTTCTCTTCTTGTGGCAATTGGTTGGTCTTGGGTCCTCCCATTGAACCCTTTTTGTAGGTTTATGGTGCCTCGGTAAAACTCTCTTCCTTCTCCATTTTTGGGTTTGGGAGGTTGTTTCTTTTTTAGCTAGATCCTCTTTAATTTATTTGTTTCAAGGCTATTTGGGAAGGTTATGAGAGCTTCTCAAAACCCCTTTGAGGCTTGGGGAGCCTTTAAATTCCCCTTGTTATTTCTGGGAGCCAAGTAAAAAATCATAATGGTTTGGGTAGCCTTTTAAAACCCCATAGAATCAACTAGTCTTTTGATGATTAATCTTTTGAGGCTCTGTGTGTTAATGGTTTTGGGAGCCATGGTAAAACCCAATGAAAAGGTTCAAGGATGCCCTTTCTATTTTTGTTTGATGCTAACTAGTTATAAGGTTATGGGAGCCTTACCAAAACCCATTATTAGGTTAAGGGTTCCCAAAAAAACCCTTGGATCTATTGTAAGGTTAAGGGATCTTTGAAAAAAAAAATTCTTTATTGTGGGGATTAAGCCTTAGTGTTGTGATCTTGTCAGTAGTTGGAACTTTATATGATCTATTTTCTCAGGATGCTATATGTTTGATGGAGTTTGGCTGTTGATTTATAATTTTTAACATCATGCAACATTCTTTCTTTCGAGGGTTCCACATCCTGTTCAAAATCTGATTGCAAAGGGTTTTAGGGCCCTTTCAAAACCTGATTTTATCGTAGTAAAAAACCATGAATACTAATACCAGATTCTAACTAAATTATTTTGTAATAATAATTTATAAACTCAAGGTCATGAAAAACATAAAAATAGCTAACTCACATTTTAAAATATGTACTCATTGGTCATTTTCTGGAAATATCTATTTTTTATTTGAACTTCTTATAGATGTTGAATTAGTGATAAATTCTAGATACAATCATTATGGCTAATGGGGTAGTCTAGATCAACTATAGTTCATATTTAAGCTACGCACTAGATTCTACTCATTCTTTGAGTGTGAATATTGGCCATTTATTTCAGACGATTGCAACAAGGTGACTGGACTAGATTCAAATTATTAGACTTAAAAATGATTTGGCACACTTTTAAAAATGTATATTGTACTTGTGTGTGAGAAATTACACCTTCATGAAATTAGGATTCTAAACTACAATTCTATCAAAAGAAATACAATAATTTAATTTAAGAATTGCAATTAAATCCATGACATCTCATGGTTCCCTATCTAAGCTTTGTTAAGAGAGCTCTTAGACTTAATCTCTCTCAAGGACAATCCTAGAATGAGAAATTTAAAGATAAAATGCCTAAATCTAGCTCAAATTCTAGTTCAAAATGCTCATGATATGCTCCTCAAATCAACAATTGCTTCAACAAATGATAAAATACTTCTCAATTGCTCATAATGCTCTCAATTGCTCACAAATGGCCTATAATAAGGATGCTTTGCACTTGAATTTCTAGGATATCAAATGCATAGAAAATGGCTTGTATTTATATAAAATTCCCAAGGGTAGGGGGTAGAGTTAATTAACCATGGGTTGATCCTTGGTTGAGTTTGATCCCTCAAATGGTTTCAAATGGGGGGACCATTTAAATGGTTGTCGTCAAAGGGTGTGACAAGAAGACAAAATACTCAATTCTCATTGGTTGATTAAATTGAGTTGAAAGAAATTAGGATTTATTTAATTCAATCATTTAATTAAATTAACCATGTAAGGGTGAATGGGTTGGATTTGATTTTTGATTTAAACCTATACAATTAATTGATTAAAATCAATGATATAATTTGATCCCTTTTAGGCTTAAATTTGATTATTTGATTTCATGATTATTTAATCCTTTGATTTTAATTTGATTTTGTCCAATTTTCTTGAAAAATATCCATTTGAATGATTTTGATCCATTTTAATGCACTTTGATGAAATTTAGGGCAATTGGCTGAGATTTTCATATTTGGATGATTAAGAGACACCTGGTCAATTTTAGGTGTCTATAAATGCCCCTCTTTGAATTGATGTGCAAAGCACATTGATTCAAAGGAAACTTGATGTCCTGATCATTGATTTGATGCTGATGTCTGATTGATTCAAAACATGACATGATGATCTAATGCAAAACCTAATGTAAAACTGGTGACCTAATGTAAAACCTAATGTGAAACCCTGATGCAGAACTTGATGTGAAATCCTGATGCAAAACTCGATGTGAAACCCTGATGCAAAACTTGATATGAAAACCTGATGTGAAACTCTAATGTAGAATTTGATTTGATTCTCAACTGGTAAAGTTTGAATTTTTAATGCCCCGTATTTGATGAAAAATGTGATGCAGAATCCCAGTTTGATGATATGATGATGCCCCCTCAGAAATGAAAACAGTTTGATGTTCTGAATGCCAAAAAATTGATGAAACTGATGAAGGATAGATCCAAGATGATTTCATTTCTGATAAACAATGATGCTAGAAAAGATGTCAGAAGATGGGCCCCAGTGTACATAAATATGCAATTGAATCCAACTGGGTAAAAAAAAACCTTCAAAATTAGGGTAAAATAGATTAAGTAGGGTGAAAAACCTAAATTTACTATTCATTTTCACTTTTTACTATTGAGATTTTTCTTTGATCCTGTGACGATTGATAGTGATGGTGGTCCGCATTCAAGAGCATCAGTTTGAGAGAGTTCACTGGTATCAGAGACCTCCTGACTATAGACCTCCGATGAGTGATTTCAACCTTCCTAGTGCATTTATTGCTCATTTAATAGAATTTATTGTAAGTTTTTAATGCTTTTTAGATATCTGTTTGAAAAATGTCACCTACGAAACTTCAAAAGCTGCCTAGACTAGTGAAAAGCCACCTCTGCACATTTTAAAGCCATGTTGGAGCAATCCAGAGCCACCATGTGCTTGGTAAAGCATTGCCTCCAATGATTAAAGTGCCACGTATGATATTATTAACACCGCGGGGCTAAAAAGCTGCGTACACTTAGCTATGTGTCGCCTACAAGAAAATTTGGGCAAACTAAAAATAGATAGGATAAAAGTGCCATGGATTGAACATCTGAAAAGACTTGATCAATTTCCAAGCTAGAAAATGTACTTCCATGATGTCACTTAGTGTTTAGGATATTAGAAAAATCATATCGATGAATGTTTGATATGCCAATCAGATTGATTAAAATGATGCCAAATTGATCCTTCTCAAGATCTAAAGGCTAGGAATAATAGGTTGATACACTCAAATAGAGAAAGGATAGATTTAATGTGTTTGATTGACTTAGAATGATCCACCAATAGAAAAACTAATATAATTCACTTTGTTTCAAAATGTAGGAACATTACCGTAAGTTGTGAGTACGGGGTGTAGTTTCTTGGATCTTTGATTTGGTTGATGAGCTTACTCCTCCTGAGAGAGGTATTATCGAGACATGTGATCTGAGTTTCCTTCTTGATCTCCCTTAGTTTCAGCTAAACCGAGGTCTATTGACAGCTATGGCATAGCGATGGCACTTTGACCATAACACTTTCCATCTACCCCTTGGTGAGATGACTATCATGCCAGAGGACATATATAGATTGTTGAGGATCCTGACTCGTGGAGAGTGGGTATACTATGATTCAGTTTATGATGGCAGCGTATGCAGATGGGTGTTCAGAGATAACACCATTGAGAATGATTGCATTACACGGGCATAGTTTGCTTCATTTCCTACCTTGCCAACATTACTAGGAGCAGTCATCAGTGGATTGTTGATTCAAGATAGGAGAGGTCATGGCTTTGTGGTCAGATGGGCCATATATTGGAGGACATGATTGCACATCATCCAAGATTTGACTAGGGTTCATGTTTGTTAGCCCAGATTTATCATGATCTACATGAGATTGTTTACCGGCGTAGCACATCTATTTCAGTAGGTGCAGTTCTTTTATAGTTGTGGACTTGGGAGCATATCCCTATTACCAAACCTATCTCAGCATGAGTGCAGGCCTGAGGATATCTATATGCTTTTTTGTATGATGGTAGGCTTGTCCAGCATTGTCTAGGAAAGGTTTAGTTTTGGCGTCATACTATTGATGACATCCATCAAGTCATCTGGAGACCATATTTGAGCTGCGAGAGATGGCAAGAGGACGATGATGAGTTTCCTTATATGTTTTCCCCTTGGTGGATGATTGGTCAATCACCACTATGTATAGAGAGATTTTTCTTCGGGAGAGTGCTCCATTAGTATGGTTGAGTAGAAGATATGCCCCAAGGTATGGGACTTTATGCTAGTGTATAGGTAGAGTGATCCATGTGGGGAGATGAGGTTGACTATCAGTATGCCTATGCACAGATTGATCAGCTTGGATTTGTGAGATGGGATCTGATGACACATGTAGCTTATGTAGGGATGTCTACTGAGTATCAAGAGTGGTTTTTACAACATCGCTTTGTGAGATTTACAGATCTAGTTGAGCCCATTCCTGATGTTGATGATCTATTTGATGATGATGGAAGTGATGATGATGATGGCGATGGAGATGGTAGGAGGCCTCAGAGATAGAGGGTTCACAGAGATCCTAGGGTATAGAGAGTTTCGAGACCTTAGATGCATGGTGGTCATGTGAGAGGCTAAGGTGGTGGAATTGGTAAGCCTAGACAGATGTGAGTGTAGGCACAAGTACCTCCCAAGAGACAGGCTCCTAGAAGAGTTAGTGTAGAGTGGGAAAGGCAGAGACACAAAAGGGTCTAAGCTGCTAAATAGGTTCATCCACAGGTTCCATTACAAGGATAGGTTCCACAGAGACCTCCATCTCTATAGAGATAGGTTCCTCAGGTAGATCCATAGAGTAGCACAAAATAGGTGATACCACAGGTTCCGTTAGTGCCATGGGAACCTCAGGCCCCTCCAACATCATAGCCACCTCTAGTTCCTCCCATTGTGGATAGCTTAGTTTAGGATGTTTAGGGATTACAGGCAGGGATGACTATAGTGACTAGCCGGTTGGATCATGTTATGACTATGTTGCAACAGTTCTTGGCTACTTTAGCTCAGTTACCTACCAGTGCTAGCACTAGTCAGGCACCACCTTCTATATAGGATAGATAAGGTGACAGGGATCCTAATGGAGTAGGAGGTTCAGGTATAGGTACCACAAGAGATGGATCAGGTGCCCCTACTGGTTCATGAGAAAGATAGGGATCTATGATATCCATATATTGTATTGATGTATCATGTGGATTTTTTATCAGGATTTTTGATATATGGATCATGTATTGATGTATCTTTGATATACAGATTTGTTATATACATTCGATGATGGAAATTTATTTATGATGATCTTCCATTTATTCCCCTTTGATGATGTTGTTATGAGATTTCTTTTATGCATATTGACATGATTCTATGATGCATTTCTTTGTATTATGCTATGGACGCAATATCTTAGAGTAGGACATAGATAGATGGATGAAAATGATGTTAATGCAACTTATTTATATATGATTTTCTGATGTTATCATGATGTATGGATTATGAAATGCAATGAATGCTTAGTGCAAATACTGAATGAATGCAACTATCTTTTTGGATTTTGATGTATGCAACTTAATTTATAAAATGAAAATCTTAAATGATGAAAGATAAATGACTAATGATTAATTTTTCTTTTCTTTACTTATCTCTTGATATGAATATATAATGAATAATGATTAATGCTATGAATGCAAAATATAATCTCATATTGATGATTTGAAACCATTGAATTGATGTATAACCCCATTAATGATGAACCCCCTTGATTTTGAAATTTTTCTAAAAATAAAGCCATTAAGCGAACATGCAAATGCAATTAATCTTACATGAAAATGCAATGCAACTAATTGTCCTTGAGGTTTGCAAAAGAAATGCAAATAGAGATATATTTTCATCATTGAGCATTGTGGAACTAGGAGTCAATACAATCCTTACTGGTGCCACTACGACCATAATAATATGAATATGACTTTCATCTCATTGGGTAACCTTTTGCGAAATCGAGTACAACCCTCACTAGTTGAATGACCAACTATGGGAGTATGAATAATGGTTTAATCAGATTCAATGTTGCAAGTGGATTTTGGTATTAAGATATAAAAGATCTAAATAAACAAGGTATAATTTTGTGTGAATAAACAAAGGTTAAACCTCCTTCCTATATGAATGTCCTCGACGGTTCTTTGATGACCATGTAGTTAGATGAATTCACACAAGTTAAAGAATCTTCCTCAAAACAATCACACAAAAGTTAAGAAAACATCATGTCTTCATCATCGCCAATCTAGTCGAAACATCATCGATTAGCTAAAAAGAACATGACTCAAAAAAGTCAATGAAAAACTCATCAAAAATTCCAAGTGTTTTGAAATGTATCAATATTTTCAAAAAGAATTCCAAACATTCTGATTAGTTAAGGTTTGTCAAATTTTAATCCTAATAAAATAAGTCAATCAAACTCAAGGATCATGTTATGCAATCAAACTATTTAGGGTAGAACAATGATATCCAACAAAGGTCCCAAAATATCTCTCCTCTGAATCTGAAAATCTATTTGTGATGTGTGACCAAATTTGTGCACTTTTGAATCTGCTTAGTACCAAAATTATGACAATTGCCCCCAAGTGATAAATGTGATCAATGTGAAACTTAGGGCAAAATGAAACCTATAATGCAAAAATGCAACTTTGAGACTTTATTATGACTTATGCACAAATGACAGATGCAATGAGGATATGGACAAATGAGATGATGAAATGCAATATGTAAAAACGTGACTAAGAAAGATCTAAGGGACAAAAGGTGCCTATTTCTAGGTTTTTTCCTTTTGGGATTATTTTTTATTTTTCATTTTTCCTTTTTTGTTACCAAGGCGCCTATTGCTAGGTTTTTAACAAGGCACTTTTTCTCTTTTTCGATTTTTTTTCTTTTTTTTTTATCATTATCAAGGCGCCTATTTGCTAGGTTTTCACCAAGACAACATTTTTATGATTTTTCAAATGTTTTTGCTTTCTTCATGCTCAATTTTCTCCCTTTTTGATTTGTTTCTTTTCCAATTTTTTTGGCTTTTAAACTTTCTGATTTTTTTGTATTTTTTATCTTTTCTCCTTTTTATTGTATTTTTGAGTTTTTCCCATGTACAAAACTGATGCTGACTCATCTAATACTCTCAAATGATACTCTTTCCTTGGATACTCTTTCATCCAATTAGGTGTGAAACCTCTTAATATGAATGTTATTGATAGGTTCTTGCAATTCATCACCATCACAATCTGCTAATTTGTAAGTCCCCTTTCCAAAAGAAGAAACAATGACAAAAGGACCAAGCCAATTTTCTTCCCACTTTCCTTTATTTTCTCTATCAACCTTATTTTTGGATTCTCTCTCAACACTAGATCTCCCACTTGAAAATTTCTTGGTTTAATATGCTTGTTATAGTTCCTTGAAATTTGATTCTCATACACTTTCAAATGGTCTTAAGCTTGAGTTTGGTGTTCCTCCAACAATTCTAATTATAGAATTTGGGAAACTCTATAATCCTCATCCGTGATTAATCCATGCAATGACACTCTTAGGGATGGTATTTCAACTTCTAAAGGTAGAACAACTTCAGCCCCATAAACCAATGAAAAAGGTGTAGCTCCTATCGGGGTGCGAATACTAGTTCTATAGGCCCATAATGCTAGATTAATTTGAAGGTGCCAATCTCTTCATGACTTACCAACTGATCTTTTAAGGATTTTTGATGATATTCTTGTTGGTAGCTTCTGCTTATCCATTACCTTGGGGATAGTAAATGGATGAAGAGTGATGAGTAATATGGACTGTGTCACAAAGTTCATCTACATCCTTGTTCTTAAGCTATTTTCCATTATCTATGATGATGGCATGAGGAATGCCATATCTGCAAATGATATGATTAAGGATGAACATGGAAATGTTCTTCCCCATTGTAGTTGTTTAAGGGATGACCTCAACCCATTTAGTGAAGTACTCTGTTGCAGTAAGGATGTACTTGTGACTATTTGAAGAAGGTGGATAGATCATACCAATCAAATCAAAACCCCATTGGTAAAATGACCATGGTGTGACAAATGGGTGTGATTCTTGTGCTGGTGCATGGATCATGTCTCCATGGTATTGACATTTTGCACAAACTTTAACAAACTAACAAGCATCTCTTTCTAAGGTTTTCCAAAAGTACCTCGTCTGTAGGATTTTCTTAGCTAGGTTTAAACCACTAGAATGTGACCCAAAAATTCCCTCATGGACGTATTTAAAATCTAATTTTGATTCATCTTCCTCTAGACATCTAAGGAGTGTTTCGTCAAGACCCTTACAATACAATGTGTTAGAAAGGATGGTATAACGAGCTACTTGTCTTATGAAATTTTGCTTTTGGGCATGGGTTTGGTCTATAGATAAGGTTTCATCTTTTAGGTAGGCATAAATGGGTCCATACCATGGTGAGTCATGTTCATTTAAAAGGGCAATAATTTGGGTATCAGGTAGGTCAAATGCTGGTTTAACCAATTCTTCCATCAAGAACTCATACCTTTCATTTTGATCGGGAATTTGAATTAAAGATGCTAAGGTAGCCATTGCCTCCACTGCTCTATTCTTATCTCTTGGGATTTGTTCAAAATTAATCAAAGAAAAGTACTTTTTCCAATCATCCACCAATTTCTTGTAAGCCATCAATTTTTCATCCTTGGTATTATATTCATTACTGACTTGATTGATAACTAATTGAGAGTCCCCATATACTTCTAATTCTGTGACATTCCATTCTAAGGCCATCTTGATACCTATGACCAATGCTTCATACTCTGCAATGTTGTTTGTACAAGGGAACAATAACTTGTAATATTTTGGGATTGTGTAACCTTGTGGTGTGATCAAAAGAATGCCTGCCCCACTACCATTTTGGGTGTAAGATCCATCAAAGTATAAATTCCATGTCTTAGCTTCCACATTAACAATCTCAGAATCTGAAAACTCTGCTTGAATTGGATGTGTAGACTCTAAAGGATAATTAGCCAATTGATCTACAATAACTTGACCTTTGATTGCTTTCCTATCAACATACTCAATGTCAAATTCACTAAGCACCATTACCCACTTTGCAATCCTTCCAGTTAGGGCTGTTTTTCTATGTAAGTAATTTAATGGATCAATTTTGGCTATTAGCTTCAACTTATGCATCAACGTATATTGTCTTAACTTTTGAGAGGCACATACCACTGTTAGGAAAGCCCTTTCCATGAAGCTATAGTTTAATTCATATTTGATCAAAGTTCTACTCAAGTAGTAGATATATCTTTCTTTTCCTTCATTATCTTCTTGTGCCAATAAGACTACTAAAGATTTTTCCGTTGTTGATATATAGAGTAATAAAGGTTTTCCTTGAATAGGTGACATCAAGATGGGTGGATTCATCAAGTATGTTTTCAACAATGTAAAGGCTTTATCACATTCCTCATCCCATGTAAAGACGGTGTCCTTATGTAGCAACCTTGTGAAAGAATGGCACTTTTCCACCAATTGAGAAATGAACCTCCTTATAGATTTAAGTCTTCCTTGAAGTGACCTCATTTGAATAATATTATTTGGAATTTCCATATCCATTATTGCTTGTAATTTTTTAGGATCTACTTCAATGTCTTTTGCAGAAATAATGTACCCTAAGAGTTTTCCAGATTGTACCCCAAAAGCACACTTCTTTGGGTTGAGTCTTACTTTGAATTGTTCTATCCTTGTAAGAATATTTTCAAGTATGGGTAAATGATCTTTTCTTTCATGTGACTTAGCTAGAATGTCATCCACATAATCTTCTATGAAGGTGTGCATCATGTCATGAAAAATTGTAGTCATTGCTCTTTGATGAGTGGCTCCGGCATTTTTGAGACCGAAGGGCATCACATTCCAACAAAAAGTACCCCATGGGCATGTAAAAGTTGTCTTCTCTTGATCCTCAGGTGAAATGAAAACTTGATTATACCCACTAAATCCATCCATAAGTGAAAACATAGAATGACCCGAAGTTAGATCCATAATAGCATCAATGCTAGGTAATGGAAAGTCATCTTTTGGGAAAGCAAGGTTTAAATCTCAGAAATATTTGAAATTTTTTATGGATTTATCATGTTTGGTAACCGGTACAATGTTGGAGATCCATTCTGCATAGGCAATTACTCTTATAAATCCCACATTGAGTAATTTTTCCAATTCTTCTTTGACTAAAATAGCTACATGTGGATGCATTTTTCTCAATTTCTGCTTGACGGGCTTAACTCCGAGTTTCACATTCAAATGATGCATTATGAAACTTGGATCCAATCTGAGAATGTCGGCATATTACCATGCAAATTTGACTTGTTTTTCTTGAAATAATTTGATGAACTCTTTCCTCTCTAAAGGACTCAAAGATGCTGCCAAGTGAATAAATTTAGGATCCACTTCGGTACCAATGTTAACCTTTTCTATAGGTTTCATGAGTATAGCTGATCTTTCATCTTCATGTGCTGTTAAGGTGTCCAACCTCTCTTCCTTAGGTGCCACAGTTGGGTTTTCACCTTCGAAAACATCCTTTATATTTACCTTTTTTGGGTCTAGTACTGCCACACTGTGGTTTTCACCACTGGACCTTCTCATTTTTTGTATTTTTTTATTTTTATTTTGTAGATTAAGAGGTTGAAAACCTTCCCCTATCATCATGTCTAGAGTGAATTCATTGATGGAATAATTTGGTTCAACCGCATTGAGGTATAAGGCCATTGCATTATCATTTGGGAAGTATAGTAAGTCATTTGGCTTGAAAAGATCCCAATCAATAGGTTTGGGGTGCATTAAGGACAAGGATTCATTGGATGGATTTTAATTCGAAGGATTGAGGGACATGAATTCATTTGATGGTTGATACATTTTATCGTCAAGGTATGTGACATGTGCCTCTTCAAGATGGTCCATGGAAGAAGGATCAAAATCTTCTTCACTAGAGTCCTTTGAGATTTCCATGGGAAATAAAGCATGTGGATTAAACAATAGGTTAGAATCTCCCACCCACAAAGGTACCCAAGGTTCACCTACCCATTGAGTGTGAGGAGGTTCTTGTTCTACATTAGGTTGTTGAGGTTCACTTGATATTTGAGTAAAAGTCAAACCTTGAGTCACATGTTCTTGATTCTCAACTGTAGGAGGAATTGCATAAGTGTGAATGGTATCAACGTCTATTTCATGAAAATATTCTTCAAAAAAGGAATCCTACTCATAATCCCTAGAATCATCTTCACTTTCAGAACCTACCATGTGGATATGTGTACGAAAATCATGCATGGGACTTGAAATTTCTCCCTTATGTTGAAAACCTATGACGACTTTCTCTTCTTTTTCTCTCCAAACTAATTCAATAGGTTCTAAAAACTCTCTATGTCAAACTCCTAAGGTTCCTCTTCCCTTAAATCCCATTTTCTTCATGATATCGAATCCTTTGCCATATTGATCAGTTTGGATGTTGATATGTTGCACCCTTTCAATGGAATTAGTTGGATTATCCTCCTCTTTATAAAGCCATTGTAATACTTCATTATCCTCTATTTCCATTTCTTGTTTGTCACATTCTCTCACAAAATGAGAATTATATTTGTGGGGTTGATGATCTTTGGATGTCTTCCCATGTGTCCTTGGAGATGTAGGTAAATCAAATAGGGAAACAAAATATTCCGCTACCCCTTTTGAGTGAAATTTGCATTGCTTCTGAAATTGGTTCATCATCTCACTCATCTTTTGATAATGGTCTTTCTTAGATTGTTCTCCTTCTTCCTTCATGGGTTTTGAAGTTTCCATTCTCAATGTTGAAGTCTTAACTGAATTATCATTTGAATTTGAACCCTCATAACTCATCTTTTCTTTTCCCTTAGCCGATGTAGTTGAGTTAGTTTAAATAGGGTTAGAAGTTCATGTAACATTTGATGTTTGGTTTTGAACTTTCCTCTTTGTGTTCTTCCATGGAAATATCAGGGATAATTCCTTCCCTATTGTGAGGAATATACAATTCATTACTTGGCTTTAATGAATTATAATATTGGAATGGGTTTCAATCTCCTCCAATCGTGATCTCTTCCCTCATGTGTGGAAATTTGATGCATTGGTAATATGAAGAAGGTACCACTTGCATTTCATGTATCCATGGTATTCCTAGTAGGATATTGTAAGTCAATTTCATATCAAGGACCTGACATATGGTATTATTTTTGATTGATCCCACTTGAATTGGTAGAATAATCACAGCCTTTAAAGATCGTTCCTCCTCCTCATAATCTTTAATGGTGATTTTCATTTTAGGGTCAATGGAAGATTTAGTTAACCCTAATGACTTGACAAGGTTTAAAGTGAAAATATTAAGACCAGCTGCCCCATCTATGAGAAATATCTTGACCCTATGCCTTTGGATTAACACTTCTATGTGCAAGGGTAAGTTTTCAGGATGTGTGATAGACATCATCTTGCTCTAAAAATGAAAGACAATGAGGCACTATGAGGTGTCCTACCATGTTCTGAAATTTATCTTCTTCCAAGTTTATAGGAATGATGGTCTCAACCAAGGATTTTTCCAAGATCTCCTTGTGATTAGGAGATAATTTCAACAACTCCAAAATTGATATTTGGGCTCGAGTCTTTTGTAATTGATCCACCAAACTATAAGGCTTTGTTGTAGGTGGTGTTTGTTTAGCCAAAATAATTGGTGTTTTAGGACCAATAGTAATAGGAGTACCCCCTTGTAGGGTAATCTTTGAGGCTTGCCCCCTTGTGAGGGCATTAGAGGATTCCACTTTAGGTTGAACTTTGATCACAACAACATTGATAGTACTCTCATGGCTGGATATAGCATTGATAGTATTATCATAGGTATGTGCAAAGTTAACATTATTATTGCCTCTTGCATTATTCCCATTATTTCCTCCATTGTTTGAGTTTGAAGATTCTCCTTTTTCATGTTTATAAAAAGGAGTCTTAAAGGTCATGTGATCTTCATTAGTTTGAGGGCCCTCTACTTTTATCACACCATTATCAATGAGATCTTGTACCACATGTTTAAGATGCATGCAATAATTGGTCTTATGTCCCTAATTTCTATGATACTCACAATGGTTATTCTCGCTCCACCAATTTGGCTTGATTTGAGGATCATATGGTTGAGCCCTTGGTAGGTCAATAAGTTTATTTGCAATAAGTGTCCTTAATGCATTTTCTAATGGTTCACCCAAATTAGTGAATGTCCTTTTGGGTGTAGGTGTGAAGAAAGGTTTAGGCTTGTAATCCCCTTGATTATTTCCAAAGTTGTTATTAGTGTTATTGTTGTTAAAGGGCACTTTGGGTGCTTGATTCACATTATTGACTTGAACTAAATTTTGGGTGAGATTGAAAGGGGTGGCCTTCAAAGTATTAGCCTCTACCACTCCATCATTGACCACTCCTTTATTGTTGTTATTTCTTATCCAATACCGGTTGTTGTTAGGGGCATTGCGATTTTGATTAGTGTTGGAGGTATTGTTGTTGTTGTTGTTATTCTTGTTATCCTTGTAGAGTTTGATTTCTCCATTTTTAACCAACACCTCTTCAGTTGTTACCCCATTCTCAATTAGATTTTGAAATATCCTAGGACATTGTAGCCTCAACCGATAGTTCATTTCATGATTCAAGCTATTCACAAAGATATCCATCTTCTCCTTTTTGGGTACACTTCGAGGGTATCTGGCAAATACCTCTCTCCATAGTTGTAGGAAAAGTAGGAATCCCTCTCCTTCTCTTTGCTTGGTGCTATATAAATTAAGCATTGTAATCTCAAGTTTGATATTATAAGAGTAATGAGTTACAAACTTAGAGGCCAATTCTTTAAAGGTTCGAGTGCCGGAGGGTAACTTTGAAAACCACTCCATTTCCATACCTCCCAAACTTATAGGGAATAACCTCATTAGGTAAGTTGTATCATGCATGAATTATAGAATTAAGGCACAAAATTCCCTTAAGTGATCTTGGGGATCTGTTGTTCCTTCATACTTGTCATATTTGGGAAAGATAGCATTAGTTGGAAATGGAACCATGATTAATGACTTATCAAAGGGAAAATGACACAAAGCCTTGATAGAAAAGGGTCTAGGAATCCCACTTTGTTTCATTGTGTCCAATTGCATTTGAAAGAGTTGGAATTGCTTATTCATGATATCAATGGGGTCAGCCTCAGCTTCTTTTTCTTTGAGTTTATTGACATCATAATCATGTGGAAGTTTGAAACCTGTTTTTGCTAGGTCTAGAAAGTATTTTTCTTTGTCTTTTTCCAACACTTTTTCCATGAGCTTCATGAAAAAGGGACTTTGCATAGCTTCATTGACCTTCTCATCAATTGCTTCTTCATCAATAGGGTCAATGTTGCCCCCATTGTTATTATTGTTCAACCCTTGGCTGTTAGGGTCACCATTTTCTCCTCCAAGATTGGTATTGTTTAACGCTTGATTGTTAGGGTCACCATTTGCTCCTCCATTGGTATTGTTATTAGATCCTTGATTTTTAGGATCAGCATTTCCCCCTCCATTTTTATTCATATCCTTGTTGACATGGTTGATTTGATCGGGGTCTATATGGCCAAATTGAAAGGACATTGTTGGTTTTGTTTCCTTTATAGGTTTCGGCAAAGGTCTTGAAGAACTAAAAGGATCACCTAGGAAATGACACTCTTGTATTAGATAAGATTCATCAAGTTGTAGGATATCCTAGATGTAATGATATCGCGTAAAAGCTGACATTAACATAAATCAGATAAAGACTTAGGTTTTTTGTCTCACTTAATTGATCAATAGTTGAATGGTTTTTCAAAAAAATTCCACTAATGGCAGATTCTGATCAATTTGAAGTTACACAGAGGTAAAACGTCCAAAAGGGTATCCAAAAATAGAAGCAACTTGTTTTCAAACCCCCAGGAAGTATCCACGGTTTGCCCTTCTTTGTTTCTGGGTGGCTCTTTCCTATGTGTAGGTGATGTTTAAATGTGTGTATGCGGTCACTGGAATTGTTGTATGCGGCACTTTGCAGTTCGCAAGTGGCGTTACCCTGTTGATAGGCGGTTTTTAACTGTTTACACACAACACTTTCTAGTGGCTTACGTGGCTTATGAATATTTGTAGGCGGCGTTTCAAAAGTATAGGCGGTCAAGAATTTTTTACACGTGACCCAAAATTCTTTATATGTGGTGCTTTCCTGATTAGGGTTGAAAATTTCAAATTTTTGAATTTTTAAAAGTTTAATAATTCTGATAATAATTGCTACAAAAGATTCTTGCATGAAAATCAAATACAAACTCAACACACACATCAAGTTTGCACCATATCCCTAAAACAACACTAAAAGTGTATGTTCTCAAATGTTTTTTTTATGGGTATAATACAAGAAATTCTTCCAAGCAATCTACCTAAGAATCAAACAAATATGGCGTTTAACAATGGCTCTAAAACGGTAGGCTTACTAATTAACAAGGTTCTATTCACACCTTCGTTCTAACTCTTGTCAAGTTCCCTTACCCCCTTGCAGGCTTCCCACACGCACAAAAGTACAATTTTGCACAATCCCAAAGGACTACTTCAGGAAGTGAGGATGAATTGCACAAGAATTAGTCACTTTTCAATTAAGGTAAAGTGTAATTTTTTATAGCGGGTTGGATGATGGAAAAAGAGATTGTCTCCCACTTTGGGTCGTTCCCTCTCATCGCTTTCATAAAGGAATTCTCGGGAGGCAGGCCCTCTAAAGCTTTATTTTATCTAGCATCTATATGGAAAGAAAAAATTGAACTTAGTCCAACAAGTTTGGGAATTTGATTCACTCAAAGAGTGAAAAGCATATCCCTATTGTCTTCCTTTGTTCCAAACACTTTAAGCAATATTTGTTCTTTTTCAACCCCTTGACAAGGAGGTTCTTAAAATTGAAATGTGTGGTTCAATTCCTTATCCTTTTCTTTGTACTAAATTGACTTTGCACATTTGGCTTTTTGATTCACTTCAAAAAGTGAAGAGCATATGCTGAATGCTTGTTCAATTTAGACAATTCTAGGAATTTTCCTAATTATGCTAGATTCAAATAAATTTGCCACAATTTAAGCAATGCAAGCTTGATTAGAAAAATACCTTTTTTTTTAAGCTAGCAAAGGCTAGGCAAATTTTTGATGTATTTTTCTTATTTTCAACTCACCTAGCGACGATCGTTCCCACTCTGGCTCCTCCAACAAGTTAGTCAACACAACAAATACAAATTGAGGAAAAACTTGCAAATCTCAAAAGACAAATCATTCCTTAGTTCCTTTAATCAAAGTTTGCAATAATCAAGCTCAAAGAACTAGAAATGAAAATCTATCAAAGAGTAGGAAATTTCTTTTTTTAAGCAGAGAAAACTTTGATGTAATGATCATAAATATGTTCCTTTTCTTTTAAGTTTTCTAAAAGACTAGATGCATGCACTTGTTTATCATGTTTGGTTTGTGCTCTTAACTCTTTTCTAGGCCTTGTGACTCTCTTCTCTCAATTCTATACTTTCGGGTAATTTTTCATCTGCAGAGATAAAAAATACAAAGAGTTAGAAAGAGAAAAAAATTATTTAAAACTTGATAAACAACAAAAAGTTCTACGTGGAATTTAACAGTTAATATGTGGCTTTTAAATGCTAGAAAGCGGAACTTGAAACTTTAAAAGAGGGAATTAAAATTTAGAAAGTAGCTCTGGAAAATCCATAGGAGGCTAAAGATAAACCACAAGTAGCACAGAATGTGCAAATTGTGGCCCAATTATGCTACTACGTGGGTCTGGAATGATCATAGGTGGTCTTTTGCTACTAGTAGGCGGCCCTTTACAGAAGCAGGCAGCACAAAATGTGCAAATTGTGGTCCAATTATGCTGGTACGCGGCTCAGGAATGATCACAAGCCATCTTTCACTGCTAACAGGTGGCTTCAAAATTTTTTTAGGTGGCTCTTCACCTATTTTCTGCAAAATGACAACAAATTAATGCAAATAGACAAAAATATGGAAAAAATGAGTAAAATGAGGCCTAAAGCCCCATGGTGGGCGCTATTTGTGTGTGAGAAATTAAACCTTCATGAAATTAGGATTCTAAACTACAATTCTATGGAAAGAAATACAATAATTTAATCTAATAATTGCAATTAAATCTATGACATCTCATGGGTCCCTATCTAAGCTTTGTTAAGAGAGCGCTCAACCTTAATCTCTCTCAAGGACAATCCTAGAATGAGAAATTTAAAGATAAAATGCCTAAATCTAGCTCAAATTCTCAAGATGATATGAAATTGTAATTCAAAATGCTCATGATATGCTCCTCAAATCAGCAATTGCTTCTACAAATGATAAAATGCTTCTTAATTTCTCATAATACTCTCAATTGCTCACAAATTGCCTATAATAAGGATGCTTTGCACTTGAATTTCTAGGATATCAAATGCATAAAAAATGGCTTGTATTTATAGCAAATTCCCAAGGGTAGGGGGTAAAATGAATTAACCATGGTTTGATCCTTGGTTTAGTTTGATCCCTCAAATGGTTTCAAATGGGGGGACCATTTAAATGTTTGTCCTTAAAGGGTGGGACACGAAGACAAAATACTCAATTCTCATTGGTTGATCAAATTGATTTGAAAGAAATTAGGATTTATTTAATTCAATCATTTAATTAAATCAGCCATGTAAGGGTGAATGGGTTGGATTTGATTTTTAATTTAAAACTATACAATTAATTGATTAAAATTAATTATATAATTTGATTGATCCCTTTTAGGCTTAAATTTGATTATTTGATTTCATGATTATTTAATTCTTTGATTTTAATTTGATTTTATCCAATTTGCTTGATAAATGTTGATTTGAATGATTTTGATCGATTTTAATGTACTTTGATGAAATTTAGGGCAATTGGCTGAGATTTGCAAATTTGGATGATTAAGAGACACCTAGTCAATTTTAGGTGTCTACAATACTGTCCAAAAAATTTAGCACACATAGTTGGAGGCTCTAGTACCATTTACACCCCTTTACTTGATTTCTAGGTCTAAATGTCCTTTATGCTCGATTCCCTCTTCATTTATTTCCTTACCCTGAAACCTATCACACTTCCCTATGGGTGATCCCACAAAATTGTGTCCCACTTTTTGGCCAACTTTGACACTGAAATGAACATTCTGAAAAAAAAAAACTTCACTTTTGAACATCAATTGTCATTAAACCATTAAGAATTTGAAGATGATATAAACTAGTGACTTTTATCATTTTGTTTCTAGTTTATAAATATATATTTTTTTTTTAAAATGGAATTTATTTGTATCCATTTTTCCTTCTCCTTCAAAAATTATTTTTGTGAAAAATAAGGATTTTTCAGGAGTGACACTCACTTTGATCAACATAACTTTTTTTGTAAAACTGATAAGAACATAATTATTTTGAATTTAGGTTTGTAACACAAATATCTAGGGAATAAATTTGGTTTCATTCAATTTGGTTGAATATTTAATAGTTTATTGAGTTATGAAGTGACATTAATTATAATTTGGACATAGGTTCACTTTGATCGCTCTAACTCTATCTCTATATATCAAAATTAATTTATTCTTTTTTTTTAATAGAAAGCTAACATAAAAATCTATTTCCTACATAATTTTCATAATTTTTTTCCCTAATTTACTATTTTTCCAGAAGCGTCGAACAGAGAAGTCACTAAATGGTCAGACAACCTATGTTGGAAAGATTTCTCAGAGTACTATCATCCTACATTTGGGTTTTTCAAATGAGATTATTTTATCCAACAAAAAGTTAATGTCAAAGTTATTTTTTGTCAACATTTTGATGGGTTCAAAGGAGACTCGATTATAGGTGTGAGTGAGGAGTAGAGGGATTATAAAAAAGGGATTTTGATCCAAGAGGCTTTTATCTAGCCATTTTGAATTTACTCCTTCAAATGGGACCTCTCAAGGCTTAAATCAACATATTTTCTTAAAAATGTGCAATTTCAGAAAAAATCAGGATGTTCAAAAAAGTGGGACACACTATTGTGGGACCACCCCTATGTCTAGGATATCTTCAAATCACTACTTGGATGAGGTTGGCATTTGTAGCCTTGTCCTAGACAAGGCTTCCATTTACGTCATTGTCCTAGATCTCTATGCATTACTGAGCTCCGAGACCGATGCATGAGTTTTTCTTTAAAATATTTATTTGTGGTCGGCCCAATAATAACCCAAAATGACTAGAAAAGGACATCAAGGCCTCTCATTTTGACATTTGTAAAATACATGGGAAAGATATTTGTCGAGTGAAAGCAAGTCAATCTTTCAAGCAATTCAAGTTGTGAAATTGAGGATTTAGATTCAAGATTTGAAGGAAAGAAACCAATTGAAGATCTCCAAGTCTCTATTTCTTCAAGATAAATTTAAGCAAAGACAATCTTCTTCAATTGATGCAAGTTTCTCTCCCATGATGGCCAAGTATAGGAATTCTCAAGATAGAAAGAACATCCACAAGCATATATTCATTAAAGGTCTAGGATTGATAGTGTAGATCCATTGCATTTATGAAAACATCCTTGATTCCACATCTCAAGCATACATAATAGCATCTTTGTGAGTTTATCGAATACTAACATCCATCTATGACTAGGGTTTTTATGCAAGGTGATTACTTAGATTTATTTTTTTTACAATACTTTCCTTATGCAATTTCAATTATCTTTCAAGGTTGATTCCTATATAGGGGCTTGACCAAGGAAATCCCCTTTCCACAATATTTCCCCCCCCTTTTTTTTTATCTATGCTTAGGAACATGTTGCGGAGTTTTGGATCCTGATTCGAAAGTATCAGAACTAGTTAGAGGTCCCCTAAAAATTTCATCATTTCAGAGTCAAAAGGACAAGGAAACAATCTTCACCCTTGTACTGGACAAGGTTTCCATTTTAGGCCTTGTCCTCTTGGTTTGAGATTTTCAAAGATAGAAGTTTCAGCTGCTAGAGTTCCAGATCCATAACCTTAATAGATTCTGACAACTCTGTGGTAGCCAAAATCAGATCTGAAGATGCATTTGGCCTCTTCTTATTTTTAAGGTAAGTCCCATCTTTCTATTTTATCTTTGTACATACTTTATACATTTGATATAATATCATAACTTTCCAGTTTTCATTTACTTTATCATCGTATCAATTTTCTTTAAAACATTTTACCTCTCACACCCATTCACATTATATTTTCATTAACACATAAAGGGAAACTCAACCCCAATTCCCCACTCTCACTTGGACCTTTCATTAGCACCCCTTCATTCATTCTGGGTTATGCTAATCTAATTTGTTTGAGGGTGGGCCTTTGGGATGACATTTCCCCTAATTTGCACAACCACAATTTGGTGAGCTATCTATCATTCCTAGGTTAGATTGGTTTTCCATTTTATATTGTACACATATAAACTAGAGCATGATATATCAAGGGTCACTTTACACCATGGTGCAGTGTGTCACTATTGCATCTCATCACAAAGGAAATAAAGTCCCACCAATATGGAATTATGGGGATGTGCCAACACTTTCCCATTATTTAACTAGCCCATGGGACTAGACATGTTTCTTCACTACTAAGCATTAGAGTTCTATGAAGGTACTAATAGATTTGAAATTGTGAGGATGTGATCCAATGAAAAAAATAGTTTAGTGTAAAATATTCACTTGCATCCCTATGAAAGTTCCTGACAAAAGGTTTGATGCCTAGAACAACCCACTAGCTTTGAGAGATGTCATAGAACTAGAGCTTGTGGGATTGCACAAACCATTGATTTTGTTCGGAGAAATGAACATGAATGAGATAAGGACATAGGAAAAATTAGGCATTGGGATTTTATGAAATATTAAATGCTTGGACCGACTAGTAAGATGGAAGATTTAACACCCTTCCAGTTATAACTTAATATTTTTTCATTATAATAAATAGTCAATATAAAAATAGAATACTAGGGGTTGGTGTTTAAGGATGCAAGAACAAAAAGAAGGACCTAAGTTTTAACCTTATGCAACAAGGTTGATATCTCTAGGATGACCAAATGCCAAATATTTTTAAGGTTCTACCTAGTCCCACTCTTAAAAATCCTAATATAGTATTTTTAACCCTACTAAGATAAGATGTATGATACTCCTTGGGGTGACCTTGCCAATGATTTCTCTATCGATCCCTCTCCTTTCTTAGCCAAACCAAAAAATGTCTCTTTTGAAAATCCCGCAGTGGGTATCTACATCTCGCCATTTGATGAAGAAACTAATCAACCTAGCTCTCCTACTCAACATAATTTTCATCATTCCCCTTATCAGTTATAACCATTCGCTAAAGAATTCTCCCATCAAAGAAAGAAATCAAGATAATTCAAAGACTTAGTATAAGCATAGCTCTTAGAATTTCAATCCTATAGGTCTTATAGAGATTAACCTAACTTTTAAATATTATAATTAGTTGGGAATAAAATTATATAATATTTGCAAAACATTCAATATTAAAAATGACATTCTTAAATAAAAACCAATCCAATGACATATTATTAAAAATAAATAAAAATACTAGAATCGTTTTCTCTGGTTAAATCCCTAACATGACAAGTCTATTTAGATACTGTTAATAGATCTTATAATAAAATCAAGACGAGAAGAGGTAAGAGTATTGCTCTATTTAGATAGTGCTTATAGATCATATGTATTATGAAAGAGGTGTTGATACTCATCTTGTCATTGATGATGATTAGAGTGGTATGTATTATGAAAGAGGTGTTGTGAAATGAGAGGTTGGAGTTCCTCCATCAGGATTAGTAACCCATGAAAAGCCTAAAATTTCTTATTTTAATATGGTCATCTTTTGATGGTTCTCCCATAGTTGATTTTCTACTATTTCTTCCTTAATCTTTGTTTCTCTTCACCCAATACCTACTGAGACTTGTTTAGTTAAGCATCATGGATCTTTTGTGCTGGATTAGTGAAACTTATTTCATTAAGCATCATAAAAGTAAATTAAAGAAAGTAGTGAAAGACAACCATTTACTAAATCTAGCCATGGAAAAGAAATCTAACCATGGAAAAAAAATCCATATAAACCTTCCTTGTGAGAAACAATGCATATAAACCTTGTATTCGAGTGAATTAATAGTTATCATTTGTTTGCCAGTTCTAACTTATCCTGCAACCTTTAAAAGAATTTCTTTTAAACCAAAAAGAATCACAAGATTACAGTAAGTTCCAACTCCTCCTTAATTTAACCAATGCTTACATCAAACAAGAAACCGAACAAAACTCATACATCGATTCACTGCAAAGAGCTGCCGTTTCCATATTTCTCCTATATTTTGCTTTGAATACACAAGAGAACGTTTGAGCTGATTTTCATATTCATGTCCAACTGTTCATTTTCTTGTGTAATGTGCAAGAGATTGCTCTCTGTCCAAAAATGGTTGTTTAGAAAAATTAACAAAAAATAATTGCAGAGCTTCAGTGGGTAGAGGATGACTTACAAAATGATGGCCCACATCCATAATTACCTTCTCTCTGCTCTAGAAATACCGAGCTCTAAGTTTAGAACTGCATCCAATCCATCGAGAAAAAATCATCGTTCCAAAAGTCACTTGCCTCCACGTTCATATTGCTATTATTCTCACCACTAAAATTAGTAAGCCATGCTATTTGGTAGCTTTCATTAGCACAACAATTACAACTATTAGAAGGCATTGGAGGGAACATTCCTGAATCATCACTCTCAAATAGCAGTTCATCCCATACACTTGGGCTTTCAAGATTTACATAATTCTCATTACTTGTATAATCAACTTGAGAGGAAGTTCCAGCCTGATATGAATCTTGGCCTGCTATTTCCATTCTAGAATGTGGCATTTGTGTGGAGCTGTAATTGGTACTACAGAAATTGTAGTTAGATGCCTCCATGTGAGAAACTCCCATCATGTTTGTGTTGAAAGTAGACTCATTACTCTCCATCAGTTCTGTAAAATTAGGGTTACAATCGGGCGTAAACATTTGCTCAAAACAGGCATGCTGAAGATTTGGCTGAGACGTAGGCGATTCTGTACCAGGGCTGATGTCAGCATTGGTGGGTGTGTCAGAAGAACTTGCTTGCTCAACAAAGGCATGCTTAAGATTTAGCTGAGATATGGGTGATTGTGCCCTAGGGTTGATGTCAGCATTGGTGGGTGTATTAGAAGAACCGGTTTGCTCAGAAAAGTGGGGGATTGTTTCAGAACACAAATCAGGACAAGGGCTTTCCATATTCATATTCATGTTCTGGTCTAATACTAGTGTAGATTGTGGCCCATATACATTGCTGCTTGTGTTAAACTCTTTTGGAACATACCTTTCTGGGTCATTAGCTTCAATTAGCCTTGATGAAGCTGCGGTGGCTGTTGCTGCTCCAAGATGATGGTTGCGTTGATCCTTCTGTTTTGCAAAATATTTCTTCTTCAGTTTGTTATTCCAATGGTTTTTTATATCATTATCAGTTCTGCCTGGCAACCTGGCTGCAAGAGCAGACCACCTGCACGAAAGAAACATGTTTGAGGTCATAGGCAAATTCGCTGAAGAATAGATTCGAAGAAAAAAATTCAGGGTTTTGTGGAGTTTTATTGTTTTTACTTATAACTATAAAGAGGTTAATTGCATCATACTTGCTTCCATAATTGACATAGAAACTACAGATGGTTCTGTCTTCTTCTTCTGAGAACTTCCCATGCCTAATATTAGGCCTCAAGTAATTCAACCATCTTAGCCTACAGCTCCTTCCACACCTTTGCAAGCCTGCCCCCAAACACCATATCAATCAGCACAACAAACCCTAGATAGCACTCTACTTTAGCAACCGAGAAATAACAACAATGCACAACTATATATATATATATATATAACCTCTCACAGAACAGGAAATGATACCTAATAAATAGGCCTATAAACCAATCAGTTTTGACAACAATCACATGGTTTCAACGAGAGAAGAATGCAATTTGCGCAGTAATTTCTGCATTAGAACCTAGATTTAATACGTGGTTCATGAATAACAAATCCTTAAATTATACACCTAAAAGTCAAACAAACAGAGGATAATTTGGCAAGTGCGTAACAGATAGAGAAAGAAAATGAGTACCCAATTTTATGATACCTTTAGAATGTTAAAAACTCTAGAAAGCAACCTTGAAAAAGATCAAAAGCACTGGCAGACTAGTCAAGACAGATAAACAAGACAAAGATAACATACCAACTTTCTTGGGTAGAGCCATCCAATTCCCTCCAGTGCCATGCTGTTCTATGTAGTCCTTCAGTTTGGAGTCTTCTGCAGTAGACCATGGCCTTTTCTTCACATTGACCTTGTCACAACTGGGAGTTTTGCCCATCCCTACAACAATTATTTTAAATTGATAATAACAAATGGATGCAGAGTCTCTCTCCTCTTCATTCAGGTAAGGTAAGACATGGATACCCAGATCCGTGCTTAGTAGATTACCTAATTCAAAAGATACCCGCTATGAAATAAATCTTCCTACATCCTAGCCCTAGGTTTCTATTGCACGGCCCTTTCTCCTCTCTTTTCTCTTTGTCCTATTCTCTCACAGACTATTTTCTCAAGTATATTTGCTGATTGACCTAACCAATGCCTAGGAAAATCCTTAAACAAGTTGGAAAACCCTTGCTTGATCCGAATGGTGGACAAATGACTCAAATTTCCTTTTTGGCACCTGCACCCTTTACTGTATATCCCATGAAAGCTTGTTTGATAAGGGAAATTGAAGACACCCACTTAAAAGAAGTGTTGAAATAAGTCACATTCAGATCAACCATGGACTATCATGACTGGTAAAACAAAAAAGTCAGTAACTCAGATAGAGTATTCTGCAGTAAATGGAAGGTCCTAGATTCAAGTTCTAACTTCTGTATGAACTATAACTTCGCACAAAGTCTATATTCATTCTACATCAAATTGTAGAGCAGTCAAAAAGAGTAACAATGTATTTATTGGTATACTATGTCGGTTTAAAATTGTGTCGGTTAATATTAAAGGTAGGGGCCCACCCATATTTCAATCACCGTTCATTGAATATCATTAATTAAAAGTCTATTAAATATTATTTAATATACTAATAGCTATCTATTGGGTTATGTGCAAATTCTGTGGTGGTCAAAACAAACGGTTAATGGGACAATAGAAAGTAGACTCAAAATGACTATATAATGAATTCCACAGCTTATTCGTGACTACCTATATAAGAGAAAAACAAATTCAAAGTGACCACTTTTTGAATCTTGTGTAGACAACAAATTCCACAGTTTTTTCATAATTACCGAGAAGTCAAAACAATAGCTGTAAGCACGTAAGTCACATATAAAGACAGCAAAAAAATTCGTGAAAATCAGATGTGGCAATTGTTACTATTCCCCAGGTTAGAAAACTTGTTTGATGGTAAATCCTAGCCAGTTGAGAAGATAAAGAGATTCTAGTAACCAGCGGTGGTGAGTGGGTTCTGTCGATTAAAATTTTCCAGCTGAATCCAGCCAGTGAAATACTGCGAGTTTATCTGCTTGTCCTTGACCTAGATTTTTTTTGCCGTTGCTAATATTTTAAAATAAGAAAACGTTTGAACTGTACTTTAGCCATGGTCGTCAATGACTTGGATGTGACATCTCCACCCTGTATTCCATTGCATAATTTAAGGCCAGAAACACGATATTTTGGGTCTTCCCGAAGAGAGCAGGAAAAATAAAAACCTGGAGTATCACATAAAGCATCATCTTTCCAAACAAAGCAAACCTAATTAGAAAAGGTCAATAATCAAATGTAAAATCTTTCCTGCTAAAAGTAGCTTCCAATGCCTATTTCGTTTTCAATTATTTCTGTTAGTTCCGTATTGCAGTTTGCCACCGTGTTCCTTGGAACTAAGATTTTTCCAAATCATTAGATCATAGACTAGGAATTTGACAAATTCATAGTATCATGAACCATGTACTTGTTCATGAGAAATGACAATTTGTTTTAAAAGATGAAGTAAACTGGTAATGATTTTTCTTCGTACTCATGAAAAGGGAGTCAAATTTTTCCATCTAAGCTAGAGAAAACCCTCCTTTCGAAGGTATTGATCAGCTAAATTATAGAAGTGAAGTAGATTTTTCATCCATGATTCAAGGGCAAACAGTAAAATAGGTCAAATTCCTGTTGCATGACAGGTGTACAATCTTTTGGGAAGCTCAAAAGATAACATGTTTTTTTTTTCATTTACATTTGGTGTTAGGTTTACACCTATTTTCCTTTGCCTATTTGGCTTTTTGAAGTAATAGGGGATTCTTCTTCATTTATTTTACATATTGTTTTACAAAACTTGCTTACTAGATTACCAAGCCTCTTTCTTTGGCTTGTAAATTCCAGATATGTGCTAAGGTTCTTGCCGCCACACATGTTTATTATTTTTCATGCTAGCTTCCTTCAAAAGCTTCCTACGGTAAGCTAGAAAAGCTTCTTCGGGATTTCTTATGGGCCTCTGGTGTTGACCATCATGGTTTCCACAAAGTCGTCTAGGAATATTGTTGTTTGCCTAAAGCTTATGGTGGGCTTGAGCTTCTTTCTACCCACAAGCAGGGCCTTGCTTTATGTGCCAAATAGGTCATCAGAGCCATCACAGGAGATGAAGCTTGGAAATTTTTTCTCAGACACTGCATTTCGTCTGGTTTTCCTTCTCATGGGCCAGCCTGGAAAGGGATTGGGTTTCAAACCCTCCTCACCATGAAAGAGCCTGTTCAGATTCAGGGTTTCTTTGTTGCTAAAAGTATGTAGAAAGCCTGGGATGCCCTCAAACCTTAGCTTTGCTGGGCTGGAGATGGCTTTAGGGATGGTCTATCCTTTAATTAGCATAACATCTGGTGGTTGCCTCTTTTCCAGATTCAAGGGTGGCCTCTTGCGAAAACGCCAGGTTGCAGTGCTCTTCACTTTCATAAGTGTGGCATCCGCACTCGTTAGGAAATTTTTTCCAGAGCTACGATCAGTGACAAGTAGGTGACAAGTAGGTGACAAAGTCGATCTCCTATTGACAAATACTGAAAACATGATCCAAAACCTCATGGTCCATAGTTCATACAGATGTTTCTATTGATGAGTGTATCTTCTGAAGATCCAAAGGTAAGTCACCATAGGATTCCATAGTATCCCAAGAATTCCAGAGGAAAGAATGTAGGATAAGGGCCTTGGAACAGATATCAGATGAGTTGTACTCCTCTTTCTTGATGCAACTATCTTTCGGGTCTTTGAATTGGTGGATTAAGAAATTGAATAGGTATCTGATTTTGGGCTGTTGGCGTATACAAGAACTATGCTATTTCTTCATCCACTGGTTCATCATTTTCCCCTATATGGAAGATGCTGTAGGATCCCAGATATTTGGGGCTGTTAGGATCATTTTTCCTGTAACATGCGAAGTCTGTCAGAGAGATAATCATTAGCTAAATCAAAATTTCTTCTATCTCTTCTTTCAAATGGATTGGTGCTGAAGTCTGGACAACTTTCTTCCCACCAACATTCTTTGCGGATGCGGACAATTCTTACATTGCATGTGGCTTGTGGTTCTCCTTCTCTGGTTAGGAAATCTGCAAAGATATTTTTATCTCCAAGAATATGTTCTATGTCAAAATCAAAGGTGTTAAGAAATTGAGCCCATCTTAGAAGGCGTCCTCTTATTACCTTGTCTTTAGATTCCTTTTTAAAGAATCCTCTAAGATTTTGGAGATCACTTCGAATCAGAAATATTTTATCAGCAATAAACATATAAAACTTTTTCAAAGAATTGATTACTGCTAAGATTTCCTTATGCACTCTGTGGTAATTAATTTCACTTCCTTTGAAGTTACCAGACGCATACCTTACAATTTCCTCTTTTCCTTGATTGTTCTTTTCCTTTAGAATACCAGCCCAGGTGTGTTCGCTAGCATCTGTTTCTATTACTTTTGCACCAAGTCAAGTAGATGTAAAGCAAGAAGCTATGTACATTTCTGCTTGATGCGCTCAATGGCCTGATTATGTTTTCGGACCAAGTAGGGGGATTCTTCTGAAGTAACTGGTTTTCTATTAGTCTGTCTTGTGTAATATTGGAATAGAATCCTGCAATGTAATTGACTAGGCCTAAGAACCTTTGTAGTTCTTTGATAGTGGTTACTGGAAGATTGGGAATTCATTGAACTATGTGAGTTTGTGCTTCCATTCTCCCTCGGGAAGAAGACAAATGCCAATGTAAATAATCGAGTGTTGGGCAAAATGAGATTTAGTGGGAGACACAGCAAGACCATGGTGTTGACAGATATGTAAATAATGACGAAGGTGGTCAAGATGTGCAGAAGAAATTTGGCTAAATACAAGGATATCATCAATATAGGGTATGATGAATTTGGAGTATTTTCGGAAAATATTATCCATGTGTTGTTGAAAAATAGATGGTCTCGTCTTTATACCAAATGGAAGGACATTCCAATCATAGAGACCTTAAGGGATAGAAAAGGCTATCTTAAAATGATCATCAAGATGGATGGTAACTTGCCAAAACCCCTTGGTTAAATCAAACATGGAATAAATATGACTCCCTTGGATAGACTGCCAAATGTGATCTTTACTAGGCACTGGATATTGATTGTCAAGAAAACAAATATTTAAAGGTTTATAGTTAACAACTAACCTTTTTTCAGATAACTCTTGGCCTTTCTCATTAAATTTTGGAACATACATGGTGTGACATGAGAAAGGTGATGAGGAGGAGGATATAAAAACTTGGTCTAAGAGTTCTTCAATCTCCTTTTTACAGAGCTGTGTTTCCTCTAGACTCATGATAAAGTAGTTAGCTTTGGCTTTAGGAAGAATTTCCTTACCATCAGGATCCTTCTGTAAAGGAAATCTATAGGTTATATTACATTGTTGCTACTTGAGGTCTTTGGTCATTACTGTTGAGCTGAATTGTTGTTTGAACAGTTCTATTTGTGAAGCCGAGGCTTCCACTTGTTTTGCAATCCAGGCCATATTTTGGATTTGACGACCAGTGGTTCTTCTTTTCTGGTGTAGGAAAATTATATCTGTAGTTGTGGTACCTTGTGATGGTTTAGACTGATGGATTCTTTAGTGATTAGAATCGGTTCCCATTGCTGCATTGCTGTGCTGCCAATGATACCATCATAACCATCAATCTCATAATGGACAAATGTTAGTTCATCTTGGTGTCCATCATCAAATTCAATAGGTGCCTTACACACCAGATTAGACATATGTTTTTCTTTCCCAAAAGTAATTTTTGTATTACCTGTTATCCACTGATTGATAGGAAAATAGTGATATCTAGCTATACTTAGATCAACACCAGTATCCCATAAAAGGCTATGGGATAAGAAGCTGTTCCCCTGAAGTGTACACAAAGTTCCAAACCTGGACAACATGTCTGAATTGGTTTCTTTGTGATTCTGCAGTATTGACTGTGTTGCACAAAGTCTTCTTCATCTTCTTGCTCATAGACTTCTGCCTTTTCTTCTTTGATTTTTTCCCCAATGTTTTGATCAAATCCTTCTATTACCATAGCTTTGTGCATATACGGGCTGTATGATTTTTCATGACAGAAGAAATCATCTATGGTAGAAGTAAGTTGAGGTGTTGTTTCTACTAGATTTATTTTGGAAGAGAATTGCTCCAATTCTTTTCCTTTTTCTAATTCTTCTTGAAGATTTTCATTCTCTTCTTGAGAGAGTTCTTCAAGTTCTTCTCTGGCTTGGTTGACAACTTTTTTGAGGAATTCCTTGAGGTGTTGTTGCTAGATTCTTCTAGCCATGCTGCCTGATGCAGGGGCTTCTACTATAGTCCTTTGGCCAATAGGATTGGATGTGTGAAACAGACTAGGGCGAGTAGATCTTAAAGGTGGTCTGTAGGAACCTGTACCATGATGACCTCCAAAAGTAGGAGACCTTTCCTTTTGCCATGGTGGAATCTTATATCCATGGTCTAGACTATGACTACTAGTTGAATGATTGGCCAGTAGTTCTATTTTCTAGGCTTCTAAATGAGCCAATCTAAGTTTATTTCTTTGCCAGGTTTCTAGCCCCATATTCATTGCTTTATGTTTTCTTTCAAGCTCACTGATTTTTGATAAAATCCTTTCTAGGGTTTGCTAATAATCAGGGGCTCCTCTCATCATTCTACAGGAGAATGATACTTCAGAGTCATTATCTAAATCTAGATGTTCTTTATAATCAACAAAGTGTTTAGGTTTATATTGACTTGATTTGATACCATAATAAGTATCTTCTTCATCAGAAACAATGATATCCTCAGAGTTAGAGGGGTAGTCATTAATAAACACAAATTCTTTTGGATCTTCTAATCTAGAATCTTTCAACATTCATGCATTACCTTTGAACTTCACTTTGTTCTTTTCAAGGCACTTATTGGAAAAATGGTCACCCTTACAAATGTAGAAGGTGGGTTTCCATTTACTTTTCCCTTTGAACCTATTCTTTTTGTGAAAATAGCCCTTTTGATGACTATATTTTATCCTTGAAAACTTTCCTTTCTATTTGAGCACTCAACACATCCTTTGTCTCATTTATTGTGCCTATAGAAAGTTTTACCACAAGCATATAGTGGTGTTAAATATTTAGATATAGTAGGAGAAATAATAGGCTTAACCTTTTTCAATTCCTTTCTTTTATTGACCTCAAGACAAACTGATTAATTGATTTCTTTCAGGAATTGAATTAACTATGGGAAGGTTAGTTCCTTGACAGTCAAGTTTTCATCTATGATATTTTCTAGTATTCTCTTATGATAATAATCTACTAGGCCTTCAAAGCTTTTTACAAAAATGGAGTTCATAAACTCTTGGTTTTGTTCATGTCCAAATTGATAGAAGTTGATGAATTGTTTGGCATAGTATTCATCAAATTTGGATAGGTCGCAACATTTTTTATTGATAAACCTTCTGTAGGTTGTACTTTCAAGAGCGTCTATTTTTCCTATGTGAACATTCTTATCAGTTGTGCACATATGAGATCTATGCCATTAGTGATTAGATCAGTTCTATAAGTATTGTCAAGACGATCCCAAACTCTTTTGGCTATGCCTGTAAATGAATTGAGAGCTTGTCGGATAACATCTTGTTCTGATACACCACTATTTGTTTCCATGTAGCTAATTACCCATACTCTAATGGAATCTATGTTTCTAAGATTCTCAGTGGTGTCATAGGTATCAAATTTAACCAATGGAGGTGTATCTGATCTAAAGTTCTGGAGGTTTCTAAATGGATCATTTCCTCTAGTGCTTGGTCCTCTAGTCATCTGAGTGTTTCCTTTTCTTTTCTCTTCTGGAGTTGATGTTCTCATGGTTCCAGTAGTAGTATCCTAGATTTTTCCATTCTCTGGTTTAGGGATTTTTATGGTTAGCCTCTTTCCCTTATACTGGGCTTGAAGATAAATGGCTAAGTTATCTAGAAAGTTCAGGGACTTGATAGGTCGGGTTGACTATATAGACAAGTTTTGAAGCTTGTCTGTCAGATTATCCACTTGTACTTTGATATCAGTGGATTCTTTCAAAACATCATCCACTTGTGATTTTATCTCTATGGATTCCTTTATGACTATAGTCTTAACAAGGAGAGACTGTTGACTAGTGGACAGGGTCATTGCTCCAATGCGATTAATAGTTTTAACAACTATATTAACTTCAGAACGCAAGATTTTAACATGCAATTCATAGGATTGTTGGAAGAATATTTGTTGCGCCACACAAAGCTCTTAGAGAAGAAGAGGATCTACTTCCACTGCATGAATCAGGCACTTATAAGCTTACAAGCCATATAACTAGAGAGACAACACCAATGACTAATAGGATAGAACAACTAATGATGATTTTCTTCATAACTGAATTAGGCATACTATCGGCGAGGTTAGATTTGTGATCATCCAAAGGATGAGAGAATACTCTCTACTTGCAGAGCTATTCTAGACTCTCTAAGACTCTATGACTTACTCTACTCTGAATACCTTCTATGAGTCAGAACTCTTCATTATATAGGCAAGGAGGAGGAAGAGGGGTACCGATGCATGCCGCGTGGCAAAAATCAGTCAGACCGCTTATTAAAGCAATGCACACAACCAAAAGTAGATTCCCACTATGACCTATATGTCAATCTAGGTGAACCCCAATATCTACGGAACAACGTACTGGCAAAAAAATGAGTGGGGACATGCAACTTGTAATGCGTTCACTTTACATTTGAAAGTGACTATGAAGATATCTCTTTTCTATCTCATCAAGAGAGAGAAACACGGGTTCTATTTAAGGAATTGGAATAAACCTTTTGAACAGTAGTTGAGTCTACCCTCAGTTTTGTTCAACCAGACTTGAGTTACTAGAGTTTATATTTTAACCAAACGATTGGGTATATTACATTAAACCAGAGCCATAATAAGTCAAGTTCTTTGGGGAAAAAGAATCAAAAACTTATTCAGATGGATTTTGGGGAAATGACAAGGATTAGTTTACCTAGACTAATTTACCTTATCGGATGGTAACTCAAAGAGAAAATAGATGACAACTCCATCTTCTAGGTTTTACAACAACATTTTTTAGGCATCGCTATCGGTGAATCTGTCTATGCATCCAGCGCAATAACAATTCTCATGAGGTTATTCTCTAGTGTAGGGTGGATGTGATGGGTCAGGTTCTTTCCATAGAATCCTGAGTGTCTTGGATTTCTAGGGTCCATGTATTCCTTGGGATTGAGCCAGAGTATTTCCCAAATATGATCGGTATGTGGATGTGGAAATCCATACTGATGCTTCTATGACAAGTAGGTGATGAAGTCGAGATCCTATTGTCCAATGCTGAAAACATGATCCAAAACCTCCTGGTCTATAGTTCATACAGATGTTTCTATTGATGAGTGTATCTTCTAAGGATCCAAAGGTAATTCTCCATAGGATTCCATAGTATCCCAAGAATTCCAGAGGAAATCTTGTAGGATAAGGGCCTTGGAATAGATCTCGGGTGAGTTGTACTCCTCTTTCTTGATGCAGCCATATTTCGGGTCTTTGAATCGGTGGATTAAGAAGTTGAATAGGTATCTGATTTTGGACTATTGGCGTATACATGAACTGTGCTATTTCTTCATCCACTGGTTCATCATTTTCCCCTATATGGAAGATGTTGCTAGGATCCCAGATATTTGGGGCTGTTAGCATCATTTTTGCCTGTAACATGCGAAGTCTGTCAGAGAGATAATCATTATCTAAATCAAAATTTCTTCTATCTCTTCTTTCAAATAGATTGGTGCTGAAGTCTGGACAACTTTCTTCCCACCAACATTCTTCGCGGATGCAGACAATTCTTACATTGCATGTGGCTTGTGGTGCTCCTTCTCTAGTTAGGAAATCTGCAAAGATATTTTTATCTCCAGGAATATGTTGTATGTCAAAATCAAAGATGTTAAGAAATTGAGCCCATCTGAGAAGGCGTCCTCTTATTACCTTGTCTTTAGATTCCTTTTTAAAGAATCCTCTAAGATTCTGGAGATCACTTCGAATCAGAAATATTTTATTAGCAATAAACATATAAATTTTTTTCAAAGAATTGATTACTTCTAAGATTTCCTTATGCATACTGTGGTAATTGATTTCACTTCCTTTGAAGTTACCAGACGCATACCTTACAATTTCCTCTTTTCCTTGATTGTTATTTTCCTTTAGAATACTAGCCCAGGTGTGATTACTAGCATCTATTTCTATTACTTTTGCACCGGGTCTAGGTAGATGTAGAGTTGGAAGCTATGTACATTTCTACTTGATGCGCTCAATGGCTTAATTATGATTTTTGGACCAAGCAAGGGGATTCTTCTGAAGTACCTGGTTTGCTATCAGTCTGTCTTATGCAATATTGGAATAGAATCTTGTAATGTAATTGGCTAGGCCTAAGAACCTTTGTAGCTCTTTGATGGTGGTTACTAGAAGATTGGCAATTCATTGAAGTATGTGAGTTTGTGCTTCCATTCTCCCCCTAGGAAGAAGATGAATGCCAATGTAAATAATGAAGTCATGGGAAAAATGAGATTTAGTGGGATGCACGGCGAGATCATGGTGTTGACAGATATGTAAAAACTGACGGAGGTGGTCAAGATGTGAAGAAGGACTTTGGCTAAATACAATGATATCATCAATATAGGGTATAATGAATTTGGAGTATTTTCGGAAAATATTATCCTTGTGTTGCTGAAAAATAGATGGTGTCATCTTTATACCAAATATAAGGATATTCCATTCATAGAGACCTTGAGGGACAGAAAAGGCTTTCTTAAAATGGTCATTGGGATGGATGGTAACTTGCCAAAACCCCTTGGTTAAATTAAACTTGGAATAAATATGACTCCCTTGGATAGACTGCCAAATGTCATCTTTACTGGATAGTGGATACTGATTCTCAAGCAAACAACTATTTAAAGGTTTATAGTTAACAACTAACCTTTTTTCAGATAACTCTTGGCCTTTCTGATAAAATTTTGGAACATACATGGTGTGACATGAGAAAGGTGATGAGGAGGAGGATATAAATCCTTGGTCTAAGAGTTCTTCAATCTCCTTTTTACAGAGTTGTGTTTCCTGTGGACTCATGATAAAGTAGTTAGCTTTGGCTTTAGGAAGAATTTCCTTACCATCAAGATCCTTCTGTAAAGGTAATCTATAGGTTAGATTATGTTGTTGCTGCTTGAGGTCTTTGGTCATTATTGTTGAGATAAATTTTTGTTTCAACAGTTCTATTTGTGAAGCTGAGGCTTCCACTTGTTTTGCAACCCTGGCCATATTTCTGGATTTGACGACCAATGGTTCTTCTTTTCTGGTGTAGGAAAATTTTGTCTGTAGTCGTGGTACCTTGTGATGGTTTAGACTGATGGATTGTTTAGTGATTAGAATTGGTTGCTATTGCTGCATTATTGTGCTACCAATGATACCATCATAACCATCAATCTCATAATGGACAAATGTTAGTTCATCTTGGTGTCCATCATCAAATTTAATAGGTGCCTTATACACCAGATTAGACATATGTTTTCCTTTCCCAAAAGTAATTTTTGTATTACCTTTTATCCACTGATCGGGAGGAAAACAGTGATATCTAGCTATATTTAGATCAAAACCAGTATTCCATAAAAAGGCTAAGGGATAAGAAGTTATTCCCCTAAAGTGTATACAAAGTTCCAAACCTAGACAAGATGTCTGAATTGGTTTCTTTGTGACTATGCAGTATTGACTGTGTTGCACAGAGTTTTCTTCATTTTCTTGCTCATAGAATTTTGTCTTTTCCTCTTTGATTGGTTCCCCATTGTTTGGATCAAATCCTTTTGTTACTGTAGTTGTGTGCATATACAGGCTACATGATTTTTTGAGACAGAAGAAATCATCTATGGTAGAAGTAAGTTGAGGTGTTGTTTTTGCTAGATTTATCTTGGAAGATAATTTCTCAAGTTCTTTTCCTTTTTCTAATTCTTCTTGAAGATTTTCATTCTCTTCTTGAGAGAGTTATTCAAGTTCTTCTCTGGCTTGGTTGACAACTTTTTTGAGGAATTCCTTGCAGTGTTGTTGCCAAGTTCTTTTAGCCATGCTGCCTGATGCAGGGGCTTCTACCATAGTCCATTAGCCAATAAGATTGGATGTGCGAAATAGACTACAGTGAGTAGATCTTAAAGGTGGTCTGTAGGAACCTAGACCATGAAGACCTCCAAAAGTAGGAGACCTTTCCTTTTGCCATGGTGGAATCTTATATCCATGGTCTAGACTATGAATACTAGTTGAATGATTGGCCAGTAGTTCTATTTTCTAGGCTTCTAAATGAGCTAATCTAAGTTTATTTCTTTGCCAATTTTCTGGCCCCATATTTATTGCTTTCTATTTTCTTTCAAGCTCACCGATTTCTGATATAATCCTTTCTATGGTTTGCTGATAATCAGGGGCTCCTCTCATCATTCTATAGTAGAATGATATTGTAGAGTCATTATTCAAATCTAGATGTTCTTTAGAATCAACAAAGTGTTCAGGTTCAAATTGACTTGATTTGATACCATAATCAGTATCTTCTTCATCAGAAAGAATGATATCCTTAGAGTCAGAGGGGTAGTCATTAATAAACACAAATTCTTCTAGATCTTCTAATCCAGAATCTTTAAACATTTGTGTCTTACCTTTGAACTTGGCTTTGTTCTTGTTAGGGCACTTATTGGTGAAATGGTCACCCTTACAAATGTAACAGGTGGGTTTCCATTTACTTTTCCATTTGAACCTATTCTTTTTGCAAAAATAGTCCTTTTGCTGACTGTATTTTATCCTTGAAAACTTTCCTTTTCTATTTGAGCACTCAGCACATCCTTTGTCTCGTTTATTGTGCCTATGGAAAGTTTTACCACATCCATATAGTGGTGCTAAATATTTACATACATTAGGAGAAATAACGGGTTTAACCTTTTTCAATTGCTTTCTTTTATTGACCTCAAGACAAACGGATTCATTGATTTCTTTCAGGAATTGAATTAACTTTGGGAATCTTATTTCCTTGACAGTCAAGTTTTCATCTACTAGATTTTTTAGTATTCTCTTATGATAATAATCTCCTAGGCCTTCAAAGCATTTTACAAAAATGGAGTACATAAACTCCTTGTTCTGTTCATGTCTAGATTACTAGAAGTTCATGAATTGTTCGACACAGTATTCATCAAATTTTGATAGGTTGCAACATTTGTTATTGATAAACCTTCTATAGGCTGTACTTTCAAGACCATCAGTTTTGCTGATGAACATTCTTATCAGTTGTACACATACCTGATCTATGCCATTAGTGATTAGATCAGTTCTATAAGTATTGTCAAGATGATCCCAAACTCTTTTGGCTATGCCTATAAATGAATTGAGAGCTTTTCAGATAACACCTTGTTCTAATACACCAGTATTTGTGGCTGTGTAGTTAATTACCCATGCTCTAATGGCATCTATGTTTCTGAGATTCTTAGTGGTGTCATAGGTATCAAAATTAACCAATGGAGGTGTATCTGATTTAAAGTTCTGGAGGTTTCTAAATGGATCATTTTCTTTAGTGCTTGGTCCTCTATTCATCTGAATCTTTCCTTTTCTTTTCTCTTTTGGAGTTGTTCTCATGGTTCGAGTAGCAGTATCCCAGATTTTTTTAATCTCTAGTTCAGGGATATCTGTGGTTAGCCTTTTTCCCTTATACTGTGCTTGAAGATAACTGGCCGAGGTACCTGGAAAGTTTAGGGACTTTATAGGTCGGGCTGACTGTATAGACAAGTTTTGAATCTTGTCTGTCAGATTATCCACTTGGACTTTAATATCAGTGGATTCTTTCAAAACATCATCCACTTGTGATTTGATCTTTTTGGATTCCTTTATAACTATAGTCTCAATGTGAAGAGACTGTTGACTTGTGGACTGGGTCATTGCTTCAATCCGATTAATAGTTTCGACAACTGTATTAACTTTAGAACGTAGGATTTTAACATGTTGTTCATGGGATTGTTGGAAGGCTATTTGTTGTGCCCACCATGCTTCTGCATGTTGCTTAAACTCATGGAAGTCAATACTAAGTTGTCGGAGAAATAGGGATATTTCATCCTGCCATTCTTTCCTTATTTTTAGGCTTCTCAGGCTAAGCATCTTTGCTCCATAGTTCAAGTGCCCATTTAGTTGGCATCTTGATATCTTTGTGTTTCACTACAAATGGGGCTTGTAATTGTGTGGTTGGACTAGTGGACTTCCAAATAGTGGACATGCCTTCTTCAGGACTTAAGGCTTTTCTTGGATTGATCATTAAGGGTAATGACTTGTTGAACAGTCGATAATGTACTAGAAAGGTTAAAGTATGATCCACCGATGCTTGTTTAAAGTAGGCATTCTTGGTTTTGAATTCATAAGTCAGGACATCATCTAGGTTGGCATCTTTTAGACTAACAGAGTAATCCAGAGTATAGTCTATGCAAATAGGGCGCTTTGACATAGAATCACAAGCTCCTCTAAGAAGGGCATGAGAGGTTTTAGTGATTCTGGCATCCTTTAATAACATCAAGATGACGATGGGTAAACCCTTTCTATAATGACCTAATACACCAATATTTACATAAGATATATGCATATATTGGAAGTTCTTTGGACTAGCTTTTGCTTTTCGCTGTAATTCACTAAGTTCTTGAACAGTGAATAATTTTAGACCTTTCTTAGTTCCATTGGTAACAGTATGCCGAAGTTCAGTGACTTTACATCTACTAACACTTCTATAAGCAAAAACATCTTTTAAACCTTTAGGAATATTTGTATAAATATTAGTAGGTTTAATCTTAGGAAATGTGAAGTTCTTATCAACAAATCTATAACCTATATCATTTCTTTGTTCTAAAATATTTGCATCTGCTTCATGTAAAGTAAAATCTTTCTCGGATTGGGCAAAGAAATTTTTATAACTTACCTCTTGATTTCGGGCATCAGTATGATCCCGCATTTCTAGATCTGTGCTACTTTTTCCTTTGTTTGCCATTGCTTATGCTCGAACGAGTACATAAATTCTTTCTTAAACTAAAAACTGTACTTCTTGTAATTTTCCCTACACGCCTTCACACAACTTCACACGGGTCTTACTAACAAGGTCTTACAATGCTTTGTGATAGATTCAGGAGTCCATAAGAGGAGCTGTACTGAACAACATAGTGGCAGACAAACAAGTTGGGACACACAACTTGTAATGCATTCACTTTACATCTAAAAGTGACTATGAAGATATCTCTTTTCTATCTTGTGAAGAGAGAGAAACATGGGTCCTATTTAAGGAATTGGACTAACCCTTTTGAATGGTAGTTGAGTCTACCCTCAATTTTGTTCAACTAGACTTGAGTTACTAGATTTTATATTTTAACCAAACGGTTGGGTAGATTACATTAAACCAGAGCCATAATAAGTCAATTTCTTTGGGGAAAAAGAATCAAAAACTTATTCGGATGGCTTTTGGGGAAAAGACAGGGATTAGTTTACCCAAACAAATTTATCTTATTAGATGGTATCTCAAAGAGAAAATAGATGACAATCCCATCTACTAGGTTTTACAACAATGTTTATCAGGTGTCATTGTTGGTGAATTTGTCTATGCATCCAACACAATAACAATTCTCATGAGGTTCTTCTCTGGTGTAGGGTGGATGCGATGGGTCAGGTTCTTTGCATAGAATCTTGAGTGTCTTGGATTTGTAGGGTCCATGTATTCCTTGGGATTGAGCTAGAGTATTTCCAAAATCTAATCAGTATGTGGATGTGGAAATCCATACTGATGCTTCTATGACAAGGAGATGAAAAAGTCAAGCTCCTATTGTCCAATGTTGAAAACATGATCCAAAACCTCGTGGTCCATAGTTCATATGGATGTTTTTGTTGATGAGTGTATCTTCTGACGTGATCCAAAGGTAAGTCACAATAGGATTCCATAGTATCCCAAGAATTCCAGAGGAAAGGTTGTAGGATAAGGGCCCTGGAACAGATCTTGGATGAGTTGTACTCCTCTTTCTTGATGTAGCCATCTTTTGGGTCTTTGAATTGGTGGATTAATAAATTGAATAGGTATCTAATTTTGGACTGCTGGCGTATACAAGAACTATGTTGTTTCTTCATCCACTGGTTCATCATTTTCCCCTATATGGAAGATGCTACTAGGATCCCAGATATTTATGGCTGTTATGATCATTTTATCCTGTAACATGCAAAGTTTGTCAGAGAGATAATCATTAGCTAAATAAAAATTTCTTCTATCTCTTCTTTCAAATGGATTGGTGCTGAAGTCTGGACAAATT
The DNA here is from genome assembly GCA_018584345.1 of Thuja plicata. Classification (NCBI taxonomy): domain Eukaryota; kingdom Viridiplantae; phylum Streptophyta; class Pinopsida; order Cupressales; family Cupressaceae; genus Thuja; species Thuja plicata. The sequence continues at coordinate 351,545 of MU228520.1, read as the reverse complement.
TTTTCCCACCTACGTTGTTCACAGATGTGGACAATTCTTACATTGCCTATGGCTTGTGGTGGTCCTTCTCTGGTTAGGAAATCTGCAAAGATATTTTTATCTCCAGGAATATGTTCTATGTCAAAATCAAAGGTGTTAAGAAATTGAGCGCATCTGAGAAGGCATTCTCTTATTACCTTGTCTTTAGATTCCTTTAGAATTCCAGGCCAGGTGTGCTTTCTAGCATCTGTTTCTATTACTTTTACACCATGTCCAGGTAGATGTAGAGCCAGAAGCTATGTACATTTCTGCTTCATGCACTCAATGGCCTGATTATGCTTTTCAGACCAAGAAGGGGGATTCTTCTGAAGTAACTAGTTTGCTATCAATCTGTCTTGTGCAATATTGGAATAGAATCCTGCAATGTAATTGACTAGGCCTAAGAACCTTTGTAGTTCTTTGATGGTGGTTACTGGAAGATTGGCAATTCATTGAAGTATGTTAGTTTGTGCTTCCATTCTCCCCCTTGCAAGAAGATGAAGGCCAATGTAAATAATTGAGTCTTGGGCAAAATGAGATTTAGTGGGATGCACAGTGAGACCATGGTGTTGACAGATATGTTAAAGCTGACGGAGGTGGTAAATATGTGCAGAAGGACTTTGGCTAAATACAAGGATATCATCAATATAGGGTATGATGAATTTGGAGTATTTTTAGAAAATATTATCCATGTGTTGCTAAAAAATAGATGGTGCCATCTTTATACCAAATGGAAGAAAATTCCATTCGTAGAGACCTTAAGGGACAAAAAAGGTTGTCTTAAAATGATCATCAGGATGGATGGTAACTTTCCAAAACCCCTTGGTTAAATCAAACTTGGAATAAATATGACTCCCTTGGATAGACTTCCAAATGTGATCTTTACTAGGTGGTGGATACTGATTGTGAAGTAAATAGCTATTTAAAGCTTTATAGTTAACAACTAACCTTTTCTAAGATAACTCTCGGCCTTGCTCATCAAATTTTGGAACATGTCCGACGTGACATGAGAAAGGTGATGAGGAGGAGGATATAAATCCTTGGTCTAAGAGTTCTTCAATCTCCTTTTTACAGAGCTGTGTTTCCTATGGACTCATGATAAATTAGTTAGCTTTGGCTTTAGGAAGAATTTCCTTATCATCAGGTTCCTTCTGTAAAGGTAATAAATAGGTTAGATTATGTTGTTGCTGCTTGAGGTCTTTGGTCATTACCGTTGAGCTGAATTGTTGTTTCAACAGTTCTATTTGTGAAGCCGAGGCCTCCACTTGTTTTGCAATCCAGGCCATATTTCTGGATTTGACAACCAATGGTTCTGCTTTGTTGGTGTAGGAAATTTTTTTTTGTAGTCATGGTACCTTGTGATGCTTCAGACTGATAGATTCTTTAGTGATTAGAATCGTTTCGCATTGGTACATTGATGTGCTGCCAATGATACCATCATAACCATCAATCTGATAATGGACAAATGTTAGTTCATCTTGGTATCCATCATCAAATTCAATAGGTGCCTTACACACCAGATTAGACATATGTTTTCCATTCCCAAAAGTAATTTGTGTATTACCTTTTATCCAGTGATCATGAGGAAAACAATAATATCTAGCTATATTTAGATCAGCACTAGTATCCCATAAAAAGGCTAAGGGATAAGAAGTTTTTCCCTTGAAGTGTACACGAAGTTCCAAACCTCGATAAGATGTCTGAATTGGTTTCTTTGTGACTCTACAGTATTGACTGTGTTGGAAAAAGTTTTCTTCATCTTCTTGCTCATAGACATCAGCCTTTTCTTGTTTGATTTGTTCCCCAGTATTTGGATCAAATCCTTCTGTTACCACAGTTGTGTGCATATACGGGATGTATGATTTTTCATGATAGAAGAGATCATCTATGGTAATAGTAAGTTGAGGTATTGTTTCTGCTAGATTTATCTTGGAAGAGAACTGCTCCAATTCTTTTCCTTTTTCTAATCTTATTGAAGATTTTTATTCTCTTCTTGAGAGAGTTCTTCAAGTTCTTCTCTGGCTTGGTTGACAAATTTTTTGAGGAATTCCTTGTGGTGTTGTTTCCAGATTCTTCTATCCATGGTACCTGTTGCAGGGGCTTCTGCCATAGTCCTGTGGCCAATAGGATTGGATGTGTGAAATAGAATAGGGTGAGTAGATCTTAAAGGTGGTTTGTAGGAACCTGGACCATGACAACCTCCAAAATTAGGAGACCTTTCCTTTTGCCATGGTGGAATCATATATCCATGGTCTAGACTATGACTACTAGTTGAATGATTGGCCACTAGTTCTATTTTCTGGGCTTCTAAATGAGCCAATCTGAGTTTATTTCTTTTCCAAGTTTCTGGCCCCATATTCATTTCTTTCTATTTTCTTTCAAGCTCACTGATTTCTGATATAATCCTTTCTAGGGTTTGCTGATAATCAGGGGCTCCTCTCATCATTCTGCAGTAGAATGATACTTCAAAGTCATTATCTAAATCTAGATGTTCTTTAGAATCAACAAAGCATTCAGGTTCGGACTGACTTGATTTGATACCGTAATTAGTATCTTCTTCATCAGAAAGAATGATATCCTCAGAGTTAGAGGGGTAGTCATTAATAAACACAAATTCTTTTGGATCTTCTAATCTAGAATCTTTCAACATTCCTTCTTTACCTTTGAACTTGGATTTTTTCTTATCAGGGCACTTATTGGCAAAATGGTCACCCTTATAGATGTAACTGGTGGGTTTCCATTTACTTTTCCCTTTGAACCTCTTCTTTTTGCAAAAATAGCCCTTTTGCTGACTGTATTTTTTCCTTGAAAACTTTCCTTTTCTATTTGAGCACTCAGCACATCCTTTGTCTCATTTATTGTGCCTGTGGAAAGTTTTACCACATCCATATAGTGGTGTTAAAGATATACACACAGTAGGCGAAATAAGAGGTTTAACCTTTTTCAATTCCTTTCTTTTATTGACCTCAAGACAAGCTGATTCATTGATTTATTTCAGGAATTGAATTAACTGTGGGAAGGTTAGTTCCTTGACAGTCAAGTTTTCATCTACTAGATTTTCTAGTATTCTCTTATGATAATAATCTCCTAGGCCTCCAAAGCTTTTTACAAAAATGGAGTACGTAAACTCCTTGTTTTGTTCATGTCCAGATTGATAGAAGTTGATGAATTATTTGACACAGTATTCATCAAATTTGGACAGGTCACAACATTTTTTATTGATAAACCTTCTGTAGGATTTACTTTCTAGAGCATCTATTTTTCCTACGAACATTCTTACTAGTTGTGCACATACCTGATCTATGCCATTAGTGATTAGATCAGTTCTATAAGTATTGTCAAGATGATCCCAAACACTTTTGGCTATGCCTGCAAATGAATTGAGAGCTTGTCAATTAACATCTTGTTCTGATACACCAGTATTTGTTGCCATGTATTTAATTACCCATGCTCTAATGGCATCTATGTTTCTAAGATTCTCAGTAGTGTCATAGGTATCAAAATTAACCAATGGAGGTGTATCTGATCTAAAGTTCTAGAGGTTTCTAAATGGATCATTTCCTCTAGTGCTTGGTCCTCTAGTCATCTAAATCTTTCCTTTTCTTTTCTCTTCTGGAGTTACTATTCTCATGGTTCCAGTTGCAGTATCCCAAATTTTTGGAATCTCTATTTCAGGGATATCTATGGTTAGCCTTTTTCCCTTATACTGGGCTTGAAGATAACTGGCTGAGGTATCTGAAAATTTTAGGGACTTGATAGGTCGGGCTAACTATATAGACAGGTTTTGAAGCTTTTTCTATCAGATTATCCACTTGGACTTTGATATCAGTGGATTCCTTCAAAACATCATGCACTTGTGATTTGATCTGTGTGGATTCCTTTATAACTATAGTCTCAACATCGAGAGACTATTGACTGGTGGACTCGGTCATTGCTTCAATGTGATTAATAGTTTTAACTGTATTTGTAACCACCTGAATTTGGTCTGTCGCAACTATAGACCCTATTTTCCCTAAGTGTGATCATACCCTCGATTTATGTCCAAACGACCCTGTTACTGCTTGGCATAATTCTTTGAATCAATTTAATGT
>MU228520.1:277804-332013 GCA_018584345.1 Thuja plicata | reverse complement strand
ACATTAAATTGATTCAAAGAATTATGCCAAGCAGTAACAGGGTCGTTTGGACATAAATCGAGGGTATGATCACACTTAGGGAAAATAGGGTCTATAGTTGTGACAGACCAAATTCAGGTGGTTACAACTGGGATCAGTAATAAGGATCCTAAAAATTTGAGCTTATTTGAGAACCTTTGACAAGGCTCACACTTTCTGACATATTCATAGGTATCTTTAAATAAACTAGGCCAATAGTACCCAACCCTTAAAATCTTGTGGGCAGTAGTCTTGGCAGAAAAATGACCTCCACATTCTCCTGTATGCATTTCATTTAAAACCTTTTTAGCTTGGTATTTATCTTTCCAATAAAAAAATACACCATTCTTATCCTTCCAATACAAGTCTCCTTGAATCAAAGTATATCTTTGGGTTTGCAACTTCATATTTCTTTTCTATTTTTTTGTCATATGATCAGGACACTTGGCATTTTTTAGGAAAAACACAATATTAGTATAGAATGGTTTTATTTCTATACTTGTAACAGTTTGATCATGTGTCTCTGTATGATTTACTTGTACTAAATCCAATTTTTCTTCTGTCATGAGTTTTTCCAAACCTTGGCCTCTTATTAACTTTGTAATATGGATTTCAAGGTTAAATTTCTAAATTCTGGTTATCCACTTATATCTCTTACTAGTAACTTTTGACTGTGTAAGAATATCTTTTACTACTAAGTGAGGAACATATGCTTGTACCTGAGCACAGACCAAATATGGCCTAAAAGACTTTACATCTTTTACCAAAGCATAAGCCTGCTTCTCCATCATCTCATAATTAAGTTCTGTAGCTTGTAGAGATTTACTATAAAAAGAAACTAGATGTTCAAATCCTTGTTCATCTTTTTTTAGTAAAACAACATCAATTGTATGATAAGATGCAAATGAAAATAGAGAAAAGGGCTTACTATAATTTGGAGATTTTAGAACTAGAGCCTCTTGTACTGCTTTCTTTATCTTCTCAAATGCCTGTTGGGCTTCTTCATTCCAAATACATTTTGCATCTTTCTTTAGCAACTTTACAATAGGTTTGACAATCTCTACAAAATTTTCTATAAACCTTTTGACAAAATTGATCTTTCCTAAGAAATATTGTACTCCTTTCAGGTTCTTTGGAGGAATAACCTTCTAAATTGATTCCACTCTTTCAAGGTCTATTCTTACCGCCTCCTTAGACACTATGTGTCCCAGCAACTTTCCCTCTCGTACTACAAAATGACATTTCTTGGGATACAGTGAAACAACATATTCTAAAGCTTTATTGAAAATTTTACCTAGGTGTTTACAGTGATCCTCATCTCTCTTAGAATATGCAGGTAAATCATCTTGATAAATGACCATAAATAAATCAATGAATTCCTTAAAAGCAACATCCATGGCCCTTTGAAAATTTGCTCCTACATTTATCAGTCCAAATGGAATTCTGATAGAAACATAGGTTCCCCATGGAGTGGTAAATTCAGTTTGTATTGTTCTAATTCTTTAACTAAGACCTAGTTATATCCCGAGAAACCATCCATCATAGACAACAACTCACAACCGGCCACCTTATGTAACATTTCTTCTATATTAGGCAAGGAGTAATTATCTTTTAATGAAGCAATATTTAAATTCCTAAAATCCACACACAATATTATGTCGCCATTCTTTTTCCTTACTGGCACCAAATTTGAGACCCATGTTGAATGTTTGATTGGCTGGATTATCCTAGTATCTTTCAACTTCATCAACTCTTGCTGCATCTAAGGAGCTAGCAATGGGTTAATAGGCCTATGTTTTTGTCTAAATGGTTTTATCTCTGATTTCAGTGGGATTTCATGTTGGAAAAGGTCTTCCCTATAATCTTTCAAGTCTTCATATGACCATGCAAAAACATGCTTATATTTTCTCAATACTTTAATTAAATTTGTTCTTATGTGGGAATCTAAACCTTTTCTAATGTAGACAATTTGAGGACTATTTTCTGATCCTAAATTTATTTCCTCCAAGTCCTCAATTTTAGCATTGCTTACTTTTGTTGAATCATTATGTTGATTACTAAACAATGATTCAAGTTCAACCAGACCCCTGGGAATCTGATTAGAACCTAATTGAACAACCTCACTTTCTAAAACATAATCTTTACCATCATTAATTTCTAACAAAGTATTACAATTTATGCTTTGGTTCTCATAATGGTCTAGACACTGAATAAATCTCAGAATATCTTGGTCATCTTGAAAAACCTGCTAGTTGTATATGTTATCTGGAACAACTTGTTTTGTCTTGACTTCCAGTATTGACACCACATGTAAGGTCAAATCATTAGTTTGCAGAGCAACATTTTCTAAGAAATCATCCATTATATTCTTTGACCTTTCTATCTAGCTTATATCAAAGGCGTCAAACAACTCAATTTGATCTCAAATAGCATAATTATACATTTTTAATATATCATTTTTTATTGTATATTTGGATCTAAATTGAGATACCACCAATTCAGAATCACCATAAACCTTTAAACACTTAATCCCATGTTTGATGGCAATTTCAAGCCCTAAAAACAATGCCTCATATTCTGCAATATTATTTGTACATTAGAAGGCTAATAGAAAGGAATATTTAAAAGTTGTACCTGATGGAGATACTAGTAATACACCTTCCCCTGATCCTTCTTTTGAACAAGCCCCATCAATATACATTGTCAACAATGCGTCACCTTCTTTAGTCAACTCTTTATCCAAAGGATCAATCTCTTCATTTTGATACTAATGTTTACTTTTTTGTACCCTTAAAATTTCCATATCGATATCAATGCAACAATTAATGTTAGTGTCTTCAAATATTTCTATCATGTGTGGATCTCTACCCTCCCTTGACACCTTAACATTATCTCCAACAATGTTAAAAGTAGCATATGATAAATCACTTTGTATACTACCTCTGATTGAATCACTCCACTTTCTTAACATCAACATCCCATAATGTGGTGGTATATCAACAACAAGAACATTCATAGTCATCACCACATCAGGACATATGGCTAATTTATAAGGCATAGCCTCAATGGTACCAATCATAGGGACTTCTCTAGAGTCCATTGCTTGACATCTCCCACGAGGAGTATCAACCTATAGTCACATTTACCTCATAATTTCTACTGGCATAACAGTATTAGATGCTCCTAAATCAATCATACAATTTTTTAGCATCCTTCCATTAATTATTAGTGAAAGAAAAAATAGGTCAACAACTTTTGGGGAAGAAGTTGTATTCAAGAAAATTTGAGGAATCTCAAATGTTAATATCTCAAATTCCTTCCCCTTGTTAATTGATTTCTTTCCAACATTCTCTAGACCTTGGACTTTCATTATGGGCACACTGTTTAATTATGACAATACCTTTTCCTTGTGTTCTTTAATTCTCATCATTTTTAAAAATGGCACCTTTATAGTCATTTGGGACAAACAGTGACCCATATCTACTAGAGTATATTTCACATCTAAGGATTTTGATTTTTTGATAGTAATGTCACTTTCCTTAATATGTACATTTAGAGTTGGTTCTTTTAACTTTTTACTTTCTATCTTAAGAACAGGAGTACCTGTTTCTTGCTTTTTTGATTCTCCTTCTTGTACAACATTTGGTTCTAAGGATTTTGTTATAATTTTGACCTTGTGCTTATTTAAATTTTCCCCAGGTCCTTTCTTTTGTACATATTTGGTGTCTATATTGTTTTCTTTTATAAAGACACCAGATGGCTAACTACCAGTACCACCCACTTCTCTGTTTCTCAAATGGTAGTTTCTTCTAGCCTTGTTCACTAAATTTGTAGTAATCCTAGCTTTCTCTTCATATGAAGCTTTTCTAATAAGTGGAATATCCTAATTGTTTTGAGCATAACATCTTATATGGTCATCAGTTTCCTCTGCTTCACTATCTGATGAAATTTGTTGATGATGAATTTCTATCCTTTTTTGTGAACTATAAGTATCATGATTTTCAATTTCATTGTTTGAATCTATATCATGAAATGAATAAGTATTTGTCATGTTGTGATCACATTGTTCACCTTCATCATTTCCTTGTTCTTCATTTGTTTTCAAATTGAAGGAAATAATACAAAAATTAGGGTTGTGTAGGGCATCACAAGCCTCACACCAAAAATCATCATTACATAAGTGGACAACATTTTTATGTAAAGGTTCTGGAGTTCTATTAGCTAGTTTTTCTTTTTTGAGTGGAACAATAGGCTTTCCATCCTTGAACTGAGTTCCATAAGGATGGTTTTGCATTCTATTTTTTGGATTATAATTGTTATTATAAGGAGTCTTATTGTTCTGATGAGCCCTAAATTCTTTATACTCTGGTTCTTTTTGGTTACTCCTGCTAAACCTTGAATCATCTCTTCTATTTAATTTACCAGACACTCTTCTATTCATTTGAATATTCACTGCTATCTTGTAAGAATCAGTAAAAGTTATAGGGTTTTTATCCCTAAGAGCATATCCCATTTTAGAATCAAAGGCATTTAAATAAGCTGCTAAACATACCTCTTCATCCAACCTTATCTTCTGAAACAACTTATGCATAGCTCTTTGAAATCTGGTATTAAACTCAGTAACCTCTTCATTGTAATTCTTTTTGATGTTATTGAATTCATTCAACAAAAAGCCTTTATTTGTTTAATCACCATACTGATCTTTAAATAATTCAATTAACTCATCCATGGAAGCAACATAACCATTAGAAAGGCTTCTAAACCATTCTCTAGCATCTTCTACTAGAGACTGAACAAAAAGATTCATTAATACATCCTCATGAGTGATATTTAAATCATCAACAAAATCAATGAACTTTCTTAAATGTGTTTCACAAGAAATAACATTGTTACCTACGAACTTTGGGAGATTTTCTCCTATATCACTCACATATTTTTGGAATGCATTAGGATATCTAGGGATACCAATGAAGTTAAACTATTTATACCTTTTAGTATGCAATGGTTTTCTTTGAAAACTATCATTTTCTTTAAAAGTAGTAGCTTTTGCTTTGAAAGTTGTAGTATTCTCTACTCCTGAATATTTGGAAGACTGCAGAAAATCTATTTTCTTCTACATTTCAATTACTGTAGCTTCCATTTGTGCCTTTTCTAACATCTTTTCCATGGAATCCTTTTCAATTCTTAATTTCTTCAAATCAATATCCAACTTGGACATTTTCTCTGTTAAAGGCTTCTGGAACCTAGGTTCTTCAGTTCTGTATTTAGTCATTTTTTGCTTACCTTTGTCCTTGTGTAAACTAGAATCTTTATAAGTAAGTGGTATTTCTTGGTCCTTTTGAAACCTCTCTGTACCTTTTATATTTTGATGTGTTAAGGATCTTCTTTTAATCTTATCAACATCCTTATGCTCATGTTTTTTTCTTTCTCAGTTCTCTCTCCCTTTTCATTTTTTGAATAAGGGCAAGTTGGTTCATGATATGTCTTTCCTCATTTGCCTGCTCATCAGAGGGAGCTTCTTCAAAATCTGAACTAGATCTATTTGTTTCCTCTCTTTCATTAGAAGTGGAAGTAACTGTAGGTTTTTCTAATACTTTCTCCGTAGCTTCTTCATATTCTAAAGTATTTCCATCATGACAAGGCTGATTGCTACTCACCTCTCTCCTAGTATTAGTTTCTTTACCTTTTGGAAGAGTTTCATCAATGCTAACTTGGTTTCTTTTCTTCCTCTAGGACATCTCCATCCGCGAGGATGATGGGATTCCACCATCTAAGGCCCTCTCTAGTTTATTTTTCATTCTTGACCTAGTATTCATTCTAAAACATATTTACTAAATTTGTATTGATCTTAGAGATTTTCTTTAGAGTCGCCACCCAAAAATAGTTAGGAATGAATGAATATTATCAAAAGAAAATTTTGACAACTATAACTGGTATAATTTTTAATCACTTGACTTCCCCAGTAGAGTCACCAATTTGTTAGGGTTTTTTCTTGTAGGGCCTCTAAAAATGCTTGAATACTTACATAACTCTATGACTCCAAATGCCTTTGATACTCTAACTCAAGTGAGAGAAAACACTAATTAATGAGGTATTTTGATAACACTGGGGATACCTATTATCACCTCCTTGTTTTTTGAGATCCACTGACTCAAGCAGGTTTTACCTATGATTGATTACTGACTTGATAGTATCTTTAGAGTGGGTTTTCTTATGTGCTTAATGCTCTGTTACTATATGGATACATAGATGCCAATGAAAATAACTATGATTACTCTGAGGAAGAGCTTAATAATCCAAATCATTATCTTGATGATGACAAACAACATAATAATAAGGAATTTCATCTTTCTTTCCTTTTACAATTCTTATGAATTTAGGAGGAATAACCTATTTTATTTTCTCTTTAAGAAATCAACAAACTCCAACTGTAAACTCTTTGAATACAATTGATTTTAAATATATGCTCTGAAGGTAATTGATTTTTAATAGTTTAAAATACTTTGGATGATGATGGATCACCAAACAAGTTCTAGACCAGTGCTTATCCTTGGGCTATAGAGTCAAAAGATATATATCAACAGAGATAAACAAATAAGAATATTGTAGGATTCCTTACAACCTACATAAAACTCAGGTAAAGTTCCTTACAAATTACCCTATCACTCTCAAAATGTTATATCAAATCCTCAATTACTATTTTACTCTCTAAATCTACTCACAAAGTTTAATTCTCCCCTTAGAAGAAACTTGCAAATAACTAGATAGCTACCTTATACCCAATATGTTTAAAAAACATTAAAAATTTAACATAAAAGAGTACATACAATAAGTAAAGAGACAATAACAATATAGATTAAAGTTGTACTGTATTTTATTCATAAATTTCTGCTTCAATACATATCAAGGCTAAAAACTCAAAAAACACAAACTGAAATCTTGAAGTCTGGCTTGCATATATATTTCATCTCTCTTAAAAACTATTACATTTCATCTATATATAGGTCTTAAACCATATTGCAATACTTAAGGAAAGGATGCAACAAGCTTTGGATGGTTTAAGGAACCTAACCCTTAAAAGCATAGAAAAGACAAAAAACAAGAACTTTCAAGCGGTGGGAAGACAAGAATAAAGGATGAAATCTAATCTTCTTTTGTCTTCACATGAATTTTGGTGCCTTTGTCTAATTGTGTTTAGGATAGCATCTGATATTTGTATTGAGACAAAGTGACCGCCATTTCAGGCTAACCTACACTTGTCCTTTGTGGTTACTAACCTCCCTATGCTCAATGATCAAGTGTCAAGTGTTCCTTTCTATTCTTCATCCAAGACATCTTCTTCTCTTTCAGCAGCCTTATTTTTCTTTGGTTTTGTCTTCAAATCCCATGCTATCACATCCTCCTCTGCAGGCCAATCAAATTTCTTAATACTTTGCAATTGTGCTTTCTGTCTTTCCCATCTGACATCAGTTATGCCTATGACATCCACTAAGAATTTATTAATGTCAGTCTCTGCTTTAAAAGCCTCATCCATAATCTTATTGAAACCTTCCATATCAATATCAGAATCTATGATAAATGCCTCTTTACAAGGCAATCTACTATCAAATTCACTTTTCCAGGCCTCCAAGGCCTTAATATGATCATCTTCTCCCTTAAGTGGAGGAATAAATCTATTGAACCTCGGTTCAAACAGGCTCATATTTGCCTCTATCTGATTTAATTTACCTTTGAATAAAGGTAAATTCATATTTATTTTCTTGATTTGATCTTCCACCTCTGTCACAATCTCTGATAGATCTGGCCTATGTGGATGTAAAGAAGCCAACCTCTCAAATAGTTGTATCCTGGAAGACCTTGTCACAAAATAAGGGTTTAAAGTATAGATATACCCTGTCACTTTAGCATGCAAAATTTCTAACTTATTATAAGCATTTAGGATTATATCTATTTTATCTTTTAGGATATCAATCCTATGCTGAAGTATATTCATCAATGCATTTATAGAAATCTTATTATCACTTTTAGCCATATCCTTTGTTTTTTCTTATTTCTCTATTTCAACCATTTATTCTATGTGGAGGCTGCTCTGAGGGTATATATACAACTTCTAGATTTTCTAGAAATTTTTTGGTTAGTTCAGCAATTACCCTATCTTGTTCATGAATCTTGATGTGGCATAATTCTCTATCCTTAGCTAGGGCACTAATCCCTTCTACCAAAGCTTCACACTTTTCAGACAATTGCTTTGTCTTATCTTCATTCAAGTGTGCCCAGTATGTCATTATTTGGGAAATTTCTAAATCACCTATGTTCAGTACTGACCATACCATTTGGTTTCCCACCATGCTCTCTTGAATATTCAATAATTGATGCTTCTGGTCTTTAGGACATAGACTCCACATGGAAAATGCTTGGAAATTTGGACTATATCCAAATCCCTTGATTAGATCACCAAGTTTGACCTCAGTTGTCATTTTTAGGTCCGGTTTCTTTCTTATTTGGTCTATTTTAAATTCTAAGGCTAAATCCCAGCCCTCAGCAAGCAACCTGCCACTTTCCAATACTAATTTTCTGGCTTCTTCAGGAGTAATGTCCTCAGTTTCAGGATCATATGTTTGTAGAGCTAAGAGAGCCTCATTTGTCACTGCTTCTTCACCAGCTAATCTCAACTGCTCAGATACTTGCCTCTATTTCTTCCACCTGAGAAAATATTTAAATTCGTTAGTCTTTATGAAGTTAACATTTCTTAAAAACTACTGTTGTTGGAGAAATCTTTCATCCATATATGTTTTCAGAGGCAATTCAATGTCTTCCTCTACCTCTTGCTGCAATTTCTTTCCTTTCCTGATTTCCTTTCTCAAATTATGATCATATACTCAGTTACAAGGAACAAGAGCACCTACCCTATCCTTTTTTCTCTCCTTTCTTATGTAAGTCTTAGCATGAGATGTCTGACCAAGATCAAATTTTTACCTCTTGAAAGCAGGCTCATCTATATCATCAGGCTGAGAAACTTCAGGCAAGTCTATAATATGTCCCTTTTCTCCTTGTGCCTGAACTACTTCTGCAACATTTTGTTGTGGTTGGTCCATATGAGGTGGACTAAAATATTCTTCTTCACTCTCATCTTCATATTCAAACTCCGAATATTCAAGTTCTTGTCCTTCCTTTTTTACATCTAGGAATCTTTCCAACTATTCATAGAGAGTGTGAAAGTTGTTCGACATAGCTTTGATTTTATCAAAATATGGCAAATCAAGGTAAAATCCTCCAAATGCTACTCCTTTTCTTTTTATCTATTTTTCTAAATTCAACAGCTCTTGGATTTTATCTCTTCTTATCCTCACTTCTACTTCATCAATTATATTCACGCGACTAAGAGAATCCAAGTCACTAGAAGAATAGCATAACTCTGAGTTTATTCAAAGACCCCGTGACTATAGTTACTTTTCCATATATTAAGCTCTGATTGCCAAGTCTCTAAATGATTCTTTTCTTTTATGAGACCTCGCAACAACCCCTAGTCGCTTAATCATTGAATAAAACTACTCTTTAATATTTCCTTTGGAGACTTAGAGACAAAGCCTATGAAACTTTATTTTATCATTTTAAATTCAATCTGGAGACTATGCGACTAAAGCTTAATCTCATTATCGCAAGAACATTTTTTCTCTGTGCAAATTTTATAGAGACTCAGAGACTACCGTTGATCTTATCTTATTCTACATCTGACATCTCCATCAAGTCACTAAATACATTCTTGAATCCCTAAAACATCTGGAGACTACGCGACTAATAAAATGCATATCTTTACATCTTTTAGTTTGTTAATCGCCAGATAATATTTTTCCATTTGGAGACCACGCGACTGATGCTTTTTTCTTTATTCATTTCAGACACGTGTCTCATCTTTACTTGTTTGTCTCCAAGTCACTAAAAGAATGCTAACTTATCAAATTTGACAAGTGACTACCCAACCACCACATATTGCTTTTTAATCTATAGTTTGTTGCCAAGTCTCTAAAATTTTTACTTAACTCATCTTTTATCTAGAGACATGGTGATTGAAGCCTTTTAACTCATCATTAACTATGTTCTGATCTAGAGACTCTGTGACTGAAGGAATTGCTAAGTCTCATGATAATTTATTGATTGTAGGATATATTGCTCGATACCATAACTTAACCTTTTGTCTCCATATAGCTAAATCATAATTTCTCCATTGGGAGACTTCATGACAAAGGCTTATCGCTAAGTCTCATGACTTATAAGGTATATTCTTTTCTTTTTAGAGGCATCCCAACTAAAGTTAATCGCCAAGTCTGGCAATGAAATGGAATATTCTTTTAGGATTAAGTGACTAGGCGAACACTTAAAGGCACATGACTTTTTCATAACTTATGTTTTTCAAAAAGGTAATGCAAAAATAGAAACTCGATTGACAATTTAGGGATTTTTGCATTTTCGCATAGAAGAAAGCTTAGGACTTAGAATTTTTCACTATTCCTCTAGATTTTCACCTAAGAACATAAGATTTTCATAGGGATTTTTCAAATTTGGATAGATTTTCAGATTTTGGATAAAAATTTGACAAAAGGACAACAAAATTTTAGGGCAAACTTCAAAAACTAGGAATACAACCAACACCAAACATGGTATGCGGACTAAAAAAGCCATCTATGGACTTAAACATGCCTCAAGAGCATGGTATGAGAGACTTGATGGCTACTTGACAAAGATTGGATTCAAAAAGAGAGCAGAAAATTGCAACTTACTTATAAGAGAGACACCTGAAGGACTATTACTTGTTGATGACATTATTTTTGGAGGTAATGACAATCTTAGTGCAGAATTTGCCAAAGAGATGGAGAGCAAATTTGAAATGAGCATGATTGGACCTATTAAATACTTTTTGGGATTAAATGTAAAGAAAAGAGATAGAGGTATATTCATAAATCAGTCTAAATATGTGAAGGAGATATTGAAGACATTCAAGATGGAATATTGTAAGCCAGTAAGCACTCATATGATAATAGGAAGCAATCTTTCTAAAAATGATGACTCCACAACAGTTGACAAAACAATTTACAAATCCATGATTGGAAAACTCATGTATCTCACTTAATCTAGAACAAATGTTTCTAATGCAGTTAGCATTGTTGGGAGATTTGTAGCTCAACCAGAATAGAATCACTTAATGACAATGAAAAGAATATCCAAATATTTAAAGGGAACTATAGACTATGGATTATGGTATCCTAATTCAGAAAATGTAGAACTTCATGTGTAGATAGATGCAAATTGGGTAGGTTGTGTTGATGACAGAAAAATTACCTTAGGAGGAGAAGTATTTCTTGGAGACAGGTTGGTTACTTGGACAAGAAAAAAGAAGAATTGTGTTACTCAGTCAATAGAAGAAGCTGAGTATGTAACAACATTGAATTGTTCAACAATAGTTTGGATCAAGCATATGATTAAAGACTTTGGAATTCAGATTAATTACCCTATTGTCATTCATTGTAACAACACTAGCACTATTAATATGTCAAAGAACCCAGTGATGCATGCAAAGAAAAAACACATAGAAATAAAATATCACTTTCTAAGAGAAAAATTTGTAGAGAGAGAAGTGAAGTTGGATTGTGTGAGCACCAAAGATCAATTGGTAGACATATTTACAAAACCTTTATAAAAATATACTTTCGAGTATCTCAGGAAGAAGCTGGGAGTAATTCCCTTTCCTGGGTATGATTAGAATTTGCATCAAGTGCATCAGCCCTTGGTGATTGATGAGTGGTTGACTACTCTACTTCTAGAGTAATACCTGTGCTTATTTGTATTTGGAATCCTTTTCTATTGATGTCAAAGGGGGAGTATATAGTCATGAAAATAAAAACACAGTCAAAGAAGATGCAGGAGTTAAGAGGAAAATTTGATGAGGATATTGAGAAGATTGTAAAAAGAAAGAACACTTTTGGATTGATGTTTTTTTTCATATCATATGTTGCCATCAATGTCAAAGGGGGAGATTGTTGGAGATTTTCTAGTGTGCAAATAGTTGACTATATGTTTATCGTTGATGACAATATATAGTATACAACAATGTACTATATTCACTTTTTTAGTATGGATATGTTGGAGCCTTACGTGGTTATTTTTATGTTCTAGACATAGTTATGATACCACATTCATACACGCAGATTCAAAACTTTAGTTAACATTGAGTTATGTTGATCTATTTGCCAGCCACAGTTTCAGAGGATTTTTTTTAAAGAGACAACAATAATTTTATTGATTCTATAGTTGCACCTATCTTTGGGATATGCATGTTCAGATTCATGTTTAGTTATGAGTCAAAGATGTTTAACTAAAGGCACTAAACATGTTTCATCTGAAGTGTGACATTTGGGTGATTTTGGTAGAGCCTAATATGTGTAGTGATGTGTCTATTCATTTTGAGTTGCACGGTTCTAATTATGTTGCGTGCTTAGTTTAGCCAACAAGAAAAGTATTGAAGGGATTCCTATAGTTGAGGTGATCATATCTTTTGAAGAAGATGCATATAGCAATTCATTTGTGATCACTAAGTGTGAATGATAAGAAAACATACAAAAAGAGAACAGAGCAGAATGCTAGTTCTTTTGGGATAGTAAAGCTATTTCATTCATCATTTAAAGATCTATGTCAAGAAGCAAAGAGTGCATACAATTCACTGGAACTGATCAAGGAATCAGGTCTATTTAAACAATTCATTATTAGATATAGTGTATATCCATTTTACAGAAGGTTGCAACCTTCATCATTTTAGCAGTGAGCTCTTGGATAGTGTGTCCTCACCGCTAATAAGGTTATTTGTAAAAGCCTCCTAACAGGGTCTGACCCTTAACCAAGTCACTATACTTATTGCATTGTAATATCAACTCTTAATAGAGTTGTAAGATCTTCTAACAAGGATCATTATACTCTAGTGTAGTTCTTTGTGGGTGCTAATTCCCACCAAAGTTTTTAATTATTTTCATTTCCCCGTAACAGAAATTATGGTTTTCTATTCAGTGTTATCTTGTTGTCTTTATTCTTAATGTTATTCTATACTTAATTGGAGAAAAGAATTAAAACTAGTAGATAAATGATTCACCCCCCCCTCTCAGTTATCTCTTGGGACTATTCCTAACACATTGTTCCAAGGAATGGAGACTACCTTGAATAGGTCATTAGTCATATAGGTCCTCAGCTCAGTGTTAGCTCTTTTTCTTGTATGAATCAATTAAAAAACCAATAAGTGTTTGACCCTCTATTTCCAATGTAGGTTCATACATGAATAAGGCTAATTAACAAGGATTAAACTCCTTCTACACTTTGGGCTTCACATACATAGGTGGGTGTACCTGATTATAGACTCACTAAATGACAGAGAATCTCATAATGGATTAAGGATTTATAATCCTTCCTTTTTTATGCCACTTTGGCCTAGGAAGGCTAACCTATCAATTCACTCTTCAAGGAATCACTAAGATGAATTATATACTCTTAATACAATCAACTACACATATATGCTCTTAAATATTATAAAATAAGGATTTTAATATTTGAGTTGATGATAATAACCACTAGTTAGCATCTTGACCAGTGCCTAATCATGGATGATAGAGTCATAAAAGAGCATACAAATATTAAGATAATTAATAGAAACACAAATGAATCCCAGATAGAGTGCCTTACAAACTATCCTCTCACTCCTACACCAATGTATCAAATCCTTGCATGAATCCTAATCCTCTGCAATCATCTGTAAGATTCAAACTCTTCTTGAAAGTAACTCACAAATAAGAACATGACTATCTTATAACTAGTACACTCAAAATGCCTTACAAATTAAACATACAAGAATTAATGGTAAATGCAAGAAGACATCATTGACATGAAAATGGAGATTCCATTGTAATTTTATTAATATGAACTCAATAATAGTAAATTTTGAAGACTCAAAACCAATAGTCAGACCAATGTAGTAATCTGCCTTGTAGTCTTATTTTTACCATCTTCATTACAATATTACAACTTGATACTTATAGGTAGCCACAGTCATCTTGGAGCCCTTTTGGAAAATTAGGATGCAACAAGCTACAGATGACTGGGCTAAAGGAAAAAATACAGTTTCAAGAAGAGACAAAATTTCTAGTTGATGAGATAACAAAATTCGCCATGATCCATGTGATCATTTGTCGTGTGATTGCCTAAATGCGTGAAGTTGCTTCGAAGTAGTCGGGTTTTTTCCATCTAGATTTTTTTCTCTTATTAGTGTAGAGGCCCCAACATCTGATTTATTCTATTAGATTAACCTCCTTGGTGCTATCTGTCCCCTTTAAATTTTTCATCTGATGTTACTGGGGTGACTATTCCATATTTGCTAACCCATGTAGTGAACACTTCATCACTTGGACAATTGAAGCTGAGAACTTCATCTTTTTGGCTGCTGAACTCTTCCTAGTCACTACTAGCCTTCTTGACTTCTACCTCCCATGACTCAAAAAATTCCTTGGCTTTATTCAAAATATCTATGGTTAGCACAAACCATCAAGTATTTGCCAATGCAACAATTCTTTTTGTTCTACTAGTCAATGTTTCATTTAACTGTCTCAGCCATAGGGCTTCACTCCTTATGTTCCCATCTTCCTTGAACATATTGGGATACATATCATATCTATCCCTAGAAAATTCTTCTCTCAAGACTGTGACTCTCTTTATGACCATGCTCTTCTTGATGTCTAAATTAATCATTAATTTTAGACACTTATGGGTGCTTGTTAGGGTGATATCAATATTATTGTGTTCTTTTGAAAGGGATTAAAATGACTTAACAATATCTACCTTCCCTTTCCATTTACCCATTATCAAGTCCCATTTTCCCTTTTCATTTTCATATCTGTTGGTGATACTTGCAATCTTTTTTCCCAACAAGTAGAGGTTAGGGAGGTTGATCTCACTGGCACACCTTTTGAGATTTGAAAATATTTGATCTATTTGATTTTGCTTCACCAATTCTTTGGCTTCTTTGAAGGTCTGGGATTCTTCTAAGTCCCTCTTACCATATTCTTCTAATCTTGTCCTTTCATTGATTAGCCTATTCTTCTCAACTTGCAATTCTGCTCTCTTGGCATCAATAGCTTCCTGAGTAGTAGGACTTAGAGGTGCAAGGGATGGGGGATATGTTGTAAATGGACTTGAGGAGGAAGGCTGATATGGGTCCTGAGAAATTAGCCTTTGGGGCACCAGTTGGGTCTTCTACTTACCTTCCAGCTCTACTATTTTGTTATCCTTAATCAAGGATTTCACCTTCTCTTCATTGTAAGCTTTGAGCACAAACTCATATCTTTCATTCAAACCAGCATATGCTTCCATTTCCTTTTCTGACATTTTCATGCTCAGATTAGAAACCTGTACAACAAGGTTAGCTAGTTCAATTCCTAAGGTATCTACAACCCTTTTCGCAATTAGGCTGCCTGTGTCTTCAGTCTCATCATCTTCTTTAATTCTTCTCTTGTCCTTTTCTTTAGTGACTAGATCATCAATGTTGCATGATCCTCACTAAATTGAGCACGAATTGATGTTCTAGCAGGGCTTATAGGTTTATCTTGTTTCCTTATAGCATCAAAAACCACTACATCGGCTAAATCCCATTGTGGCAATATGAGGACTCCTTGCCTTTTGATCATTTGTCTACCCTCCTCGGGAGTAATCTTATCAAATTTCATTATCAATTCTTGTTTGACTACTTTCTCTATGTCCTCCTTGGTAGCATTGGGTTGATCTTCTATCATTTTCTGGCACTTGTCATTGTATTCACCAATATGGAATCTCCATAGAAATTGAATAAAATCCTTAGTTTTGATGAAATTGTCATCAGACAAGAATTCATCACTAGCTAGTTTAGTGACAGCATCTAATTCCTTGCCAGCAAATTCTACCACTGTGAGGTCGGATGATGTATGTTTAGGCTCTTCTGGCATCCTTTCTTGCAATTCTTGAGTAGTAACAACTACTTGACCAACATTTCTCATCTTGAGCAATTGCTCAGCAATGGTCTGGTCATCATATTGCATAGGGGATTGGGAAGGAGAATACAATTCACCTCATTGTTATTTTTTCTCCACCCTTTGCCTCTTCAGAGAGGGTACTTCTTGAACATCAGTATCCATTGGCCTCTTTCCCTTATTCTGAGTGGGCTCATCAACTCTGGGAGTAACACTGGTATATCCTCTTCTTTTGTACACTAGATAGTTCCCAGGTGGAACTATTCTGCTCTGTGGAAATTTATTCATAATAGCAAGAGCCTTTTCTGGGTCACTCTCAACTACTCTCTTCCTTTTCTCATTTAGGGTTTGCATTATTCCCTTAGAAAGATTCATTAGTGAATCAATTTTATAAGACCAAGGGAAAAAATCCTTTAGAGGGTCATAGGTCTTGTCAAAATTCTAGACAAAGTCCAAGGATTTCTTATATGCCATCCATTTTTCCTTCCTAACTTCTTGAACCTCTAGTTCAAAAATATTCCTGATAATATCCTCTAGATAGTAGAATTGATGCTTTAGCATTATACAATTGGTTCTCTTTCTAAACATGCCCATGATAAAATATTCATTGTCTGCACACCTGGCTATGGAAGTGGATAAATTATAGGGTTCAAAGTATTTGTAAAACTGTGTCCACCCTCCTTTTGTTATGATAAATTGATGGGCTTTAGTGAGGGTAGGGAAGATATTTCCCTTCATCTTTTTAGTCAAAGCTTCCTCCTGCAACCCACCTAATTGTCTTATGATTTTTGCTATCCCAATTTTGCGTGGGACTCTAAAGGGTAGCACATAAGGAACACCTCTAAAACCATAAACCCTAATCACTATGGCAAAAGGGTACAATATCAAATCTCCCTAGTTGTGAGAAATTTTCAACTCAGGGGCATACTCCATAGGCCTTAAAAGAATCATTAATTCATTATGAGCTCTAGCATTTTGGTTGCTTAGTAATGACTTAAGTCTGGTTGCAAAAACTTTGTCAAAGTATACATAACTTGCATTCTTTCTATCCCAGGACAAATCTGTACTCTACATTTGAACATGCAATTCTTCATCATCTTATAATCTCTCCAATTCCATTTCTTCTTCAAAGAAGTCTGCACTATTAAATAAGAACATATGCATCATGAGGGAATACCAACCCATTGGCTTTTGTATATTGCCATCTTTGATCCTTGACAAACCATCATGCATCTCCTGAGTAATATAGGATGCATAATTGAACACTACTGACAAGTGGGGATGTAGAATTTGAACAACCATCAACATTATATAGACTGGCATGGCTGTCTCTTCATTTATCCCCAAAATATTGCATAGGGAACCATACATTTTCCTGGCCTTTCAAATAAAAAGATCCACTTTGAAAGGTTTGGGGGTTCCTGGTCCTATTACAACCAAATCTCCTATTTTTCTAGCATACCCCTTCACTAATTCACCTCTGTAATAATCCCTTTGGTTATTGTATATTTCTTTGAAATATTTGAGGTCAATATCATCCATATTTTGGGAAGTGTCAATCAGATTGAAAATTCTTCTGATTTCATCTACTGATACAGTCAGTATTATATTTCTCCAAGTGTCTCTAAGAACCCTACACACCTTATCATAAGTGTTTGTTATTAGAATGAGAAAATCAGTGTCTATGAATACACTAGGTGCTATTAACTTTCCAACATCTAGTTCCCAAATATTACAGTCTAGAGTGGGGGCCTTTCTTTGACTATAAGCTGCTCTAAACAGAGTAAGGGCATCTAAACTAGTAATAGCATCTCTTTCCCACCTTCCTGAATCATATAACCCTTCACCAATTCTAAAGTAGGGATGTTGTGGCACTGCCTTCTTAGCTTGTGTGGCATCCCCTGAGGACAATGGTAACTGCTGCAATAAATCTTCCCTAATGTTTCATTTCTGGTAATTGACATGTCCCAAAATTTCAACTCTAGGGGCCATTCTAAGGGTTTTTTTATCAATACTACATCCAGATTCTGAAACAAGAGCTGTAAAACATTCTCTGAACTGCAAACTCTATCTCAATTTGAATGGTAGTGAATCATTGAGCTTACCCGTTCTACACAAAAGTCGCATGAAGCTAGTTTTCTTCACAATTCTAGTTTTGCTCATATGGTTTTGGTGAATGATTTAGACTGTAATCGGCTTAATCAATTTACAACCTCAGTCAAATCAGTCATTCAAATTTAATTCGATTGGAGTTATCACATGTTCTATATTTAATTCACCAGCTTCAATTTTGCGGCTTAACAGCTCTCTGCAACTTGTTTTATCAACTTTGAATTTGAACTATCAATTATGGGCTTCATCCTTCACATCTAACGGCTATCTTACTTTCCTGAAAATAATTGTCGACTAGGGACACGTGTCACTTTTTCTTATTCGCTTATACATTAGATGTTGAGCATCTTAGAGATAAGTAGATAAGCAAGCTGTTAGATATGAAATAACTAAACTGAACTTTAAACCTTCACCAGCTTTGAATGCTTAGGCCCATCAACTTCCAGATGTCATCACCGCTTATTTTCTTATTCATTAGATGTTGAGCATCTTGGATATAAGTGAATAATCCGACCGTCAGATCTTTCTAGGTTTTAAGACCTTTCATACTCGTCTGCAATTGGACCCACATACTTCCTTGGATAGGTGTCATCACCGCTTATTCACTTATATGTTATATGTCATGCACTTTTCCTTTAAGTGAATAAGCGGTCTGTTTGATCTTTTCAAACTTGTGCACTATTTAACAGAAAGCATTTTCAACAGTTTGGCCCCACCAAGGACACTCGTCACTTCCGCTTATTTGCTTGTACGTTAGATGTCGAGCATCTTAGATATAAGTGAATAAGCACACTGTCTGATCTTTTCTAAGTTGATCGCCTTTAAAAAAAAACTTTTTTAACATGCTTGGCCCCACCAAGGACATGTGTCGCCTCCGCTTTTTTTCTTATACATTAGATGTCAAGCATCTTAGATATAAGCGAATAAGCGCGCCATCTGATTTTTTCTAAGTTGCTCGATACATAAGGTGATGATGTAAAAGTGACCTACATAGCAAGACTTAGGAATTATTAAAGCGGTTAGGATGTTACAATCTTTTGGTAAAAGGCAACCCATTCAACACAGACACATGACTTAATATGACTTAAGTGACTAAAAAAGTAACACGAAAATAGAACCGGCTGAGGCACTTAGGGTTTTTAGTCACTTTTGACCATTTTCAATTAGGTTGAGGGTTTGAGCACACTTTGCAGAGTCATAAAAACAATTTGAATACCAATTTCAAAGTCTTAACACTACTAATGATAGGAGACCTTATGAAAATTACAAGGCACATTTTGGACAAGAAATAGCACCAACAATGGCTCTCTCTGAGGATATTTAAATGCTAGGTTATAACAAGAACCACAAATCTCTGGAGAAGCAGACCACAAAATAGACTAACCTAAAAATGGAAACAAACACAAAACAGAAGGGAAACACACCTATACATATATTACAGACTACTGTGCATGGAAAGTAGAAGTTAATTAAAGAAAATTTTCAAGAATTGTCCATACACTGGCAATTCTTGTTCTTCATCATCCAGATTCTTGAGGAAGTAAGAATCTTTCCCAAAGATCCTAGATTTAAATTTCTTGTGCTTTCCTTTCTCTTCAACCTTTATATTCCACTGCAATACAAAATCACTAGGTAGAAACTTTCTCACATCTGCTCTTTTGTCAAAAAGGTATTTCACTCTTTGTTGTAGTTTGATATTTTCTCTCTGGCTTTCTTTCCTTATCTCATCCAATTCCACCAACTGAACCATCCTTTTTTCCATAGGTTTAGAGATTTCTATTCCTTCATCTTGGATAAACTTGTAAATTGGGACCAAATTGTTAACAGGCATTCTTGATTGAACACCATAAACCAATTCAAAAGGAGACCTTCCAGTGGCCTTCTTAACAGTAATCCTATAAGCCCATAGGGCAAGTTTCAATTTAATATGCTAGGCTCTCTTATTTACCTCCAAGGTCTTTTTCAAAATTTGTAAAATGCTTTTATTGTTGGATTCTACTTGACCATTAGCTTGAGGGTGGTATGGGGATGAATAGGACATGACAATTCCCATATCAGAGAAAAAGTTAGTGAATTCTTCTGACCTAGAGCACATGACATTGTCCATTATTAGTTTAAGGGGAACACCAAATCTAGTAATTATATTATCCATCAAAAATTCAATAACCACAACACTTGTTGCCTTTTTGGTTAGGATTGCTTCTACCTTCTTTGTGAAATAATCAGTTGCTAGCAAAATCCAGCCATGACCTCCACTTGACTTTTCATTAAATTCCCCTATAAAATCCATCCCCCACATAGAAAAGGGAGCCTTTTCTACCACCGAGGATATTGTTCTAGCAGAATAATGCCCTCCACACATTCTAGTGTGCATCTCTCTTAATACCTTTTCTGATTGACCTTTGTCAAGGCATAGCAATAGGATCCCACCTCTATTTTTCTAGAACAAATCACCTTGCAATAAAACATACTTTTGCGATTGCAACTTCAAAATCCTCCTTTGGTTATCATTTAAGTTGTCTAGATATTTAGCATTTTTTAGGAAATAAACAATATTGGAATACCAGGGTTGCATCTCAATACTTGTCAAGCAATTATCTTTAGTACCCACATTGTTTATTTGGGCCAAATCCAAATTTTTCTCTATCATCAATTTAGCCAACCCTAATCCCCTCACTAACTTAGTGATATGGATTTCTATATCAAAATCTTGAACTTTGTTTATCCATTTACATCTCTTTCCTATCACTTCATTTTGAACAAAGATGTCGTTGACAGTGGCATGAGGGACATAGGATTTTATTTTTGCACACACCAAATAAGGCTTGAAAGCCTTGACTACCTTCACCAGAGCATAAGCTTGTTTCTCCATCATGTGATAATTTAATTCAGCTGATTGCAATGATTTACTAAAAAATGCAATGGGGTGCTCAAATCCTTCATTATCCTTCTGCAATAAGACTGTTGCAATAGTGTGAAATGAGGCAAAAGTAAACAAAGAAAAGGGCTTAGCGTAATCTTGGGATACAAGGACTGGTGCTTCTTGAATAGCTCATTTTATCTATTCAAAGGCTGACTAAGCTTCTTGACCCCATTCAAGCTTCACATTTTTCTTTAGCAATTTGACAATAGGCTTAACCAGTTCTGCAAAATTGACAATAAATCTCCTAACAAAGTTAATCTACCCTAGAAACGATTATGTACCTTTCAAGTTCTTGGGAGAAATTAACTTTTGGATGAATTCAACCCTTTCAGGATCTATCCTTACCCCTTCCTTTGACACTATGTGTCCCAAAAGTTTCCCTTTAGTAACAGCAAAGTGACACTTTTTTGGGTTCAGAGAGACCCCATGCTCTAGTGCTTTTATCATGACATTTTCCAAATGATTGCAATGATCCTCTTCTCTTTTTGAGAAAGCTATTAAATCATCTTGGTATACCACCATCAGAACATCTATGAGGTCCTTGAAGGCTACATCCATGGCTCTTTGAAAAGTAGCTCCAGCATTTTTTAACCCAAATGGCATACGAGAATATACATAGGTGCCCCAAGGGGTAGTGAATGTTTTTTTAAATTGTTCAGATTCTTTAACCAGCACCTGATTGTATCTTGAAAATCCATCCATCATAGATAACACATCACATCTAGTGACTTTGTGCAGCATAGCCTCCGTGTTGGGTAATCCATAATTATCTTTCAATGAGGCTACATTAAAAATTCTAAAATCAACACACAACCTTATCTCCCCATTTTTCTTTCTTACAGGGACTAAGTTAGAAACCCAAGATGAATGTCTAATAGGCTTGATTATGCCTGCATCCCTTAACTTCATCAGTTATGTCTGCATCTTGGTAGCTAGTAATGGACTGATTGGTCTTTGCTTTTGTCTGAATGGTTTAGTACCTTCTTTTAAAGGGACATCATGTTGGAATAGATCTTCTCTGTAGGCTTTTAAATCATCATAAGACCAAGCAAAAATCTATTTGTACCTTTTCAGCAACTTTATTAAATTTTGTCTCACATTTCTATCCAATTTTTATCCAATATAAACCAATTGGGGAGATGTTTTAGATCCCAAATTGATTTCCTCTAAGTCTTCCATTCTGGCATTGGACTTCTAAGTCATATAGTTGTCATTTATGCTGAACATGCCTTCCAATTCAACTAACCCCTTGGGAATGTGATTAGTATTCAATTGGATGACTTCCTGATCAAAAATATACTCCTCGTCATCCACAATTGACACTAGAGACTCACAATCAATCTTTTGACCTTCATATTGGCCCATACATTGGATAAACTTGAGGATATCATCATCATCCTCAAAAACTTGCCAATTGTGAATATTATCAGGAACTACCGGCCTACTTTTCATTTGAATTACAGACATGCCAGTAAGAGTAACATCATCATTTTTTAAGGCAACACTTTCCAAGAAGTCTACCATTATATTATTTGATCATTCAACCCATAAAATATTGAAAGCATCAAAGAATTCTATCCTATCCCAGACAACATACTTATACAACTTTAATCTTTCATCTTTAGTAGCATAGTGTCCCCTAATCTGAGATATAATTAACTAGGAATCTCCATGGACTTTTAAACATTTAATACCATGTTTGATGCAAACATCCATTCCCAAAATTAAAGCCTCATATTCGGTAGTGTTGTTTGTACATTGAAAAGTCAACATGAATGAATATTTGAAAGTGATACCTGATGGAGATATCAGCAATACTCCTGCTCTAGATCCTTCTTTTGAACATCCTCCATCAAAGTACATTTTCCAGAGCCCATCTTGTTGCAACAGCAA
Source organism: Thuja plicata (assembly GCA_018584345.1). NCBI lineage: Eukaryota > Viridiplantae > Streptophyta > Pinopsida > Cupressales > Cupressaceae > Thuja > Thuja plicata. Next base: position 309,033 of record MU228520.1, on the reverse strand, counting down.
TTCATCCACAAGTGGGTCAGTATTCTTTAGTTGTGGATTAACTTCTTCAAACATAAAATTTTCCATATCAACATTCAGACAACAATTTAATTGATTAGGTAAGACCACTTCAACCATAATAGATGATCGGGGTTCTCTGTACAATTTTACCTCATTCCCATTCACTAGGATAGTTGAATATGATAAATCCAACTACATCTTTCCTCCTACTGTTGCTGCCCACTACCTCAATAGAAGCATACCATAATATGGTTTAGTATCCACTACCACTATGTCCATCCTATAAGTTGCTTCAGGGAAGGAAATAGTTTTCACTTCAATATCCTTCAATGTCCCTATCACAGGAACTTCCCTGTTATCCATGGCATAGCAACTTCCAGTAGGTGTAGTAACCTGGAGCCCTAATTCTTTCATCACATGATAGGACATTACATTTGCTTCTGCTCCAAAATTAATCATGCAATTTTTTACTAGAAAATTATTTACCATTAAGGTAACATAGAATAAATCAACAGACAATGGTTCTTGGGTTATTATATTTCCAATGCAAATGTCAAAAAATTCCTTGCTCTTTCCTTTTCCTTTCACTAATGGAAATCCTCTTTAACATTATTTATTGTCAAAGGTATATCCTCATGATCAAGGACAAATACATCATCTATTCCTTTTAATAATGCTAGAGAAACCTCCTTATGCTCTTTTATTTTCAGCATTTCCATAAGTGGGACTGAGACTTTCATTTGTGTCAAAGCATGTTTCATGTCAAAATGAGGCAATTCAGGGGGTATATCATTTACTTTATTCATTTTCTTGAGTTTCTCATTTGGTACTAATTCTTCCTTTGATACCCCCTCCCCAATATGATTATGAGAAGATCCTTCTTATTTGCAACATTCATCTTTGCCATTTTTCTTAGAATTAAGATCCTCATTTGCTTGGGGTGAGTCTTTTCTAACATAAACAAGGGTAGACTTGCCTTGGACCAGTTGTACTATCCTATTTCTTAAGTTGTAGGCATTTCTAGCTTGATTAATTGCTACAACAGTTAAAGATCTTTTCTCTTCTTCGGTAGGAGTCCTAAAATGAGATTGTGAACTATCATCATCCATAGTGTTTATAGTTGCTTGTGAAACATATTCATCCTGATCATTTTGATATGTTGAAATTTGTATTAGATTTGTGAAACAATGATTATCCTCCGAATATGAATCATCAGAAGATGAGGCAATATCAGGGAGTCATGGATAAGATTTCTTTACTGTGAACATATTGATAGCAGGGCCTTCCTGCTCTCCTTCTTTTGTTTGGTCAAATAAAGCTTGAGCTACTACACATTGATAGGGAGAGTGAGGCATATTACAAGCATCACACCAGGGAGTATTCTCAACATAGTTGACATTATTTCTTTTTAGGGGATCTAGAGTTTCTTTTACTTTTGGGTTGTCTTGCCCCTCAGGGATAGGTTTACCATTATTCCAATTGGTTTTGTATGGATAATCTCTTAGGTTGGTCTATCTATCAAACCTTTGATTAATATACTTATTATCTTGATACCCTCCTCTATCATTTTTATCCATCTTGGTAGCAAGGTCTTTTACTACACTCACCAATTTATCTAGTGTATCACCTTCTTTGACATTTTTACTGGATAATCCCTTTTCTTTCCAAAGTTTATTATCTTCTCTCTTCCCCAATTTCCCTGATGCTCTCCTATTACTTTCAATATCAATTTCCATCTTATAAGCATCCCTTAAAGTAGTTGGGTTTTTATCTCTAAGCAGATAAGAAATTTTTCCCTCAGCAGCATTTATGTAAGTGGTAAGGCATACTTCCTCATCTAACCTCAAAACTTGGAACAATTTGTTCATGGCCTTTTGGAATCTACTATTAAAATCAGCCATATTATCATTTGGGAACTTCTTGATGTTATTAAAATCATTCAACAAATATCCAGAATTAACATGCTTTCTATACTATTCCCTAAAGGATTTTACAAACTCATCCCAAGAGGTAATACTATCATTAGGTAAGTTTCTAAACCAATCCCTAGCATCTTCAATTAAAGATTGAGTAAAGAGTTTCATGATGACATCCTCATCTTCAATTTCAAAGTTGGTCATCTTATCACCAAAAGCTTTTAAATGTTCTTCACAAGTAACAACATTATTTCTTGTGAACTTAGGGATTCTATCTCTTACCTCATTTGGGATCACATTAGGGTGACCAAGGATGCCTTCAAAGAAGAGAGCTATGTAGTTGTTCATGTGGACAGGCCTCCTTTGAAAATTTCCCATCTCGTTATCACCATTTGGTCTAGCAATTCCTCCTTCATGTTGAACTGGTGGAGGAACATTCTGTTTGGCCTTGGCAATTTGAAAACTTGAGGGAGGACCCTTGATTTGAGCAGCTACATTAGGACCAGAGCTCTGAACATTTTGGTTGTTTCCACATTTTTGGACCTTAGAAGCACCACCTTGATTGTTTGCATTTAAATTAGTAGATGAATTCAACTGTTGTACTCTTTGATTTACATGCATAGAACTACTTGCAGTTGTATTATTGGTAGCATGAAGTAAAGCTATCTTCATCCTCATATCAGCTGTAGTAGCTTCCAATTCCAACTTTTGTAGTTGCTTTGCCAAGTCATCCTTAGCCTTCCTAGCTTGTTCAATACCCAAATCAATTTGAGGTATTCCTTTAGGGTTAGAAACTTTTTGCATAGGCTAATTTATGTTGATACCAAAAACCTTTTGTTTACCTTTGTTAGGGGCATCTTTAGTTGTTGCTTTGAGTTTCACATTTAGTTCAATCTCATATGGGAAAAACTACCTAATTACAGGTCCTTCCTTCTCAAACTCATCCTTGTTAGGGTTTGATATTTTATTCAGGGTTTTGTTTCTCTCACCATTGAGGGTAGAAAATAGTTCTAGATTCAGACATTTGACTTCTTGATTCAAGATTTTTGTCTTAAGGTCATTTCTTCTAGTTTCAGTTAAGAGTTCTTCTCTTTCCAATAATAGATCATATATCCTTTGGTCATGTTTCTCTTTCGCTTCAGCTATTTCCTTTTCTTTTTCTTTCTTTCTCCTTTTCAAAGCCACAACCTCATCTTGAAATTTATCAGAATCATATGATGTTGTTTCAGCAGCAGAAGTCTCTTCTGGTGGAGCAAGATTTTCTTCTGCATGAAAGAATCCTATGTCAATATTTTCTCCATCTCTAAAGGGATCAAAATTGGTATTGGCTCTATAAGCATCAACTGGTCCCACAGGTTCTGTATCTTCAGATGAAGATGACTTCCTTTCTGGAATGGGGATATCCATTATTCTTTTAGAGGCATGTTAGGAATCGTGTTTAGATGCCCCTCTTTTGGACCATTAGTTTGTTTGAGGCATATGGAGCTCCTCTCCAAGATCCTTTTCAGGTTTAGTCTAGAATATGATCTGGTATTTCTTTGTCGCCCATCTCTCAGAATGAACAAATAATTTTGCTATGCAATACTGGACTACACAGAAGCTAGAGTCACCACCCCTTTTTAGAGGATTAATATATAATAGAATCAAGTTCCTTGTCCTATATTAGATTTCATCGTAAGTAAATATTGAAATTTGCAGATATATCAAGCTTGACAATTCCTCACCAATTTATTCCAACTGAGACAGGATTTGTATCATCTTCAGAATCAGGACCTTCACATAATGCACCACAACTGATAGGTAGGATAGACTCGCTCTAATGATTATCAGGAAGAACAAAATGATTCTCAATATTGTAGGAACAAGTGATTTCATGATCATGACTCTGAGATCATTACAAGAGTCCCTAGTAGACTCAACTGAAATTTGATTTTTCTAAAATACACCAGAGATTTACTGATTTCTTCAACAAGATATTTGGATCTTATTCCCCAGTAGATTCCCCATTTTGTTAGCTCTTTTTCTTGTATGAATCAATTAAAACAACAATAAGTGCTTGACCTTCTATTTCCAATGCAGGTTCATACATGAATAAATCTAATTAACAAGGATGAAACTCTTTCTACACTTTGGGCTCCACATACCTAGGTGGGTGTACCTGATTATAGACTCACTAAATGATAGAGAATCTCATAATGGATTAAGGATTTATAATCCTTCCTTTCATTATGCCACTTTGGCCTAGGAAGGCCAACCTATCGATTCACTCTTCAAGGAATCACTAAGATGAATTATATCCTCTGAATATAATCAACTACACATACATGCTCTTAAATATAAAAAAATAAGAATTTTAATATTTGAGTTGATGATAATAACCACTTGTTAGCATCTTGACCAGTGCCTAATCATGGGTGATAGAGTCATAACAGAGCATACACATATTAAGATAATTAATAGAAACACAAATAAATCTCAAATAGAGTGCCTTACAAACTATCCTCTCACTCCTACACCAAAGTATAAAATCCTTGCATGAATCCTAATCCTCTGCAATCATCTGTAAGATTTAAACTCTCCTTGAAAGTAACACACAAACAAGAACATGACTATCTTATAACCAGTACACTCAAAATGCCTTACAAATTGAACATACAAGAATTAAAGGTGAATGCAAGAAAACATCATTGACATGAAAATGGAGATTCCAATGTAATTTTATTAATATTAACTCAATAACAGTACATTTTGAAGACTCAACCAATAGTCAGACCAATGTAGTAATCTTCCTTGTAGTCTTATTTTTACCATCTTCATTACAATATTACAACTTGATACTTATAGGTAGCCACAGTCATCTTGGAATCCTTTTGGAAAATAAGGATACAACAAGCTACGGATGACTGGGCTAAAGGACAAAATTAAGGTTCAAGAAGAGACAAAATTTTTGGTTGATGAGATAACAAAATTTGCTATGAGTCATGTGATCATTTGTCATGTGATCGCCTGAATGCGTGAAGTTGCTCTAAAGTAGTCAGGTTTTTGCCATCTAGATTTTGTTCTCTTGTCAATGTAGAGGCCCCAATATCTGATTTATTCTTTTAGCTTAACCTCCTTGGTGCTAGTTGTCCCGTTTACATTTGTCATCTCATGTTACTGGGGTGACTATTCCATATTTGCTAACCCATGTAGTGAACACTTCATCACTTGGCCAATTGAAGCTGAGAACTTCATCTTTTCAGCTACTGAACTCTTCCCAGTCACTGCTAGCCTTCTAAAATTTTGCCTCCCGTGACTCAAAAAATGCCTTGGCTTTATTCAAAATATCTATGGTCAGCACAAACCATCCAGTATTTCCCAATGCAACAATGCTTTTTGTTCTGCTAGTTAATGTTTCATTTAACTATCTCAGCCATAGGGCTTCACTCTTTATGTTCCCATCTTCCTTGAACATATTGGGATACATACCATATCTATCCCTAGAAAATTCTTCTCTCAAGACTGTGACTCTTTATGACCATGTTCTTCTTGATGTCTAAATTAATCATCAATTTTAGACTTATGGGTGCTCGTTAGGGTGATATCAATATTATTGTGTTCTTTTGAAAGGGAGTAAAATGACTTAACATGAGCTTCCTTCCCTTTCCATTTACCCATTATCAAGTCCCATTGTCCCTTTTCATTTTCATATCTGTTGGTGATACTTGCAATCTTTTTTCCCAACAAGTAGAGGTTAGGGAGGTTGATCTCACTGGCACACCTTTTGAGATTTGAAAATATCTTATCTGTGTGCTTTTGCTTCACCAATTATTTGAATTCTTTGTAGGCCTGGGAGTCTTCTAAGTCCCTCTTAACCTCTTCTTCTAATCTTGTCCATTCATTTATTAGCCTGTTCTTCTCAGCTTCCAATTTTTCTCTCTTGGCATCAACAGCTTCTTGAGTAGTAGGACTTAGAGGTGCAGGGGATGGGAGATATATTATAAATAGACTTGATGAGGAAGGTTGATATGGGTCCTGAGCAATTAGCCTTTGGGGCACCAGTTGGGTCTTCAGCTTACCTTCCAGCTCTGCTATTTTGTTATCCTTAATCAAGGATTTCACCTTCTCTTCATTGTATGCTTTGAGCACAAACTCATACCTTTCATTCAGACTAGCATATGCTTCCTTTTCTTTTTCTGACACTTTCATGCTTAGATTGGAAACCTATATAAGAAGGTTAGCTACTTTAGTTCCCAAGGTATCTATAACCCTTTTCACAATTAGGCTGCTTGTGTCTTAAGTCTCATAATCTTCTTTAATTCTTCTCTTGTCCTTTTTATTTAGTGACCAGATCACCAATGCTGCATGATCCTCACTAAATTGAGCACCAATTGATGTTCTAGTAGGGCTTATGGGTTTATCTTGTTTCCTTATAGCATCAAAAACTATTGCATCAGCTAAATCCCATTGTGGCAATATGAGGACTCCTTGCCTTTTGATCACTTATCTACCCTCCTCAGGAGTAATCTTATCAAATTTTGTTATCAATTCTTGTTTGACTGGTTTCTCTATGTCCTACTTGGCAGCATTGGGTTGATCTTCTATCATTTTCTGGCACTTGTCATTGTATTCACCAATATGGCATCTCCATAGAAACTGAATAAAATCCCTAGTTTTGATGAAATTGTCATCAGACAAGAATTCATCACTAGCTTGTTTAGTCACAAGATCTAATTCCTTTCCAATGAATTCTACCACTGTGAGGTCAGATGATGTATGTTTAGGCTCTTCTGGCATCCCTTCCTGCAATTCTTGAGTAGTAACAACTACTTCACCAGCATTTCTCATCTTGAGCAATTGCTCAATACTGGTCTGGTCATCGTATTGCATAGGGGATTGGGAAGGAGAAAACAATTCACCTCCTTTTTCTTTTGTCTCCACCCTTTCCCTCCTCAAAGAGGGTACTTCTTGAACATTATTATCCATTGGCCTCTTTCCCTTATGTTGAGTGGGCTCATCAACTCTGGGAGCAACAGTGGTATATCCTCTTCTTTTGTACACTAGATAAACCCTAATCACTGTGGCAAAAGGGTAAAATATTAAATCTCCCTAGTTGTGAGCAATTTTCAACTCAGGGGCATACTCCATAGGCCTTAAAAGAATCATTACTTTATTATGAACTCTTGCATTTTGGTTGCTTAGTAATGACTTAAGTCTGGTTGCAAAAACTTTGTCAAAGTATACATAACTTACATTCTTTCTATCTCAGGACAAATCTACACTCCACATCTAAATAGATAATTCTTCATCATCTTGGAATCGCTCCAATTCCATTTCTTCTTCAAAGAAGTCTACACTATTGAATAAGAACATGTGCATCATGAGGGAATATCAACCCATTGGCTTTTGTATATTGCCATCTTTGATCCTTTAAAAACCATCATGCATCTCCTGAGTAATATAGGATCCATAATTGAACACTACTGACAAGTGGGGATGCAGAATCTGAACAACGATCAACATTATATGGACTGGCATGGCTGTCTCTTCATTTATCCCCAAAATATTGCACAGGGAACTGTACATTTTCCTGGCCTTGCCAATGAAAAGATCCACTTTGAAAGGTTTAGGGGTTCCTAGTCGTATTACAACCAAATCTCATATTTTTCTAGCATATCCCTTCACTAATTCACCTCTATAATAATCCCTTTGGTTATTGTATATTTCTTTGAAATATTCGAGGTCAATATCATCCATATTTTGGGAAGTGTCAGTCAGCTTGAAAATTCTTCTAATTTCATCTACTGATACAGTCAGTATTATATTTCCCCAGGTCTCTCTAACAACCCTAGACACCTTATCATAAGTGTTTTCTATTAGAATGAGAAAATTAGTGTCCATGAATACACTAGGTGCTATTAACTTTCCAACATCTAGTTCCCAAATATTACAGTCTGGAGTGGGGGCCTTTCTTTGACTATAAGCTGCTCTAAACAGAGTAAGGGCATCTAAACTAGTAATAAAATTTATTGCCCACCTTCTTGAATCATATAACCCTTCCCTAATTCTGAAGTGGGGATGTTGTGACACTACCTTCTTAGCTTGTGTGGCATCCCCTGAGGACAATGGTAACTGCTACAATAAATCTTCGCTAATGTTTCATTTTTGGTAATCGAGCTATCCCAAAATTTCAACTCTAGGGGCTATTCTAAGGGTTTTTTTTTATCAATACTAGAACTAGATTCTGAAACAAGAGCTCTAAAACCTTCTTTGAACTACAAACTCTATCTCAATTTCAATGGTAGTGAATCAGTGAGCTGACGCATTTTGTACAGAAGTCGCGTGAAGCTAGTTTTCTTCGCAATTCTGTCTTTCCTCAAATGGTTTTGGTGAATGATTTAGACTGCAGTCGACTTAATCAATTTACGGCCTCAATCAAATTAGTCTTTTGAATTAAATTTGACAAGATTTATCACATGTTCTATATTTAATTCACCAGCTTCAATTTCACAGCTTAACGGCTCTCTGTAACTTGTTTTATCAACTTTGAATTTGAACCGTCGATTCTAAGCTTCATCCTTCACATCTGACGGCTATCTTACTTTCCTGAAAACAACTGTCGAATAAGGAAATGTGTCACTTCCACTTATTCACTTATAAATTAGATGTTGAGCATCTTAGAGATAAGTGGATAAGCAAGCTATTAGATATGAAACAACTAAACTGAATTTTAAACCTTCACCAGCTTTGAATACCTGGGCCCACCAACTGCCAGATGTCATCATTGCTTATTTTCTTATTCATTAGATGTCGAGCATCTTGGATATAAGTGAATATGCTGAATGTCAGATCTTTTCGAGTTTTAACTCCTTTCATAGTCATCTACAATTGGACCCACATGCTTCCCTGGACAGGTGTCATCACCACTTATTCGCTTATATGTTAGATGTTGTGCACTTTTCCTTTAAGCGAATAAGCAGTCCGTTCGATCTTTTCAAAATTGTGCACTATTTAACAGAAATCCTTTTCCACAGTTTGGCCCCACCAAGGACACGCGTCACTTCCGCTTATTTGCTTATACATTAGATGTCAAGCATCTTAGATATAAGTGAATAAGCGCACCATCCGATCTTTTCTGAGTTGCTCGCCTTTAAACAAAAGACTTTTTTAACATGCTCAGCCCCACCAATGACACGCGTCGCCTCTGCTTGTTTGCTTATACATTAGATGTCGAGCATCTTACATATAAGCGAATAAGCGCACCATCTAATTTTTTCTGAGTTGCTCGATACATAAGGTGAATACGTAAAAGGGACCTACATAGCGGGACTTAGGAGTTATTAAAACACTTAGGATGTTACAAACTTTTGGTAAAAGGCAACCCATTCAACACAGACACATGACTTAATATGACTTAAGTGACTGAAAAAGTAACATGAAAATAGAACTGGCTGAGGCACTTAGGGTTTTTAGTCACTTTTGACCATTTTCAATTAGGTTGATGGTTTGAGCACACTTTGCAGAGGCATAAAAAAAATTTGAATACCAATTTCAAAGTCCTTGACACTACTAATGATAGGAGACCTTATGAAAATTACAAGGCGCATTTTGGACAAGAAATAGCACCAACACTAGGAGTGGTCATATTTCCATTTTCCCATCTTCTCCACCACTGCTTCTTCAATCTTCTTATTTTATTCTTTTGTCCTAGAAGCATAATTCAATGACTTTAAATAACTATAGCTCTTCCTTCTTTTAGTTCGTTAATCTTCTCATCAAGTGTGGGTGTTGGTTTAGTGAAAACCACATCATCATCTTCTTCATCATCGTCATCATCACTTAGTACAATTATTATCATTGATCTCCTCAAGGTGACAACATGGGTAGTGCCTTTTTCCTTTTTCTATTTGTGTGTTTCCTTCCTCTTCTTCTGTGGAGGTTCAATATTAGTTTCTTTCTTTTCTTCTTTAGATTCAACATCCTCTTTTTTAACTTTATCCTCTTTACTCTCAGAGATGGCAAGAGAGTCGAAGGTCTTTCCATACTTCTTCTTGAATGTATCAAGCCTCTTCTTTCCTCTTTTCAATATCTTGGGAATCTCAATATATGAGGAATCTTGGCTTTGTCATATGTTCCAAGGTAGGGTGCCTTTGGATTGGAGGATTCATTTACAAGAGCCTCTATGATATCTTTTGTGTCATCTTTGTTGACTTTGTATGGTAGGGGTTTTAACCATGCAACCCTAGGATTTACTACTTGTATATAAACCTTATCACAATCAACTAGAAAATAGATTTCATCTTTGTAATTCTCAACTAGTTGTTTGGGAATTTTGTACCTACTTTGCATCTTCTATTTGAAACTCTCAAAATATCCATCCATAATGTTATCAAAGTTATCTCCTAACTCAGCTATGAATTCATTAATCTGATGGATTATTGGTCTATCCTTCTTCCATGCTACTATTCCTTTGGAGGGAAAGAACTTCTCAACATAAAAGAGTATGTAGATTAGAAGATAACCAAACTTACATGATTTGCATTTGGATACTCAGATGCTTTCCATATTATTTCTCAACTAGAGGAGCTGTAATTCTGGTAGGTCGAATACTAGATTCTTCTTCACCACTTTGTATGCTAGGTCAAGAGCTTCATATAGAACACTGTTGGGTCTGCTTGAATTATATATTTTTTGGGATATAACTATAGACACCTAAAATTGACCAAGTGTTTCTTAATCATCCAAATCTGCAAATCTCAGCCAATTGCCCTAAATCTCATCAACATGCATCAAAATGGATTAAAATCATTAAAATAGACATTTATCCAGGAAATTAAACAAAATAAAATTAAAATCAAAGGATTAATTAATAATGAAATCAAATAATCAAATTCAAGCCTAAAAGGGATCAATCAAATTATATAATTGATTTTAATAAATTAATTGTATAGTTTTAAATCAAAAATCAAATCCAACCTATTCACCCTTACAAGGCTAATTTAATTAATTGATTGAATTAAATAAATCCTAATTTATTTCAACACAATTTGATCAACCAATGAGAATTGAGGATTTTGTCTTCTTGTCCCACCCTTTGAGGACATCCATTTAAATGGTCCCACCATTTGAAACCATTTGAGGGATCAAACTCAACTAAGGATTAACCCATGGTCAATTCACTCTATCCCATACCCTTGGGAATTTTCTATAAATACAAACCATTTTGTATGAATTTCATATCCTAGAAAATTTGAATGAATATCATCCTTATTATAGGCAATTTGTGAGCAATTGACAGCATATACAACATTTTCATAGCATTTTGATCATTTGGTGAAGCAAATTGTTGATTCTCAGAGCATAATCATGATCATTGGATTTGCAAAGCACACACATCTTCAGCATTTGAGCTAGATTTAGGCATTTTGTATCAATTTTCTCATTTTAGGATTGTCCTTGAGAGAGACTAAGGTTGCGATCTCTTTCAACAGAGCTTAGTTAGAGAATCATGAAATGTCATGGATTTGATTGCAATTCTTAGGCTCAATTGTTGTTTTCTTTCCATATAATTGTAGTTGTTAATCCTAATTTCATGAAGGTGTAATTTCTCACACATAAATGGCGCCCACCGTGGGGCTATAGGCCTCATTTTCCATCATTTTATCATATTTTTGTGTGTTTTGGTTCACTTTCTTGATCATTTTACAGAAAATAGGAGAGGAGACACCTATGAAGATTTAAGAGCCACGTACAAAGATTTAAAATCCATGTACAAAGATTTAAGAGCCGCATACAAATATTTAAGAGCCGTTTATAAATATTTAAGAGCCACGTACAAAGATTTAAGAGCCACCTGTAGATTTTACTCTATTTTTTGTCTTACTTTCTTTGGCCACGTATGAGATAAAGTGTGTCACCTAGTTCTGTAAAGGGCTGCCTGTTAATAGGAAAAGACCACCTATGATCTTTCAATAGTCGTGTTCTATTACTCTTTGACCACAATTTGCACATTCTGTGCCACCTATGTTTTTTCTTTCGCCGCCTGTGGATTTTTCAAAGCCACATTTTAAGTTTTAATTGTCGCTTTTAAAGTTTTAAATTCTTCTTTCTGACAGTTAAAAGCCACTTATTAGCTGTTATATGCTGCATAGGATTTATTGCTTTTTATCAAGTTCTCATTGATTTTTTCATTGTTCTAACTCTCTGTATTTTTTATTCCTGTAGATGAAAAATCATCCAAAAGTACAGAAACCAAAGAAAAGAGTGACAAGGCCTAGCAAAGAGGTAAGAGCACAAAAAAATATTTCTAAATAAATTCATGCATCTAACATTTTGGAAAGTTTAAAAGAGGAAGAAAATTTGTATGATCACTATATAAAAGTATTTTTTGCATACAAAAAGAAATTCCCTACTCTGTGATTGATTTTCATTTTTAAGTTCTTTAAGCTTGATTTTACAAAATTTGATCAAAAGAACTTAGGAGTGATTGTCAATTGGATTTGCAAGTTTTTATTCATTTTGTCTTTGTTGTGTTGACTAACTTGTTGGAGGATTTGGATTGGGAATGATCGCCACTAGGTGAGTAGAAAAAAGAAAATCTATCAAAAATGCACCTACCCTTTGCTATCTTTGAAAAGAAGGTATTTTTCAAATCAAGCTTGTATTGCTTAAATTGTGGCATTCTTTTAAATCTTGTTTAATAGGAAAACCCTTATTATTGTCCAAATTGAACAAGCATTAGGTATATGCTCTTCACTTTTCAAAGTGAATCAAAAAGCCAAACGTGTGAGTTCAATTTGGTAGAAAGAAAGGGATAAGGAAGTAACCAAACACTTCAATTTTAAGAACCCCCTTGTCAAGGGGTTGAAAAAGAACAAGTGTGTTTGAGGTCTTTTGAACAAGGAATGACAATAGGGATATGATCTTCACTTTCTAAGTGAATCAAACTCCCAAACTTGTTGAACCAAGTTCAATTTCTTATTTTTCTGTATATGCTAGATTAAATTAGAGCTTTAGAGGGCCTGCCTCCCGATAATTCCTTTACGAAGGCGGTGAGAGGGAATGACCCAAAGTGGGAGACAATCACCTTTTCTGTGATATCATCCAACCCACTATAAAAAAAAAAGTGTCTTGTGCAAGTCATCCTTACTTCCTTGAGTAGTCCTTCGGGATTGCGCAAAATCATACTTTCGTGCATGTGGGAAGCCCATAAGGGGTTAAAGGAGCTTGACATAATTTAGAATGGAGGTGCGATTAAAACCCAGTTAAAATAGTAAGCCTACCTTTTTAGAGCCATTGTTAAAAGCCAAATTTGACTCTAGGTAGATTTCTTGGAAGAATTTCTTGTGTTATACTTGTAAAAACATCTGATAACATACACTTTTAGTGTTGTTTTAGGGATATGGTGTAGATTTGATGTGTGTGTTGAGTTTGTACTTCATTTTCATACAAGAAACTTCTTTAACAGGTCTGATCAAAACTATTAAACTTTTAAAATCCAAAAAAATTGAAAATTTTGACTTTGATCAGCAAAGAGCCGCCTCCAAACAATTTTTTGCCACATGAAAACATTTTAAAACTACCTATCAACAGGAAAATGCCACCTGTGAACTCCAGAGTGTTGCATAGAGGAATTCCAGTAACCACATACCAACATTTAAAGGCCACCTACACACATGAAAGTGCTTCCTAGAATCAAAGAAGAGAAAATAGGGGGCATTTCCCTAGGGTTTGGAACACTTTTGAAATCATATTTTGATACCCTTTTTGGAATACTTGGTGTCCAGTTTATCAGATACATCAAATTAGCCAAAAAAAACATCTATAATGATGAATCTATTTGAAAGATGAATAAATCCTGTAGAAAATCAAGATCAAAATCTCCATAGGACTCAATACGACGAAGTTACTGAAGAAAAAATTTTGGAAGCATCCTGAGATCCCAGGTTTATGGATACAATGTACTTAATTCTAAAGAGGGATAAAGAAGCATATTTCCATAAATATGACACATCGATCTTAAGGAGGGATGAGGAAAAACAAAAGGATAAATCATCTAACAAGCCATCATTAAGATCAATTTGTCCTTTCCTTTATGATGATGGGCCCTCTGTATCTTCATCTTCTCCAAACAAAGAGGAATTTGAGAGAAACAAACTTATTTTGGATAAATAAAAATGCCATGACCACCCTATTTGTGATCAAGAGAATGAAGAGAAAGATACCACTCTCAAGAAAGACCTAATGTACAAACTTCTATCTAGCAAGGTTTCTCCCATAACCTTTACACATTGAATCCTTCATCCATATGAAAAAGCTTCACAACTATCCAAAATTCCTCAACCAAAGAGAGCCTAATGATGATAATTTCCATGTTGACTATGTCTACCCTCAAGGGATACCTCTAAAAGAAACCCAAGCTAATTTACATATTTCTGCAAACTGTTTCCATGCTTCAAAGATCTTGGACCCCAAAGCTTCATGTGCTTCAATGCCTATTCAATAGGATTCTCCATCAATCTTCCAAACATTCTGCACGCATATCCAAACATCTACCTTGTCCTTAGATGTGGATCCATGTCAAGAGGATAATCCAAAGAGAAAAGAAACAAGTATCAATAAATATCAAGATCAAGATGTTATCCAATCCCCTCCCATATTTTATGAAGGTCCCATATCCATAGAATCTTGTGATGATCCTCTTGCACCCTTTCATGTCTTCCAAGCTCATATCCTTCCATTTTATGAACAAAGTGTCCTTCCAAGCTCTATACCTAGTCCAATTCCCAAGCATGATCAATATATACCTTCCATCATTTCAAATGAACACATTGAAAATCAAGAGCAAACTACCTTCTCTACACCATCTGGAGATCCTTGTCAAGATCAAAATACCCCATCCAATCCTTGTCATACTCCTCCATATTCACCTCAAGGAACCACCATTCTTCCAAATCCCTTTCATGAGAATAAATCCCTTCAAGCATCAGTTGATCATATCAAAGTTTCTCCTATGAAAGCTACTCATGAGCCTATTGGTATAAAGATAAATCTTAAATATGAGAGTCATGGAAATATAACTCACTCCAAAGATATTGATATCCCTTTCACACCTTATCTTCCACTATTCAAACACAACCATATGACTTCACCATCCTCCAAATTCATTTTGGGTTCCTATGTTCCAAAGTTCAAGTCTTCATCCCTTCCATCCATATTAGGTCCCTATATTTCTTCATCAACCACACCTACCATTTCTATTTCACCATCCACTTACCCTACCATGTATCATGATCAACAAAGGCACACATACTTGAAGAATGTCCAAACACCAATCCATATGAACCCTCCATATTATTCTCATTCACCCACAATTCCCAAGTCTTTTGGAAGCAATTTGGATGTGCAACATAATAATCAGAAATCCATGAATCCACATTTGTATAAAGATCACCATCTCCCATCTAATTGACATGTGAATGAAAAGAAAAAAATAATATCCAAAAGGCCGCAAAGGTCTATAGAGAAAAAAGAAATATCCAAACGGCCACAAAAGTCCACCAAGAAAAAGAAAGAATCAAAGAAAATGGGGGTTCCAAACTCCATCATAGAAGAAATGCATTCAAAAGCATCGCAAAAGAAAGAAAAATCAAAGACTATGTGGATTCCCAAGTCACTTTTGAAAGACTTGCACACAAAATAAAAATCAAAGTTGACATTCAAGGTTCCAAAGGCTTCCATTCCATCTCCTTCCAAACATTTTCCACTTTCCAAGTCTATTTTGGGTTCCTAGATCCCAAAATCCATTATCTTAGCAATATCCTCACCTACTTCATCTATTGTTCCTCCATCATATTACCACCCTTCAAAGTGTGTGTCAAATTTGATCTTGCCAACATTTCCATCCAAAACATACCTTCTTCTTATCCTCACATTCATTATCAAACACATACTTTCTATCTTTCTATCCCTCTTATCTAATCTATGGTATAAAACCTTCACCACCATCTACCCTTATCCTCCATATATATCCTTTGTAATTGCCTTATCAATATATTTGAGCATCCTAGCCATATTCATGGTTTATTATAGCATATCTTTCAGAAGAGCATTGTCCAAAGATCCAGATGTTGGGGAAATTTTAAAAAAATACAAAAAAAAAAAAAAATTGAAAAAAAATTGAAAAAGAGAAAAGTGCCTTGGTGAGAACCTTGCAATAGGCGCCTTGGTAGCAAAAAAAAGGAAGAAAAAAGGTAAAGATAAATCAATCCATCCTATGGTGAAAACAACTTCTTGTGGCACCTTGGGCAAGTACCATGATGAAAACCTGGCAAACAGGCATCATGCATAATTCCTTCCTCTTGCACTCTACACTTGGGGGAAATTTTCATCCATGCTATCCTCCATCTTCCTATCATTTATCTCACTTATTTCCTCTTTTACCTTTGGTCTTGACAAGGTTGAACATATCCATGAGCATCAAGTATCTTGACACCATTATCCTTTCCATCAGCTTATTCACTTGTTGCATCCATGCTACCCTATCATGATCTTGCTTCTCCCCAATCCACCTTCATTATACCTATGCAATATTTCCATAATCCCAAAACCATCCCCTCATAGCCTCCATCACCCCTTTATCTTGATCGTGCTATCTTATCCACATTTTACTGAAATTGATCCATTGGTCTTGATCGAAATGAAGGACGTAAAGTACAAAATTTTTTATAAAAAAAAATCTCTTGACATGTCCAGTATTTTGGATCACTCACTTTCATGACGTCAAGTCATTATCCTATATGCTATCTAGTAGTGCATCATTGGCTTCCATTACTTATCCAAAAACATGCTTCACAATGCTATATCCTTTTTCCTTAGCTTGGGTAATCTTGAGGAGATGGTGCTATGGGTCACATTTGCATTCTTCATTCATCATGGCCTTTCCATCTCTAATCCATTAGCTTCCAAATCCATATTTCATGTCCTATACCTTGCTATACATTGGGGGAAAACCAATGTGATCTTGTTTGAAAGATGGTAAAATAAAAAAATTCAAAAAATTCAAAAATCTCTAAAAAATAAAAAAATTCAAAAATCTCTAAAAAATAAAAAAATTCAAAAATCTATAAAAATTTGAAAAAATCTTTAAAAATCCAAAAATATTTAAAAATTCAAAATCTAAAAATATTGCATAAAGTCTCTCAGTTGCATTGTTGCATTCCAGGTTGCATTTGCCCAAGATTTACACGATCTCATTTTTACTTGGGGGAAAATCATTGGTTTTGGCACGAATGGATTCAAGAGTGCTACAATCTTGGCCACACGATAGAAGTAGATTTTCAGATTTAGAGGAGAGATATTTTGGAACCTTTAATGGATATCGTTGTTCACCCTAAATAGTTTAATCCTACAACACGATCCTCGAGTTTCATTGACTTATTTTATCAGGATTAAAAATTGACAAACCCTAAATGATCAACATGTTTGGAATTCTTTTTGAAAATCTTGATACATTTCAAAAACACTTGGAATTTTTGATGAGTTTTTCATTGAATTTTTTGAGTCATGTCTTTATAGCTAATCGATGATGTTTTGACTAGATTGGCGATGATGGAGACACAATGTTTTTTCTTGACTTCTGTGTGACTATTTTGAGGAAGATTCACTAAATTATGTGAATTTGTCTAACAACATGGTCATCAAAGAACCATCAAGGACATTCATTTAGGAAGGAGGGTTAACCTTTTTTTGTTTATGCAAAAGTATACCTTGGATATTTAGATCTTCAATATCTTAATACCACAATCCACTTGCAACATTGAATCCGATGAAACTGGTATTCATACTCCCATAGTTGGTCATTCAACTACTGAGGGTTATACTAGTTTCCAAAGGGGTTACCAAATGAGATGAAATTCATATTCATACTCTTATGGTCGCACTAGAACTAGTAAGGATTTTATGGAATCCTAGTTCCAAAATTCTCAATGATGAAAATATATCTTTGTTTTCATTTCTTTCGCAAACCTGAAGGACAATTAGTTGCATTGTATTGCATTTTCATGATAGATTAATTGCATGTTTAAAGGATTTTCCTTAATCAAGGGGGTGGAAGTTAATAATGATTACATCATCAAATTCCTAATCAATGTCCTCAAATATCTGATCCATTAAATTGATCACATGCTACATCAAGGATATCATCACTATGCATCTGCTCACCTAGGGGCAACCTAACTCTGTTTATCCCATGTACCTATATCTGCACCTAATTCATATCAAATGCCCCTATCTATCAGCCTCCCACCTTTAATCTTTCCATAAAATCCAATTCAATCAAATATCAATCAGTCAAAGTATCCAATTGATCATCTAACATCAATCATTTATCCTATCATCCATTTTCTCATCTTGAGTGCATCAAATTTTCTAACTCTAGAACATGAGGAAGGAAATTCAATCCATTTGTTCGTCTCTCTAGTTCTTGAGAGAGAATTATCAGTTTATCCAATCAATCAATCAACTTATCCTATCCAATTGACATCAATACAACATCAACCAAGTGGTTCTAACTGACATCAAGTGATATCCAAACATCATCAACTTATCTCAAACATTAACAACATTTTCTCAATCATATTTGTTCTCATCAAATTCTCTCATAATCGGGGCATTTTCAAATTTATTTTATCAGGAAATGAATCTCAATTTCCCAAAATCAACCAAATCATCTACCATAGTCTTGATTCATTTCTCGAGGGAGCATCATATCCACATCAAAATTTTAAATCAAGATTCTACATCATATCTTATGTCAAATTTGGGGCATTAAAATTTCAAACTTTTATCAGTGGGGCATCAAATCATGTTCTGCATCAGGGTTTTGCATCAAGTTTTACATTAGGTTTTGCATCAAATTTCACATCAAGTTTCACATCAGGTTTCACATCAACTTTCACATTAGGTTTTGCATCATATCATCATATCAAGTTTTGCATCAATGAATCAGTATCTAAATCTACATCAGGACATCAAGTTTTCTTTGAATCAATGTGCTTTGCACATCAATTCAAAGAGGGGCATTTGTAGACACCTAAAATTGACCAGGTGTTTCTTAATCATCCAAATCTGTAAATCTTAGCCAATTGCCCTAAATCTCATCAAAATACATCAAAATGGATCAAAATCATTCAAATAGACATTTATCAATGAAATTGAACAAAATCAAATTAAAAACAAAGGATTAATTAATAATGAAATCAAATAATCAAATTCAAGCCTAAAAGGGATCAATCAAATTATATAATTGATATTAATCAATTAATTGTATAGTTTTAAATCAAAAATCAAATACAACCTATTCACCCTTACATGGCTAATTTAATGAATTGATTTAATTAAATAAATCCTAATTTCATTCAACACAATTTGATCAACCAATGAGAATTTTGGATTTTGTCTTCTTGTCCCACCCTTTGAGGACAACCATTTAAATGGTCCCCCCATTTGAAACCATTTGAGGGATCAAAGTCAACTAAGGAATAACCCATGGTCAATTCAGTCTACCCCTTACCCTTGGGAATTTTCTATAAATACAAGTCATTTTGTATGCATTTCATATCATAGAAAATTTGAATGCATAACATCCTTATTATAGTCAATTTGTGAGCAATTGAGAGCATATTGAGCATTTTCATAGCATTTTTATCATTTGAGATGAAAAGCACACACATCTTGAGCATTTGAGCTATATTTAGGCATTTTGTATCAATTTTCTCATTCTAGGATTGTCCTTGAGAGAGATTAAGGCTGAGATCTCTTTCAACAAAGTTTAGTTAGAGAACCATAAGATGTCAAGAATTTGATTGTAATTCTTAGGCTACATTGTTATTTTCTTTCAATAGAATTGTAGTTGTTGATCCTAATTTCATGAAGGTGTAATTTCTCACACACAATAACATGAATGAAAAATTTCAATTCCATATGAGTTACTCCATTAAGTCTCATGCATCTACCATCCCACTTGGCAAGAGTTAACTCAACTAGGTCATCACAGGCTAGGGTTTTGTTAGCTTTCATCTTATCTAGCATCGAGAACCTAGTGACATAGTGAATTATCTACTTCGTAATCATCACAAGATGTTCCAACCATAGTTGCATGTCGTGGACACTGCTAAGAACATATATCATCCTTTTTTTCTAAAAATCCCTCAGCATGTGCATGATGTGTGTCAAACCCTTGGTTTTGAGGTGCTTATGCTCGGGCTTAAAACTCTCATTTGCACATAATTCATCATATGCTTTATTCATCTCAATAGTTCCAAGCTCATGTATGTTACAATGATAGAAGCTTCGGATGTCGTTAACCAGTAACACTCTTAGAGGGATTAGGGAATGAGCTCCCATTGGGTCTAACTCCTCTGCTATTTTTGTATGAAGCTAAAAAATTAGAGGATCACAAATTCCATTCCATACTAACTGGTACAGTGCACCCATGACTGTTACTGTTTGATCTTAGAGGATCATCCTATTTTGGTTTTGGGATCCATGTGTGTATGGTCAAGGATCTCTTAGGCAATCTTATGAGCCTAGAGATGCCTTAATCCCTTTGGATCACTTGGTTAGGTTTATGTTACCTTAAGCTAATAGGTTTGGATTCATTCAAAAATTCTTCGAGTGTAAAAAGATAAGTTTTTCCAAATGTTGCAAAAGTTGTCAAAAAGTTTCTCATGCAACTTCCAAAAGTTGCTTGAGAGTTTCAAGATGGAAGCCCAATAACATTTTTCATCGATCCAACTTCACATTTGAATTTTTCATAAGTTCTTACTTTGAACCTACATGATTCAAATTTCTAAAATGTAACTTTGATGCATGGGAAATCAAATATAAAGCATTTTTATGAGCATTTCTGAGTTGTACAACCATGTATGGTGTGAGATTGCTAAACTAATTTGATGTCTTGAAGGTATTTTGTGTTAATGTCACTCTGAGATTGATTTGAAGTCATTTTGTTTTGATTTTATAAGTTTTGTTTGAGTTTTCTGAAAAGTATTTGAGGAAAGAGCCTATTTGAAGCACACTTTGCAAATGGAGTCCTAACTTGCATTCTATCTGGTGTATTTCTCTAAGCTCCTAGAAAATCAAATTTAGGATGGTGTATTTAATGTTTCTAAAAGCTTAGGAGATGGCTCGAAGGGTAAAGCCCTCATGCATCAAGCCCTAGGCTGAATATCTCAATGTATTCAGCCTAGAATTAAGGAGAAGGAAGTGTTGTGTTTATTACAGAGATTGGTTGAGTGAAATACGAGTGTATTTGAGTTTTAGGGAGTTATTTGAAGACATCTAAAGCATTTTTTCAATCCCATGCAACTAATTTCTTGTACTTTCCTTGAAGTCCAAGCCTAATTATGCCAATTAGGTTTATGAACTTGGGGAGTGTTAGGTGTTGCTAGAGTGGAGTTGGATTCTAAGGCTTTGGGGTCTGAAATAAATTCATAAAGGGTATCTGGAAATATCCTTAGTTTTCTAGAAGGTGATTAGGAGGAAAAGTTAAGTTGGAGAAACCTCCTGGATAGTACTACAAGGAATTCAAGGATAGTCCTAGATAGGTACTGTATGGAAGTTGGAGGGATGAACTAGAGGGTGATTATTGGTCCTTAGGACATAAGGAAAGTGTCCCAATAGTTGGTTTGGGTTGGTGAAGACACTGGTGAAGACTTCTAGTTTGATGCCTAAAATAGGGCCAGTGTCCCTAAAGCCCAAAAGTGTAAGATTTTGAATTGGATTGTATCCAATTGGGAAGAATTGGAAATTTATTCTACCACCTTGAATAGGTAGAATAAATTATGTGGGAAAGGATCTAGGATCCTAGGAGGACCTAAGTTGACTTGGGTGTCTTATTGAAGGCAAAGGAGAAAGACCACACTTCTTGTTGTCATGTCTACATTAGGTGGTATTAGAGCCTAGATAAGCTCTTGTGAATAAGAATGGCAGAGAAGAATGATGATACTAATGGAGATATCCCTATGTGGGTCACAAACATGGAGCTATCAAATATTGTGAGGGAGCAAGCAGCTATGAATAAGAAGATGGAAGCATACATAGATAAATTGAAGATTTATCAGATATGTAGGACTAATGGGGATGATTCAGAGTCAGACCAAGAAGAAGAAGAAGAAGAAGAAGAAGAGTAGAGTGATAAAGAGAAGACAAAGGTGCCAAAATAGAAAATAATCTTAGGAGCTTTGGAGAGAGTGGGTAGGAGAGATAACAAACCACACCTACCAATGTTTATGGGCAAGATGGACATTGAGTAATGCATGGATTGGGTGGAAGCCCTAGAAAACTATTTTGAATGTGATGATATCCCTATCTCACAAAGAAAAAATATTTCCAAGTCCAAAATGAAAGGACTTGGACTAAGTTGGTGGAACTTCCTATAAAGGGAGAGGGTGGAGAAAGAAAAGGACCCTATAACCACATGGAAGAAGATGCTAAGAGAAATCAAGAAGTAATTTATTCCTAAAGATTATGAAGTAACTCTACACAAGAAGTTACAAAATTCAAAAAAAAAGGATCTTGATGTGGGATCTTGAACTGATGAATTCCACAAGATCTGCATGAAGACAAAGACCCCTATAAGTGAGAAACAAAAACTTGCAAGATACATGAACAGGCTCAAGTATAGTATTTAGGATGAACTAAGTTTTTTTTTCCCCAATCTGTACACTAGTGCTATTAGATGGCTATGAAGATTGAAGAAAAAAAAAGGAGAGGAGAATAGAATAGTAGAGGAAGAGGAAATGGTTTCAGAGGTAGGGGAAGGTTTCAAGGAAGAGGATCATCTCCAAGACCACAGGGAGAATCCAATCACCAAGAGTATGACAAAGAGAATAATAAAAAAGGTAACTTCAGAGGGGGTAGAGGCAATAGAAAAGAAAGGTTAGGAGGTAGAAGTAACTCCACATTCACTGGAAAGTGTTTTTCCTGCAATCAGGTTGGTCACCAATCTTTTAGATATCCAAACAAGGCTGGTACATCAAGAGGAGATAGAAGAGTTCAAATCACCCAAGATGAGGACTATCAAAGAATGACCTCCTACCACACCACTACATCTATACCTACAAAACTTGAGCAAGGAGAATGCATAATGTTCAATAGGACACTCTTGAATATGCCAACTCCCAAGGAGCCCCCACAAAGGAAGAGTCTATTCAGAACTCACTACAAGGTACTTGGTAAGATTTGCAAAGTTATTGTTGATTCTGGTTCTACACATAATTTAGTTTCTAATGAAATGATAGATATATTACTTTTAATAAAATACCCCACCCAAGCCCCTATAAAGTATCTTGGCTTAATAAGGATCAACAAGCTTTAGTAGATGAGCAATGTTGGGTAGAGTTTCAAGTAGGAGAATATAAAGATAAAGTTTTGTGTAAAGTTCTTGATATGGATGCATGTCATCTTCTCCTAGGAAGACCTTGGAAATATTATGTTGATGCAAAACATGGGGGTAAGATAAATGTGTATACTTTGACTAAGAATGGGATTAGTTACACTATGACACCTCTCCCTGATTCTGAGAAAGACAAAGCCTTAAGAAATAGTGTTACCTTAGTGGGAGAGAAATAATTTTTGAAAGTCCTTAAGGAGAGAGGAACACATTTTTTTTACATCATATTAAAGCCCAAATAAAAGTATAAGAAGACACCAATAGTTCAAGATCCTCAGAGAAGTGTTGGCCCCAAAGAAGTAGCAGATTTTTGAACAAATACAAAGGGATAGTTGCAGACAAGAGTAATGATGTTTTACAGCCACAGAGGGATATTAGCTACTCTATAGACCTCATACCTATTTCTACCTTTTCAAATAAGGTGACTTACCAGCCGGCCCCTGACCGAAATGTAGAAGTTGCAAGATAAATTGAAGAGTTGATGGAAAAAGGATTCATTAGGAAGAGCATAAGCCCTTGTGTAGTCCCTGTAGTCCTAGCACCTAAGAAAGAGGGTATATTGAGGCTATCTAATAGCTCTAGAGCCATCAATAGGATAACCATCAGATATAGGTTTCCTATGCCAAAGATAGATCTCATGGACTACCTAGGAGGAGCAAAACATTACTCAAAGATTGATCTAAAGAGTGGGTATCATCAAATTAGGATCAGAGAAGGGGATGAGTGGAAGACATCTTTCAAAACCAATGAGGGGATTTTTGAATGGGTAGTGATGCCCGTTGGGCTCTCTAATGCCCCTAATACTTTTATGAGATTGATGAATGAGGTCCTTAAGCCTTTCATAAATCACTTTGTAGTTGATTATTTAGATGACATGTTGATTTTTAGCAAAGATTACGAAGAGCATTTGTTACATCTATATATGGTAATGAAGAGGCTACATGAAGAAAATTTGAGGATAAATTTGGGAAAAAATGTGTTTTCATGCAAGAGGAATTGGTATTTCTTATCTTTGACATCTCCAAAGGTAATTTGAAAATGGATCCTTCCAAGGTTGAAGCCATACTAAATTGGTCCACTCCAAAATATTTCAGTGAGGTCAAACATTTCCATGGGCTAGCTAGCTTCTATATGAAATTTGTGAAGAATTTCAGTGGGATGAGTGAACCAATGATATACACTATCAAGGGGGGAAGGAAATGAAAGTTTGTATGGAATAATGTTGTAGACAAGTCCTTTGAATATTTTAATACAAGAGTCTCTCAACAACCTATCTTAACTTTCCCCGATTTTCACAAGGTATTCACCATTGAATGTGATGATAGTAAAAGATATATTGTGGGTGTTCTCAGGAAAGAAGGGATACCTATGGAATTATTTAGTGAAAATATTAATGAAGTTAAGAATAAATACTCTAAATATGATTTGGATATGTATGCTATGGTCCAATCTCTGAGAAAGTGGAGGCATTACTTATTGCCAAAATAATTTTTTGTATTTACTGACAATCATGCTTTGAAATTTCTTAATAGGAAGGAGAAACTAAACCATAGACATCCCAAGTAGATGGATTACTTGCAAGCATTCACTTTCACTATAAAGAATAAAAATAGAGTAGCTAACAAGGTAGCTGATGCATTGAGCAGGAGGAATTTGGCTATACAAGAAGTGGCCTTGCAAAGTGTAGGTATCTCTATCCTCAAAGCCATGTATCCCAATGATGCAGACTTCAAAGAAATTTACAAAGTTTGTTTGGAAATAGGAGATAGATATCACACTAAATTTTCATAATATATGATTCAAGAAGGATTTTTTTTTAAAAGGAGTAAATTGTGCATCCCTGATTGTTCTTGTTAGAAACACTGAGAGGGGGGAGGGGGTGAATCAGTGTTTATCTTATTAATTATATTTCAGCCAATTAAACATATATCAAATGTGCATCCAAAGAAACATAACACAAGAACACATAACACATGATATGATTATGGAGAACCTTGATCAGAGGAAAGTTCTAGTGGGGATTAGTAACCACAGAATATTGTACTAGGTAAAATGAACCTATTAAAGTTCCTTTGCCCTGTTAGAAGTAGTCTTTACAAATTGAGTACAATGACCTAGTTAAGGGTCTGACCCTGTTAAGAGTCTTTTATAATAACCCTTTTAGGGGTGATGGACTCACTGTCCAAGGACTCACTGTCCAATAAGATGAAGGCTACAACCCTCTGAATGTTGATATGCACTATATCAAAAATGAACTATTGTAGTGACACTGTTGTCTGATCAGTTCCGTGAATGCGTGGATGCTCTTAATTCTTCAAAGAGCTATATCATATTTTGATTTCATTATAATATCCCTCTGTAACTTATTCTTACACAATAATTGACTTCTCTTACACGCTATAACATAACAATACATTACATACTTATATCTTTACAAACGAATAGACGTGACTCAAAACATAACACTTAGTCGGCCTCTTAAAAAAATATACAATGCTTCCAAACAAGTCAGCTCAAGCATATTTACAAAAAAATCAATTACACTATAAAAACCTTATAAATAAAGACGCATAACCTTAGCATCACAAAATAATACACGCTAACCAAAATATCAGTCGGCTTCTGTGCTTTGTATTCTGGACTGTTTCCTAAACTGCAATGTACTAATCTGTCTGTATCTTTTATGTATTGATGTTCCATACCTTGTGCATTTGGATATAGCATGTATATACACAATAGAGTATATATATCTAAGAATGCATATTCTGGTGTGATCTTTAACACGCACGCTGATGTGTTGATCATTGTATCTTTCTGACTGCTCTGTATTCTATACTTAGTCATTTTATCTATTAAGTTATCTTTGATAGAAACTTAGTATGAATTTGTTTCCATGATTGACAACAAAGAATAATCCATGCTTCCTCAGGAAGTCAACTTGCCAACAATCTCCCCCTTTTTCATTTATGGCAACAAAGGAATGTGGTTAAGTTACTCAAAATGGCTTCATTCAAAAATGATTGTATATCATAACTTAATGATATATACATATATACTACTTAGCATATATAGATTCTATGCTACTCCGCTTTGGACATGAATGACAAAGGTGTGCAAAAAATTGTAAGTCTTCATACTTACTCCATATATACATCCAGGTACACAACTTGAAGAGACTGAATCTCTTTTTGCCAGAATGCTTTCATTGCATCAACTGTTTGGAGGTGCGCGCATAAAGCATATGTTAACTTCTCCATTTTCACTAGATCTAAGCAAGGACCTTGATCATAAGTCTACATTGTGTCATATATCTATTTGATGTTCTCATTTAGGATTACTAGTGAAGGTGCAAGTGCATTTCTCAACTGAGTCTGTCTAACTCTTATTTTGCTGATTTCTAGCTTTGCCTTCTCAATTTTGTCTAGTTGTCCTTGGTAGACAGTATTTCATATGTTCATGTCCTATGTGGAATTCTTAATAGATTTTCTTATGTTGTCCACCATTTCCTCTACTTTAGCTATCTTTTTAGTGTTCTTAGAGGTGAGCTTTATTCTATCCATGCAGTTTGCTATGACTTTCTTCCCTTTTTCTGCTAGCCCTTTCAATATAGACTATCCAATCTTCAAAGAGTTCAGATCCAAAGTAAAGTTCTTTACCACTTCATTCAATCTTTCCTTCTTATACTCATCTTCTGCAATCTTAGTAGCTATCTCTACTAAGCTGGTGAATTGTGACTTGAAGTTTGTTAGTACACTATCCATATGTTCAACAGTTTGAACTTTTGCAACTTTCTTATCAGTAGGAACTAACTCATTTAGAATGTTTATTGATTCAATAAAGTGTGGGTTCCTCATCACATTTTTCTCCTTTGCCTTTTCCATGGCAAGGACACTGATCTTAATGAGGTCTTCTTCTTCCCATGTGTCAAAACTTGCTTAATCAGGAGTTAACCTTGAAAACAATGAGGTGGATGGTGACAGAATAGTATTCTGACTTGTGTCTACACATTCACTTTTGATATGTACCTCTTTAACTAGTGACTCATCAACTTGAGTGTCTTTCTCCTCATCCAAATCGATTAGATCAATCAAAGGAAATCCATCATGTTGTAAAGATGTATCATCAATGTTCATGTCCTTGGTGTTAACAAAGGCTTCATCAACTTTAACCATATCATTATCTGAAGCTGTCATAGAAATCTTTACATCATCAATCACTATAGTTTCCTCTGTGTCTTTAGTTTTCTAAGTAGTTATTGTCACTGTGGGCGTAGAGACATGTGGACCTATCATGGGCACAATCTAAATTACTGGAGTTGTATGTTGTTTAGGAGAAGATGGGGTGACCTTTGCTGTAGGCGTCGTTGGTGGATACATGTGTCTGTCCATAAAGACTTGTGTAAATGCCTTTTCAGTCTCCTTTCCAACTTTTTCGTATTCCTTGTTCATTATCTGTAAAGTCCTTGTCTTACTATGGAGATGAGGCTTTACAAGATCTAGAAAAATAGCATTCTCATCATGTGAACAAATAGGGAGAAGAGTATCCAGAGTTTCTTTTCTAATCTTCATATCTTCCTCAATAGCATGTCTTTTCATAATTTCCAATACATTCCATAAGTTATCTGGTATCAATGTCTTAAGTTTGAGAACTGATTTCTTAAACTTGATCATATGAGATATGATCATGTAGTGTATCTATGTCTTATCAACTTCTTTATATTTGTCATAGAACTTTGAAAGTGTATCCAATCTACCTTGATTTATAATCCTATTCTTCAATATGTTCAAGCTTGGTCTGAAACCTACCTCAGGAGGTGCTTGTGTATTCTTTGTAGTACTCCTTGTGGTTCTTGAGGATGGATGACCTGTGACATCTTGTTTCCTTCCTCTGGGTTTCTTTCTAGGAATAGAAGGTGGAGATGTATCCAATTCAATGGTGGTAGCAGGCGCAGATGTATTCTCCTCATTTTTCTTCTATTTCTTCTTCTGAGATTCATCAGTCTTCTCAATCTTAACTTTAGCAATTTTGGCTTCTTTTGCCTTATTCAAATCTTCTCGAGTGACTCCATGAGCTTTTAGTATGTTAGATGTAGTTCTGAATGCTTTCCTTTTATTAACAACAAGTTTTAGTTCAATATTCACTTCATCAGTCTTTTCTCTGTATGTTCCCCATCTAGGTTCATTGGGATCTATAGGTGCTGACAATAAGACCTGTGCATATCCTACTAACACATGGTCTTCAAATTCATATCCTAGTGGATGAATCCACTTAGTTCTAGGCTCAACAGCCTCCATGCATGTGCAATATTTTTCTACCATAAAACAAATTGTATCCCTTTACTTGTCAACTATCTTCTCAAATAGTCTTACCCTGCTCTGCATTTTAACCTTGAATATATTTATGTCCATATCCATTTTATCTCTTGCCCTACTCTCTAACGTGGCCTTAAGAGATATTTGTGTCATTGTAGGTTTTCCTTTGTCTAGATAGAGGTTTGCAACCTTTCCTACTATATGATGATACAAATAGATGATTAGAGATCCATACCTGAATGTTTTGCTTCTATCATGTTTGATGATTCTGATATTCTCAATCAACTGATCGTGCAAGATCTCACAAAGGCTGTACTGAGTGTTATCCTTTACTATTCTGATTGCTACAAGGACTGTTGCTATAGATACACTATTCAACCTACTTTCTTACTGGAACTTGTAACCAAGTATCATTGTCATGAGTTTAATGTCATCCTCCTTGATGGGGTCTACTATCATACCACGCCTGTCACTTCTTGACAAACAAATTTTCTCAATCTGCTTCTTAACATCCTTACCAATGGGAAATACTAGTCCAATCATTGGAAGTCTAGTCAATTAATGGATTAGGTCTATGGTGATATGGATAGGGATATCACCAATCCAAAATAGATCATCATGAATTCTGCTCAATAGGATTTTTACCCATTCTGGTTCATCAAACTTATGCGCATTCGAATACTCAATAATAGGGTTATCTTGTAGGTGCGTGAACTCATCTTTGAATGTGAAGTCCTTATTTAGCATTGATGCTATGTGAGAAGCTATATTATCATCTCCTAGTGATTCCTTCTTGCAGTATATGTATGCGCGGATATCTTCTACGTGAACAACACCAATCAGGGTTTTAGAGAAAGCTCCTTCCACATCATCCAATATAGAATTGAATGGATGCTTCTTAGATATGAATATTTTCCTTTCTACTACATCAAATACAACTGGGGTTTCCATTACTTACTTGGTGATTGTTTAAGTAGGGTTTCCATGAAATTTTGAAACGGTGCGACGGCTAGGGCTTCATTTCAAACTAATTAACCATTCATTCAAACTTTTAAACTGCTATGCCTTCATGCCTAGATGTCTTAGTGCTCCAATGCTATTCAATTTATTTCTCTTCAAATGTAAATGTGAGAATGATCAAATACAAATCTCTTTTTATACAATCTTCCGCATTTAATACTTGCAACCATACATAGAGATTTTCAAACTTTGATCCCGATGCATTTTAGATAATGCATGAATGCACATAGTTGTAATCTGAGATTTTAACTATGAATCCAAAAGGTGCATACTCTGATGTGAGTATACCAACCACATAGGGGTTCTAAGCTAGAATAGCTCTACCTAAGACCAGGAAGGTCTATTCAAGCAGAAGTAGAGGGTGTGTCCACTGAGGATGCATCAACTACTTTGTCAAAATCTTTGTCCTTCTTTACTTCAACCCAAACTTTTCTTGAATCATCATTTTCTTTGACAAAATTGACTTCTCCTTTCTCTTCAAATAGAGACTTTTTGGGATCTTCTTATTTCTGAGTTTTGGATCTGTAAAACTTTGTGATATGTCCAGCCTTTCCACATGTGTGACAAATGATAGGAGGTCTGATGTTTTTCTTCATCATGCTGCATTGCTTTGTTGTGTGTCCATTGTGTTTGCATATCTTACATGTAGTGTTCTGTAAGTTCTTTTGAGGTTGATTTATCTGATTGTTTTGA
Source organism: Thuja plicata (assembly GCA_018584345.1). NCBI lineage: Eukaryota > Viridiplantae > Streptophyta > Pinopsida > Cupressales > Cupressaceae > Thuja > Thuja plicata. The sequence continues at coordinate 278,659 of MU228520.1, read as the reverse complement.
TTCATTCTTCTTTGATTTTGCTGTGATTGAGTTCTTCAATGTATAGCCCTGTGACCAAATTTATTACAAGAGAAACAATAACCATTAAAAGGTCTTACCTCTTTGCAATTTCTTTCCAAATGCCCATGTTTATTGAATGCATAACAATTTCTATTAACTTGTCTGATTTCCCTTTTGGGTGGTTCAGATATAACCTCTGTAGTATTTTCAACTTTCCTAGCTTCTAAAGATGCTTCAATTGTTTTTTCTTTCTCTTGTGATGATTTGATTTCATCTTGTGCTGTACTGAATCCAAGACCAGTAGTGTTCCCTTTTTTTCTTTGCACATTAAGCTGGGATTGAATTAAATCAAAACTTGTGTGGAGTTTATCAATCTTATCCTTTGCTTCTGTTAATTCAATTTCTAACTTCTTCTTCATGTTTTCCAATTCCAAGACTTTCATGTTTGCATGCAAAAGTTCATCTTCCAATTATTTTCTTTCTTTGATCTTGTCTTCAATGGTATTCTGGCTATCTGTAAGCTATTCCTCTAGATCTTCAAGTTTATCTTTTAGAGATTTATTCTCTTGATTAAGATTTTTGACCATTTGTCCTAGATCACTTGTAGAACAATCTTTCAGATCTTTTCTTAGGATTTTAATAAGTATTTGAGAGCCATCATTTTTCAATCTTAGTTTTTCATTTTCCTTCCCAGATCTGTCAAGATCTTCAAGAGTTGCTTCAAGATTATTTTTCAAATGTTTTGCTTTAGCTGAGTCCATGAACTCCTCAAGTGGTTAAACTTTCTTTTAGAGGACCAGAGCTCTGATACCAATTGTTAGAAACACTGAGAGGGGGGGGGGGGGGGGGAAACAA
>MU228520.1:231771-277754 GCA_018584345.1 Thuja plicata | reverse complement strand
GGGGGGGTGAATCAATGTTTATCTTATTAATTATATTTCAGCCAATTAAACATATATCAAATGTGCATCCAAAGAAACATAACACAAGAACACATAACACATGATATGACTATGCAAAAACTTGATCAGAGTAAAACTCCAGTGGGGATTAGTACTCACAGAATATTGCACTTGGTATAATGAACCTGTTAAAGATCCTTTTCCCTATTAGAAGAAGTCTTTACAAATTGAGTACAATGACCTGGTTAAGGGTCTGACCCTATTAAGAGTCTTTTACAATAACCCTATTAGGGGTGGTGGACTCGCTATCCAATAAGATGAAGGCTAAAACCCTCTGAATGATGATATGCACTATATCAAAAATGAACTGCTGTAGTGGCACTATTGTCTGATCAGTTTCATGTATGCGTGGATGCTCTTACTTCTTCAAAGAGCTATATCATCTTCTAACTTCATTATACTATGCCTCTATAACTTTTTCTTACATAATAATCAACTTCTCTTACACGCTATAACATAACAATACATTACATACTTATATCTTTGCAAATGAATAGACGTGACTCAAAACATAACACTTATTCAACCTCTTAACAAAATATACAACGCTTCCAAACAACTCAGCTCAAGCATGTTTACAACAACATTAATTACATTATAACAAACTTATAACTAAAGGTGCATAGCCTTAGCATCACAAAATAATACACGCTGACCAAAATAGTAGTCGGCTTCTGTGCTCTGTATTCTGGACTGTTTCCTAAAGTACAATGTACTAATCTATCTGTATCTTTTCCATACTAATGTTTCATACCTTGCGCATTTGGATATAAAATGTATATACACCATAGAGTATATATCTAAGCATGCATATTCTGGTGTGATCTCTAACACACATGCTGATGTGCTAATCATTGTATCTATCTAACTGCTCTGTATTCTGTACTTAGTCATTTTATCTATTAAGTTATCTTTGATAGAAACTTAGCATGACTTTGTTGCCATGATTGACAACACAAAATAAGCCATGCTTCCTTAGGAATTAAACTTGCCAACAGTTCCATGAGGGAGAAAATCGTAAAAGAGAAGCATTGTGGATGTTTATCAGGCCATTTTGGTCTTGAAAAGACACTTGAGCTAGTAAGAATATTCTACTTCTAGCCCAAGATATAGACTGAGATAAGGAGATTTGTAGAGAATTTCCTAGTGAGTCAAAAATCCAAAGGCACCAGTTTAAATTTAGTATTGTACACAACATTACCCATCCCTAACAAACCTTGGGACTCCATCAGCATGGATTTTTTATTGGGTCCTCCAAGGAAAAAGGAAGGCTATGATAGTGTTTATGTGGTTGCAGATAGATTCTCCAAGATGGCTGGCTTATTACCTTGTAAGACTACACATGATGCCTCAAGTATTATAGGGCTATTCTTCAAGGCAATTATGAGACTCCATGGTTTACTACTCACCATTGTTTCAGAAAGAGACCCCAAGTTTGTGGGACATTTTTGGCGTACCCTATGGAAGAAACTTGGAAAAAATCTATCTATGTCATCTACCTACCACCCTCAATCAGATGGATAGACTGAAGTCATCAATAGGTCTCTAGGAAAATTTCTAAGATGTCTGATGAAGGAGTATGGAGTGGCATGGGACTCAATACTCCCACAAGTAGAGTTCTCCAACAATGATTTTTACAACAGAAGTTTAGGACTTAGTCCTTTCCAAATTGTCTATGGTTCCCACCCTAGGGTTGTCTTGGAACTAAGAAAAATTCAAGATTTTGGCCAGAGGAGTGCCCAAGCTAAGCATTTTGTAGAGCTAATGAAGAAAATTCATCAACAAGTGAAGGACTAACTACAACAAACCTCTAAGAAGTACAAAAAAGTAGAAGATGCCAAGAGGAGAGATGTCCAATTCAAAGTTGGAAATATGGTTATGGTTCACCTGAAGAAGGAAAGACTACCCAAGGAAAAGTATACCAATATGATGATGAAATAGATAGGACTTTTTAGAATCTTGAAGAAATGTGGAAATCATGCATACAAAATTGAATTAACTTCAACCATTGGCTTATCCCCCATTTTCAATGTAGTTGACCTATATCCATACAAATGTCCTTTCACTGATGTCTCCATTGCAGGTGCTCAAGATCTGCCATAGGACAAGGAGCTAAAAGATTTACCAAAAACACCAACACAAGAGATAGACTGCATACTGGACAAGAGGATAGCCAAGCAAACCAGGTGATCCACCTTCTATGAATATCTAGTCAAATGGAAATACCATTCAGCGGAGGATACTACTTGGTTAACACCTAAAGATATCAAGAAGACTGGTTTCAATCTGAAAGATCTCCCAAATCAAGGGACTTGAGTTAATTTTTTCTTAGGGAGTATGGTGCAGTGCACCCATGACTATTACTATTTGATCTTAGAGGATTTTTCATAAATGGATTGATCTTAGAGGATCATCCTATTTTTGTTTTGGGATCCATGTGTGTATGGTAAAGGATCTCATAGGAAATCTTATGAGCCTAGAGATGTCTTAGTCCATTTGGATCACCTAGCTAGGTTTATGTTACCTTAAGAATGTTTTTGTATTTTTAGAGTCCTTAGTGTTACATTCCTTGGATCCATGTTATTTTAAGAATTTTATGAGAAGTTGATAGGTTTAGATTCATTCCAAAAATCTTCAAGTGCAAAAAGACAAGTTTTGCCAAATGTTGCAAATGTTATCAAAAAGTTGCTCATGCAACTTTGAAAAGTTTCTTGAGAGTTGCAAGATGGAAGCGCAAAAATCACAGGGCATTTTTGATCTACCCAACTTTACTTTTGAAGTGTTCTTAAGTGCTTACTTCGAACCTACATGATTAGAATTTCTAGAATGTAACTTTGATGCATGGGAACCGGAATATGAAGCATTTTTATGAGCATTTCTGAGTTGTACAAGCGTGTCTAATGTGAGATTTGGAAAATAAGTTGATTTATTGAAGGTATTTTTTGTTAATTTCACTCTTAGATTTATTTTAATTCATTTGGTTTTGATTTGATATTTTTTTTTTAAGTTTTCCAAAAAGCAGTCTAGGAAAGAGCCTATTCAAAGTACAATTTGCGAATGGAGTCCTAACTTGCATTCTATCTGGTGGATTTCTCTAAGATAATAGAAAATGAAAGTTAGGATGGTGTATTTAATGATTCTAAAAGTTAGGGAGATGGCTAGAAGGGTAAATCCCTCATGCATCAAGCCCTAGACTGAATAACTCAATGTATTCAACCTAGAATGAAGGAGAAGGAAGTGTTATGTTTGTTACAGATATTGGTTGACTGAACAAGGATTGGATTTGAGTGGTAGGGAGTTATTTGAAGATATATGAAGCATTTCTTTAATCCCATGAACCCAATTTCTAGTACTTGCCTTGAAATCCAAGCCTAATTAGGCCAATCAGGTTTGTGAACTTGGTGAGTGTTAGGTGTTGCTAGAGTGTAGTTGGAGTCCAAGGCTTTGGGGTCTAAAATAAATTCATAAAGGGTATCTCGAAATATGCTTATTTTTCTATAAGGTGATCAAGAGGAAAATTTAAGTTGGAAAAGCCTCTTGGATAGTACTACAAGGAATTCTAGGATAGTCCTAGACATGCACTGTACGTAAGGTGGAGGGTTGAACAAGATGGTGAGTCTTTGTCTTTAGGACATAAGGAAGGTGTCCCAATAGTTGGTTTGGGTTGGTGAATTCAGTGGTGAAGACTTCTAGTTTGAGGCCCAAAATAGGGCTAGTGTCCCTAAAGCCCAAAAGTCTAATATTTTGAATTGATTGTTTCCAATTGGGAAGATTTGGAAATTGATGCTACCACCTTGAATAGATAGAAGAAATTGTGTGGGAAAGGATCTAGGATCCTTGGAGGACGTAAGTTTATTCAAGTGTCTTATTGAAGGAAAAGGAGAAAGACCACACTTCTTGTTGTCATTTTTGCATTACTAACATCATAGAACCTTTATTGACCTTGTTGCTGGAAGTGGATGCCATATTTGTTCATACAAAATGATCAAACTTCAATTTCAATCAAAAATTCACACTGAATTGCTAAGGGCTCTGAATTAGTTTGTATACTGAAAGATTTTTAAGAAATAATCTTTTCAATCCTTCATTTATAAGATATTTTCAGCCGTTATATTATTTCATTAAATTCTCTCTACATATTAGTTGGCATGACTCGAGTGTTTCTTAGATTAACTCAGAAGCTTGGGTGAAACCAAATTTCCAATTATCAATACTACCTGACTTAGCTTAGTTAAGCTAGAGTGGCTCGTGTGTAACTAACATTCGAACTCGGGTATAACTATAACATGTCCCCATGCATCAATATGCATATTTGGATTGTTTATCTTATCTGGAACTGATGTAGGATGGATTGTATTGCACAGTTCGAGTCATCTCCTTACATTCTTATTTAGTAATGGTAGATCCACCCAATTCACTATTTAGGGTGTCATTAGATCCTTCATTGCTTTGATCTGAATTATGTAAGGATTTCCTTACCCATTTCTTTCTCATCAGAGTTTTGATTTTTGAGACTTTGGATTTACCATTCTTAGAACCAGTATCAACTTTTTCTGTATTCATACAGTTCTTTCTTAGATGACCTACTTTCTTGCACACAAAACATCTCTTAGTAGGATCCATTTTTTTGAAATGAGTCTTCATTCAATTTGCACTAATGTGTCCATATTCACCACAATGGAAACATATTTACCATGTATTGTAATCCCAATCAAAAATTTCTATGGCTAACTGTTCAGTAGGATTCCACTTCTTAGTTCTGCACGCAGAAGATCAATGACCTTTTTTTTGGCACTTGTAGTATTTTCCTTTAAACTTAGGTTTATCTTTACATTCACTTTCTCTATGTCCATTTTTGTTACAAGTGTATCATTTTCCATTAAATTTTGACTTTCCATTACTCCAACATTTATTTGATGTGTGCCCTAACTTACCACAATGATTACATGTAGGTCTGTTGTTCGTTTGAGCTCCTTGTTGTGAGGATTCACCTTGTTTAGTATAACCTAATCCAATCCATCCATGATGTCTAAATTATGTTGCCTGATCCATGCTATTTTGTGAATTTGTCGTACTTTCATTTTTTTTCTTTTCAACATTAAGATCATTCTACAATCTTTCATTTTATGTTCTTAGATTGTCTACTTCGTGTCTTGCATTGTTGAGTTGACTTACAAAACCAGCTTGTTGAAGTGACAAGTGTTGGATTTCATTTTATTTTTCTTCTAATAGTGTACTTAGAATTATTTTATCTTTGTGTGCTATATTTATGTCATCTTCTCCTTTGTTCTTTAGTTCCATGACTTCACCTATTCTAATTGACTGAATTTCTTGTTCTCTCTTCAACTTTCTGACTTCTTCATGTAAAGAAAGATTATTTGTAAGTCTTCAATGGCTATATAAGCTTCTCAAGAACTTTGTTCATTGCAAAACCCTTCAATTATTTCTTCTATATAGTTCTTGTCATTCATCTATACTACTAATTATTTTCTTCTTTTCAGGGAAAGAGAGAGCTACTCTTGAAGTTTCATGATATAATCCATGGCCACTTTAAGATATATCTTTTCATTCTTGATGGTTTTATCCCATCTGTATGTTTGCATAGCCTCTAATCTTTTCTCAATTTGTTAAAATTCTGATAAGAGAACCAATTCTTTGATACCAATTTTTGGAAATATATAATGTACCCAGTGATTGAGAGGGGGGGGGGGGGGAATCAGGAGCCAATAAAACNTGATACCAATTTTTGGAAATATATAATGTACCCAGTGATTGAGAGGGGGGGGGGGGTGAATCAGGAGCCAATAAAACTTAATCCTTTTAATCCATAATTAGATTAACTTATTTCTTTGCATGCATAGAACTTGAAAGTAAACATTTATACACAATACATAACACAATATTTGGTTACCCAAAAACATTCCAAAAGAAATTAAAACTAGGGTGGGGTTGATACCCACAAGATTTAGTATTGCAGTATAAATTTAGCCTATTAGAGCTTACAATGACCACTTCTAATGGTCTGCCCTATTAGGAGCATATAAAAGACTGTTAGGTCCACCTTGTTAAAGGATTTTATACAATACAATAAGTAATGCAACTCTATTAAGAGATTTAAAGAAAGGAATGTTAGGTTGACCTTGTTAAAGGATTTTGCTGATACACCCATGAGAATGAAACAGTTGATGATATGCTCTGTGCTACTATGATTGCTGAATAGGATCCTTCTAAATGTGATAGATGAGACTCTACTATCATAAATACTTCTTCTCTTAATCAAACTTCCATTTGCATGTCTTTACACTTATGCATACATTCTTACTTATTATTTTTTCACACATTGGATAAAAAAACTATCTTACATATATATCTTTATCCAACAAATAACTCTGTAATTCAGCTTGTAATAAACAAAATTATATTTAAAAATATATGCAAGTTCGACTTCAAAATGTCACTCAGGTCCAGAAGTCTACATGGATGATAAACTATCACTCGAGAAATACTGCAAATCACTCGGGTCATACTGATCACTCGAGTAATGCTGATCACTCGGGAAATGTTGATCACTCAGGACTTTGCATAATGATTTTTGACCTGGTCGACACTAGTTGGCTAATTATTTTGACACTAATTGACAATATTTCTTTCCATAAGGTCTAAAAGAAGAAGGAACATGTACTTGCAAAATATGTCAGAAGGTTTCATGCACCTGAAAAAATAATTGGAGATCAGACATAAGGTATAATGAAAAGGAACAAACTTAAAGGTACATGTTTTCTTAGTGAAATTAAACCTAGATCCATTAAAGATGCTTTGAATTATGAAATCTAGATAGAATCCATGAATAAAGATATTGAGAAGATAGGAAGGAACAAGACTTGAACTCTTGTGCCTAGACCAAAGAAAAGAATGTGATTGGTACTAAGTGGGGTTTTAGAAATAAGTTGAATGAAAAAGATGAAGTTTCTAGAAACAAGGCAAGATTAGTGTGTAAAGGATATGCTCAAGAAGAGGGTATTGATTATGGAGAAAATTTTTCTCTTGTTTCAAGACTTGAAGGAGTTAGATCTCTTCTAAAATATTTAGCACATAAAGGATTCAACGTATACCAAATGGATGTAAAATATGCATTCTTGAATGGAATTATGGTAGAGGAAGTCTATATTGAGGAACTTGAAGGTTTTTTTGATCCCAACAAAAGGAATATGGTTTTCAAATTGTATAAAGCATTGTATGGACTAAAGTAAGCTCCTAGAGCTTGATATTAAAGACTGCATGGATACCTAGTAAGTATTGGATTTCAGAGAACCAATGATAATAGTAGCTTGTACATCAAAGAATGACCTTAGAACAAGATGTTGGAAAGTGACAATGCAAGCAATTGTTATTTTGTCATTGATGGCAAACCTTAAGTCGTGAGACTATTGTTATCTATTTGAGTACCATATCTACTGTTGATGAAGAAGATTTAACAAAAAGACCAAGTGAATGGTTGAGTTAAGGTAATTAAAATGGTACTTGATCAATTGGCACTCTGGAAAAGTAATTAGGTTTTTATCTTTCAAAGATAGTTTTTTGGTTGCTCTGTGCCAAGCAAAGTTGCTTGTGCTGAGAAAAGTTGCTTATGACAAGAAAAATTGCTTGTGCTGAGAAAAGTTGCTTGTGCTGAGTGAAGTTTCTTGTGATGATCAAAAGTTGTTCAATGTTGAGCACCATTGAAATTGCCGAGTGAAAACAATGATGTTGGCCGACTTACAATAATTGGATTAATGATGAGATTTGAGATCTTTGGTTGACTTAGTTAATTTTATTGGGATATGTAATGTTAATTAAAGAATGATCCATGTCATTTAATGTATGGGTAACCGTAATTAATGCATAGTTTCAAGATTTAATTAGAGACTACTTTGGAGAAGTAAATGTAATGCAAAGATGGAATGATCCATTGGATCTGACCTAACCTAAGATCTACGATCTTGTTTAAGAAGAAAAAGATTTATCTAACCTAGAAAAAGAGATATATGATAACCTCAAGGGGTTATTCATTAAGTATGCAAGAGGTCTACTGCTGAATGTGAAGTATGCAAAAGGGTTGCATAGTTGATTTACTATTTAGTATGATCTAGCAGAGAAGGCTAAATATAGAAGCAGAGAGTTGCATGTGTGATTGCTTGATATATTTCCAAGAAGATCAGAAGGTTGAAATGACAATGCAGGCTATCTAGTAAGTTAACATCAGAGCTATAATTAGATCTAAATTTGCAAATTAAGTTGTATGTATTAGATCACAACTACTAAATACTTTCTAACCATTGTATCAGTTAAATCCTTTAACAAGGTTGGCTTAACAGTCATTTGTATAAATCCTCTAACAAGGTGACATTCAGGTGGAATGTTCTAAGTCCTCTAACAAGGCCACTCCTGATAGGGTGATTAAATTCTTTAACTAGGTCACACCTAGCAGTGTGTTATTGTAACCTTTAAAAGGGTTGGCTCCTCACAGGGCATCACTTTAGACAAGTGAAAACATGGTACGATGTTACTAGTGGTTTTTCCCATATTGGGTTTCCATGTTAAATACTTGTGTCAACTTGCGTGAATGCTTATGGTTTGTTTTACTATTATGTTTCTACAAGCTAATTTCAATTGAAAGTAAACTGCAGGATTAAAGCTGTTGACTTATGCTCTTGATGCTGAGTAGATCTAAAATACAAAAAAAAATTATTTTCTACATCTAGACCTGAGGATAACTGATTCACCCCTCCCCTCTCAGTTATTCTAAATTCATTCTAACACAAGATACTATTAGTAGAGATAATTTTTGATGATATACTATTCAGTGGACATGATAATTTATGCAAAGCATTCTCTGAAACAATGAGAAAGGAATTTGATATGTCTATGTTTGGAAAAATTAAATTCTTTGTTGGTTTACAAGTTCATCAGATTAAGGATGGTATCTACATTACTCAGTATAAATACATCAAAGAGATACTGAAGAAATTTTGAATGGAAAATTCTAGACCAGTTTAAACACCTATGTCTACTGGACATAAGTTGTCTAAGGATGATGATTCAAAGGAGGTAAATCAGACAACCTACAGATCCATGATTGGTAAATTTCAATATGTTGTTCACACTAGGCCTGATATTGCATTAGTAGTTGGTATTGTTGCAAGTTTTTTAGCTAATCCTAGAGAGAATCATTTGATGGCTATCAAAAGGATTCTGAGATATCTTAAGGGCACTAAAGATTATGGATTATGGTATAATAAAGGAGGGAACTTTGATTTGAAGACTTTTACTGATGTTGATTGGGTGGGAAGTGTTGATGAAAGAAAGAGCACCAGTGGTGGAGCATTCTTTGTTTGAAATGGGTTAGTCTCTTGGAATAGAAAGAAATAGAATTGTATTTATCAGTCTACAATAGAGCTAGAGTATGTTGCTGGAACAGTGAAGTGTTCAATTATTATATGGTTCAAATATTTGTTTTTATGTATGAAAGAGGAAATCAAAGATCTAGTTATTATCTACTGTGACAACACTAGTGCTATTATCATTTCAAATAACCCTTTGATTCATAATAAGACTAACCATATTCCAATAAAGAATCATATCTTCAGAGAATTATTTTAGGACAAGGAAGTAAGGTTGCAATATGTGAATTATAAAGAACAAATTGTAGACATATTCAAAAAAAAATTACCTAAGGATGCATTCTTGTATCTTAGAAGAAATCTAGGGGTGATTCCCCTAACTAAGGCTCACTAAATCAAAAATTAGTGATGCATCAACCGAGCTACAGTGAAGATGTAACAAGTTGATGCAGATTGTCATTGCTTATTGCATATGAATCACTATATTAGGTACATTACAACTTTATTGGATAGAGTCTTTGGCATTGGATGTCAAAGAGGGATAGATTATTGATGTCATGCCAAAGAAATAAGAAAGAAATCAGTATGTTATAGGGAGAAGTTTTTTCAGAAACAAATATTGATCTAAGAAGGATAAATCTATATATCAGTGATTATGAGGACAGAGGGAGTTTTCTGGATGAGAAGCATAATGAAGCTAAGGAGATTATAAATTTTATTCTTGTTTCTATTATCCTAAAATTCTTTGTATAATGACATGTTATGTTGCAATCAATGCCAAAGAGGGAGATTGTTGAAGATAATTATTCAATTGTGTATTGTCATTAATGTTACAAAAATGTAGTGATGTTACACAAATGTCTAAACCTAACTGAGCACGGTCAGTCTATGCTGAGATCTCTCTGACATTGAATACAACTCTAGTATTTGCCAAGTCATTTGTAGTACTAACCAAGTTCACTGGGGCATTGTAGTAAATTTAGTTTCAGCTGGGTAACATTTGGGCATCAATGGATTACAGTGTCAACTGAGTTATGCATTTAGTATCATCCGACTAGCAACACTATGCATTTTATGTTTAATTGGTTAATATAAGTCGACAGACTTAAGTTCTATTCTTTATTTGGAAGGGTATTCAAGCCAACTTGACAAGGGCTATCATATATACAAAAGGTCAATTTTGGATTGAATTTGTGAAAGTGGTAGAGTTTTTGATATGAAGAGTGAAGGAGAACTAAGAAGGAATTTTGATTAAGGAAAGAATATCCAGACCCGACTGCAAAAGAATATTTGATTAGTGAGGATCCAATTTAAGCTATTATAGAGATCTGAATCTACAAAGTCAATTACTTTTTCAATTAGGTCAACTCATTGTTACTCTCTAACAATTGTATTAGTTATCCAAATATTTTAAAAGAGTAGACTTAACAGGATTTCATAAATCCTCTCACAAGGTGGCTTATCTACATTGAAGTTTTTGAAGACCTCTAACAAGGCCACTCCTAATAGGGTGATTAAATCCTCTAATAGGTTCACACCTAACAATGTGTTTTATAACTTTTAAAAAGTTTGTCTCCTAACAGGGCTCACTTCAGAAGAGTGAAAAATAGTAACTAGTTGCAATTGGTGGTTTTCCCAAATTGGGTTTCAACATTAAATCTTGGTTTCATATGTGTACCTATTATTTTATTTATGTTTTATGGTTCTAAATTTAATCACTAAAGGTTAATCACATTTAATAACTTAAATATTTCTTTGTTAACCGAGTAACAACATAATATCTTTTGTTAATTGAGTCGAGCAATAAGTTGGTTTAAGACATCTAAGGGACTTGGATTTGTTTTTGTGGTAACTAATGCACCCCTCCCTTCTCAGTTACTCAACTAATTTCCAAGTCCCACTAAATTAACACTACTCTATGATGCTCCTATATTGCGACCTCAAATCATAGTTGTAGTCACTAATGTTAGAATACTTCAGAGATAATTGAGAGGGGGGGGGGGTGAATCAATTATCTGCAACTTTAAATCTTTATCTTATCCTTATTAATCCAGATTGACACAAAGTAAATGCACATACAGATAACACTTTATACAACACATCAATTTGGTTATGGGGAAACAAAATGGTAAAAACCCCAGTGGGAATTAGTACCCACAAAGAACTATACTATTTATAGTGTTCCCTGTTAAAAGATCTTCCAACCCTGTTAGGAGTTGTACTTTACAATGCAGTAGTATAATGACCTGGTTAAGGGTCAGACCCCATTAGGAGTCTTTTAAAATAACCCTATTAAGGGTGGAGGACTCACTATCCAAGGACTCGCTGTCCAAGTGGTGAAGGCTACAACCTTCTGGTTATTTGATACACACTGTATCAACAAGATGAACTGCTGTTTGTGACACTACTTGTCTGTTCAGTTCCTTTTATGCGCCAATGCTTTAACCTCTTGTAAATAAATATAACAATATAATTTTTATTCTAAATGCTTCAACATAAACATCTATATTATCAACATATGATAAATATAGCTCTACTGTATCAACACTCTGCTTTGCTTGTCAATCTCTGGCTTTTGCAACTCTACTTATCACAAGTGACCTTATATAAGTACATACACAAGTTATGAGATCATGGGACCCATAGTAAAACTCTTCTTAACATCCTTTTTGGCTTTACTAAGCACACAAGCATAATTAAAACCGTGCAAGTACTAACTGAATAGACGCGTCGCTTCACTAAGTCAGCTTCACCAAATTAATCATAACTTTGCAATATTCTTGAAATATGTTTGGCACATTTAGATTAATATCAAAAACTCACAACTCATCATGAATATACACACGCATATCCTGAAGATAGGCACAACCTGATCAACACGTTACATACGTCGGCCTTAAACCGTTATTCCTCCAGAACTGTAAACGTCAATAACAGAATTACATATCTTTACTGAAAATTCATGTCTGGGTCTACATGTATGAACATAGCATAGTAAACATGTCAACAACATGTATCTATCCATGTTGGTCTTCATGTCATCATATTGATAAGTACACACAAAAGTACTACTGTGTATTATATGTTGTCATCAATGACAAACATACAATCAATCAACTGTTCAGAATCAAATCTCTAACAATCTCCCCCTTTGGCATTGATGGCAACATATGATATAAAAACAACTTCTTTTCATGGTATCTTCTTTCTAATACAATCTTCTCAATATCCTCAACAAAGATTCATCTATACTGCTACAATTTCATGTACTGTGTATTCTCTGAATACTCCCCCATTGTCATACTTTTTTACTATGTTCCTTTACTCCCCCATAGTATAAGCTCCTTGTATGTGTTCCTTGTTTGTCTTGTTTTTATTGTTATATACTCCCCCATTGACATCAATGGCAAAGGGTGCCATAAACCATATGCACATGTACTACTCCAGAAGTAGAGTAGTAAACCATTCATCAGTCACATAGGAATGATGTACTTGCTACTTTTTCTAATTAGACTTAAGAGAGAGAATGACTCCCAACTTCTCCCTTAGATACTCAAAAGTATCCTTTGCTAAAGGCTTCATGAAAATGTCAGCTAACTGATCTATTTTTTTTACATAATCCAATGTCACCTCCTTGTCTACAACTTTTTCTCTCAAAAAGTGATACTTGATCTCTATGTATTTTGTGTTTGAGTGCATTAAAGGGTTCTTAGACATGTTAATAGTACTGGTGTTGTCACAGTGAATAACAATAGCATAGTAAACCTGAATACCAAAGTCTTTAACCATTTGTTTGATCCAAACAATTGTTGTACAATTCAGTGCTGCTGCAACATATTCTGCCTCTGTCGTTGACTGAGAAATACAGTTTTTCTTCTTGCTTGTCCAAGATACCAACCTTTCTCCAAGAAATACTACTCCTCCTAAAGTGCTCTTCTTGTCATCAATACAACCTGCCCAATCTACATCAGTATACACATGAAGTTGTGTATTCTCTGATTTAGGATACCATAAACCATAGTTTATAGTTCCCTTAAGATATCTGAATATCATTTTGGTTGCCATTAAGTGATTATTCTTGGGTTCAGCTAAAAATCTTCCACCAATGTCAACTGCATTAGATATGTCAGGTCTTGATTGAGTTAGATAAATAATATTCCCAATCATAGATTTATACAATGTTTTATCAACTGCTGTGGAGTCATCATCTTTTGAAAGTTTACTTCCTATGATCATAGGAGTGCATACTGGCTTGCAATACTCCATCTTGAAGGTTTTCAATATTTCCTTTACATATTTTGACTGATTAATGAATATTCCTTTGTCTATCTATTTTACAGTTAATCCCAAAAAGTATTTTATAGGACCAATCATACTCATTTCCAATTCATTCTGCATTTCTTTTGCAAATGTTATACTAAGCTTGTCATTACCTCCAAACATAATGTCATCAACAAATATGGCAACTAATAGTAATCTATTAGGTGTTTCTCTTATAAACAAGTTGCAATCTACTGCTCCTTTCTTGAATCCAATCTTGGTGAGATAACCATCTAATCTTTCATACCACGCTCTTGGGGCCTGTTAAAGTCCATAATGTGCTTTCTTTATTCTGCATACCATGTATGGTCTATCTGAAAGGTTAAATCATTTAGACTGTTCTATGTAGACTTCTTCTTTTAAGTCACCATTCAAAAAGGCTGATTTGACATCCATTTGATAAACTTTAAAGTCTTTTAATGTTGCATATGCCAAAAATAATTTATGGCTTCCAATCTGCTCACTGGGGAAAATGTATCAGTGTATTCTATTCCTTCTCTCTGTGCATATCCTTTACATACTAATCTTTCTTTGTTTCTTATTACTGTACCTTCTTCATTCATTCTATTTCTAAAAATCCATTTTGTTCCAAATACATTTTTATCACTTGGTCTAGGAACCAATTCCCATGTGTCATTCTTGATTATCTGATCTAGTTCTTCTTTCATTGCATTTTTCCAGTCAGAATCATTACAAGCATCTTCAACACTTAAAGGTTCAATCTGTGAAAGTAAACATACCTCTTCATCCACTGTTTGATTCTTTGCTTTTGATTTGGTCAAAACACTGCTGCTCTGATCTCCAATGATATCAATTTTAGAGTGGTATCTGGATGTAAATTTGGGAACCTTAGGTGTGATTTCTTCCTCTGTAATATGTTGTTCTTCATTGCTTGAATCAGGGTCATTTCATGAGACATCAATGCAATCAAACATTTCTTCAATCATAGTGTCTTTACTATTAGGTCTGGTTTCTTCTTCAATAAAAGGTGCATAATCATAATACCTTTCTTGGATCATAAACTTCTAATCAATCTTAACATGTGTGCTTTCAATTATCTTCTTTGATCTCAAGTTGAAACATCTGTAAGCTTTGCTTTTTGTAGAGTAACCAAGAAAAATCCCTTCATCACATCTAGCATCAAACTTGCCAATATTGTCATCTCTCTTGATGTAGCACTTGCTGCCAAATATTCTGAAGTATTTTACTGTAGGTAAATTACCAAACCATAGTTCATAGGGTGTCTTGTCCATGCCTTGTCTCAATTGAGTTCTATTGATGGTATACACTACTGTGCTCACTGTATCTCTCCAATAGGTGTGCACCACTTTTCCTTCAATCATCATGGTGTGTGTTGTATCCAGTATAATCCTATTCCTCCTTTCTGCAATTCCATTTTGCTGAGGTGTTCTAGGGGCACTCAACTGCATTTTTATTCCATGTTCTTCATAGAAGTCATAAAAATGGTCAGAGGTGAATTCTCCTCCTCTATCTGATCTTAAACATTTCAATTTTAGTCTAGATTCATTCTCTACCTTAGCTTTGAATATTTTGAACTTCTCAAGGGCTTCTGACTTTTCTTTTAAGAATGCAACCCACATAATCCTAGAAAATTCGTCAACAAAAAAAATAAAGTACCTTTCACCATAGTATGATCTTGTTTGTGTAGGACCGCATAAATCTATATGCACTAAGTCCAACTTGTTTTCAGCTGAGGTTCACTTGCTTCTAAATGAACTCCTTACATGTTTTCCCATAACACATTCCCTACATATTGTGTCAACTGGTCTTGCAATTCTTGGTAGGTCTCTAACTTCCTTGACATTACTGATCTTTACTATATTGTCAAAATTAATATGACATAATCTCTTGTGCCATAACCAACTATCATCTACTTTTGCAACAAAACAACTTACATCTGAATTGAGCTGAAAAACACTACCTTTTGTTTTAGAGCCTGATGCAATCATGTCTCCATCCTTGTTGCTAATGATGCACTTGTTGTCTTTGAACTCCAAATGATATCCTTTATCAAGTAGTTGTCCAACACTTAGTAGATTATGGTGCAAACCATCAACATATAGAACATCATATGTTTTGTTCTTTCCATCCAAGGTGATGGATCCTCTACCTATGATAGTCTTAGGAGTGTTATCTCCAAATCTAACCATACCACCTTTGTATTTGTCTAGATGAACAAATCTATCCTTTTCACCTGTCATGTGATATGAGAATCCACTATCAATGATCCAATTAGTTCTGACATCTTCTTTGGAAATTAAGGCTAATTCATGATCTTCTTCTTTATCTATAATGTCTATATCTTTGAGCAATATTTCCATGTATTTAAGGGAAATGAATCCAATTTCATCTTCTCCTGAATCTTCACCAGTTACACCTTCTTCAGCATGGTAACATTCCTTCCTATATTTAGGTTTGTAATCAGATCTGAACTTCTTTACTCTTGTGGGATGCTTAGATGCAAAGTGACCAATCTTATTACATGAAAAACACTTGAATGGAAGCTGTCCTTCATACTTTCCTTTTCCTTTATTTTCTCTCTTAGCAATCATCGCAATTATCTCTTCTAGTTCTTTATCAGTTTCTTCATTTTAATTATGACTAGAGATGTGTGAGGATTTCTTACCATGAATTGAAGCATTGAAGGTTGTTTCATTCTTAGGTTTAGTCTTCAATCTTGATATCTCAAATGCAGAGATTGTGCTGATCAAAGTCTCTCTCTTGAAGTCTTGTGAGAATTGCATAGTTTCTTCTAGAATACTGATCTTGTTTTCATAGTCTCATGTCAAAGTAGTTACTAACTTATCCATTATATCTTCTTCTGAAATTTATCCTCCATTGTTTTCTTCAGGAAACATCTCAAGGTTGTTGTATTTCTTCTTCCATGTTTTCCTGCGTGCATTCTTTGCTTGAACATCTCCTTCAAACATGTCTTCTAGATACTTCCATATGATATATGCTTTGTCAATCTTCTTGATTTCAGAGAATTCACTGTCAAATAAGGTGCTAATTAGGGATTCTTTGGCAATTGTATTATTGGTAAATGTTTCCTTTTGTCTTCTAGTAGCATCATCCTTTGCAAGGTCTTTCAGAGATTGAATTACAACTTCTTGTGTAGCAATTTCAAAGATCTCAAATCCAATCCACTGTAGATGTGTTATCATTTTGTTCTTCCAATATAGATAGTTCTCTCCATCCAACTTAGGGCTCTCTTTTCTGAAGTATGCCATATGATCTACCTTAAGCTATTAGGCTTTCTCTCCAAGGCACTTGGATTTGATACCAATTGTTAGAATACTTCAGAGATAACTGAGAGGGGGGGGTAAATCAGTTATCTGCAACTTTAAATCTTTATATTATACTAATTAATCCAGATTGATACAAAGTAAATGCACATACAGATAAAACTTTACACAACACATCAATTTGGTTATGGGGAAACCAAATGGTAAAAACCCCGGTGGGAATTAGTACCCACAAAGAACTATACTGTTTATAGTGATCCCTGTAAAAAGATCTTCCAACCCTGTTAGGAGTTGTACATTACAATATAGTAGTATAGTGACCTGGTTAAGGGTCGGACCCTGTTAGGAGTCCTTTACAATAACCATATTAAGGGTGGAGGAATCACTATCCAAGGACTCACTGTCCAAGTGGTGAAGGCTACAACCTTCTGGTTATTTGGTACACACTGTATCAACAAGATGAACTACTTTTTGTGACACTTCTTGTTTGATCAGTTCCTTTTATGTGCTGATGCTTTAACCTCTTGTAAAGCAATATAATAATCTAATCTATATTCTGAATGCTTCAACATAAACATCTATATTATCAACATATGATAAATATAGCTCTACATTATCAACACTCTACTCTGCTTGTCAATCTCTGGCTTTCACAACTCTTCTTATCACAAGTGACCTTCTATAAGTACATACACCAAGTTTGAGATCATGGGACCTGTAGGAAAAATATTCTTAACATCCTTGTCAGATCTACTAAGTGCACAAGCATAATTACAACTACGTAAGTACTAACTGAATAGATGTGTCACTTCACTAAGTCAGCTTCACTGAATTAATCATAAATTTGCAATCTTCTTGAAATATGTTTGTAGATTAATATCAAAAACTCATAACTAATCATGAATATACACACAGATATCCTAAAGATAGGGGCAACCCAATCAACATGTTACATACATTGGCCTTAAATCATTATTCCTCCAGAACTGTAACCGTCAAAAATAGAATTACATATCTTTACTAAAACTTCATATCTATGTCTGCATGTATGAACATAGCATAGTAAACATGTCAACAACATGTATCTATCCATGCTGGTCTTCATGTCATCATATTGATAAGTACACATAGAATTACTACTGTGTATTATATGTTGTCATCAATGACAAACATACAATCAATCAACTGTTTAGAATCAAATCTCCAACAACTAATTAAACCCCTCATTTCTAGTCCTAGTGTATGCAACAATACTATATGGCATAGGCTAAGACATACCAAACTGCCAAAGGAAATGAGTCACTAGATATCTATGTATAATGTGTTGTTTCGGCCCAATCAGATATCTCTTAGTGCACACAAAGGACATCTCTTGAGTATAATATCCCCACTCCTCACAATCTAGGTATGACCACTATAAAAATACTATAAGATCATTTAGAGAAAAATACTAGAATACTAGGTCACCTCACTATGGCTGAACAATATCTTCACTATACATGTATAAATAAGGATCCTTAGGCTATCGAGATCTAAATATTATTGGTTGTGCAACTAAGATGTGCTCCCAAGATTAGATTTGCAATAGTACGAGCCCCACTAACATGGGCCTATATTGTTGATACACCACCTGGTGCATATCATGATAAAAATGGGTAAGGAGATAGGTACCCCAAGCCATCCTCTAAGGTCTATGCAATAGATCCTCAATAAGTCTGCTCCAACCTACACAAAATCCCTGTGAACTCTGGTCCAACTCCAAGAAACCTCATATCAACCCAGCTAATACAATAGAAAGGGAAGAATAATGACTCTCCATGTACTCCCATGTGACGTGTCACTCAATAATTAGTGGATCTTGGAACACCCATATCGCAACATTGATGTAGGGTCAACTTGCAGCATCATAGTATACCAACTCTTCCATCATAAGTATCCTCTGAAACTGGTGGAAATCCTTAGGGGTAATGGTAATCTCATTGGTTGGAAGATGAAAGGTATTATGCTTTCAGTGCCACTACTCAATCAATGTTGTCAGTAACCCCCTACTAATCCTATACTTGGGGATATCTAGCAGAGACTAAATTCCACAATGTTGATAACTTATCAATCACCATCAAACAACATGCCAACCAGGGAGAACATAGGAGGATAATGCCTGCAATAGGGAAAAATATGGATGGGGTTTAGAGAAATGGATATTTTCTCATAAAAGTGTCCCTATGCAGATATTATCCACCTTACATTTAATTGAAATGATAAGGGGTGTAAATCTAGAAATGTTTGCAAAGAAATCTCAGAAATGTTTGCAAAGAACAATACCGAAACTGTGAGTTCTACAAAATCCATAAATCTTTTTCTTTTCTGGGAAATTATGATTTTGACCCAAAAGTGAATATAACCTTTGACACAAAATTTCTATTTCTGACCCAGAGTCTCTGATTCTAACCCAAAAGTTCTGATTATTAGCCAAAATTTCTGATTGTGACCTGCACAGTCTGACAAAAAATCTACTTCTAGATCCTGAAAGTTTTCCCAAAAGGGTATCTGGATCTATACTCCAATTCACTGCTCCCAACCTGTCCCTACAAGAAAAATGGTTTGTTTGTTTGGGGGAGGGGATTTCCTTGGTCAAACCCTAGTTTTTGAATTAACCTTAAAATATAATTGAAATTGTAGAGATAAACTTGAAGTAAATGAAGAAATTCACCTTGCTTGTATAGAAACCCTTGTAGTAGACTCAAATCCTTGGATTCACAAGTATGTATGCACCAAATGGATGTATAATGTAGAATGTCTAATCTAGGATGTCTCAAATTAATTTCTTACAGATCTTCAACACTAATGTTTAATAGATCTTGGAATAGGAAGAGGCTTGGAGGAATCTGGATGGAGAAATCTTCAACAAGAGGGCTCCATATAGCTTAAATCCTTTAATTGCTACTAATGGATCTCCTTGATGAATTGAGTGCTTGAATATGTTTTAATTCTTGGATGCTTTGAGTGTAGATGAATGCTTCAATAGATATTTATCTTGCTTCTTATCTTTTCCTTCACTTTTAGATTTAACTTACAGAAAATGAGAAGAGAAGGATTCCTTATATACAAATATAGGGAACAATCTTCTAGACAGGCCTACATAGGAGAATTAAATTACCATTAGACCTATACTCCTAGAAGTGGATCTTTATTAAATATAATTTCCAGAGTCATTGCCCCGAAGACCGAAATAGCCAACCCAGAAGTGGGAGTTAAATCTTTCCGAAGCTCGACATCTAGAAACCTTGAAAACTTGAAATATGGACCCCAGGTCAAAATCAAGGTTGATTCTAACCTAGGTCAGGGTCAAGGTTGAACATGACCTAGAAAGGTCAATTTTTACCCTAAGGTCAAAAATATCAGGTTTGTAGTTTAGGATGCCATAAACAGGTCAAAGAGAAGTGTGAAATGAGGTAGAACAGGGGGAAAAGCTAGATCCAAGTCACAAACCCATTCAAGTTTCTTGACATGACCCAAATCCACTTACTTGGAGGGATAAACCAGTCCAAAATGAAAGTGCTTCCATTTTCTGATGATACATTTAGCCCCCACTTTAGCAAGAGTATGGAATCGATGCAAAATCTTGGTAATTAAAGGAGATCATAAAGAAAAGATAATCTTATTGAAATTAAAAGGGGCAAAGAAATCCTCAAGCCCCCAAGGACTCAAGTCTTTCTCAACCCTAGGATTACAATAAGAGAGGCATCACTAGTCAAAGAGAAAGCAGAGAGACTAGTGGCCAACTCACCCAGTAAGATGTGTGTATCTCATTATGAACAATGAAAAGGATAGGATGGCCCATCAAGTTATCACTTGATAGTCACCCCATAAATTGTTGTTCCTTCTAGTGGCTTTGTGCATGTATGTAGTGCATCTTCTGACAAATTTTATGAAGTACCCATGGATCCTTATACTTCTATCACCATTGAACAAAAATGCGTATCTCTTCAGGATTTAGCAACTTATGTGCATTACCCTCCAAGGATTTAGCATATTGAATTGTAATTGAATGTGTATATCTTAAGGATTTAACAACTTATGTGTGTTACCTTTAGAGGATTTATCATGCTAAAAAACAAAAGGTTAGAAAAAAAATGCATAATATAGAATGAGGGAGGCTATATATATGCCTCCTCCTTAAGATGGAAAATTACATACTATTTTGACATGTTAAGGAAATAAAATAACAAAGATAAAGCCTTCTTCAACATCAAGACAATATCCATAGACAACACCCAGTCCAAGCCAAGAAGATCACAGCTCCTATGACACCATGGAAGGGACGAAAGTAAAGAGATATCATGCAAGAAGTGAAAAAGTAACCCTTGTGAGGGATAGTGCACTATTCAGTTTCCAAGGTGAGAGATTTATCAATCATGGAAACCCAATGGAAAATAATGAAATAGGTTATGATCAAGGACATAGATTCCTAATGCAAAATCAAATTTTCATCTATGATTGGATATCACGTAATAGATAGATAATGTTTGAACAAGGGAAAAGTGTATCATGGAAAGATAGAAAAGAAGGAGATGGAATCCTTGCCCCCCAAGCGTAGGAACAAGGAAGAAGGAGATGGAATCCTTGCTTATGTAATGTAGAGTTCCATAATAGGAACATAAATTTTATTTAGAAAAAATAGGATTGAAATACCACTCATTTCCACATGATATATAAATAAATTTACTATCAATGAGTTGCCTAATTTTATAATGTAAAGCTTGACATTCATTAGTAGAGTGATCATGAAATCTATGATACAAACAAAAATGAAGGTTCTTCAAGTGTGGACTATGTTTCTTTTTCCATTTAGGTCTAGTAATCATCTTAGCATGAAGGAGTTTAGGAAAAAGAACTTCTTGGTCAAATTATTTCATAGGTTCACCATGTTTTGAAGTGTTATTTTAGATGTTGGTAACATTGATGTGTTTTTGAGCATTAAATCCCAATCCATAAAAATGCTCATACCCCCCATTCAATATGGGCATTTGAATTCCCTGTTTATGCTTACCACATCCTTGACCATTGAATCCTTGGTTAACTAGTAAATGATAACCGTGACCATAATGAGAAGCCATGTCAAAAGGAGCCAATGGAACTTCAATATTTAGTATGTCATCACTAGTAGGTTTGACAGATTCATAGAGAGTATAAGAAAAATCTCGTTGTTCAAACTCTCTTTGTTGCTTCATAAAATCAAGATTAGAAACCTTATACTCTCCAATAAAGGTAGGATTAAAATCCAAGGTTCCCCAATCATCTCCAGGAAGAGAATTAGAGGAAGAAATATTAATATTAGGAATAGGAATATTGTGGGTTTGAATATTAAAACAATGATTTGGCGCATCATAAGCATGAAGTGTATACACCATGTTATTGTGAATAAACTTGACTTTATGGTGAAGAGTAGAAGGAACAACATGCATCTCATGCAACCAAGGTCTACCCAAAAGGAGGTTATAATTAAGAGGTCCAGGAATAACATGAAAAGGAGCATTTAGGATGAATTTACCTACTTTGATAGGTAAGGTAATGATGCCCAAAATTTTCTTATCAATGTTATCAAATCCATGTATAGGAGCATTATTAGGTTGAATAGTTGAATGAATGGATTTAATTGTTTTGAGCATGTTCATGTTACAACTATTAAGCCCAGATCCATTATCAATCAAGTTCCTATGAATGATACTCTTATTGATGGTAACAACAACCATAAGAGCATAATATTGATTCTATACTTCTTTAAAAGGTAAATCCTATTGAGTAAATACAATGTTAGGAGGACCCAGGGTAGCATGCATGCACTGTAAGAAGGCATTGATGTTCTCTTGATTAGGAGGTAGAGTGGGAAGCATTTTTAGAGATTTTTGAAGGGCTTCATGGTAGGTAGGTGAAGTTTGAAGAAGATCCCATAGAGAAATCTTGGTAGGGGTGTTGCACAGTTGGTTTATCAAATTATACTCGCAGCAAGGAAGACGGAGTGGAGGAGGAAGAATGGGTTGAGAACATGGTAAAGAAGTAGGAACCACCAGATTAGGCTCAAGGTTATTTCTTGTATGATAGGTTTTAGATATTGAATTTTGATCATTGATAGACTCTAAAGACTCCATAGGTTTACCTTTGATAGTAATGCCCAGACAAATTTTAATAGTCAATAAGGGTTTTGGATAAACCATGTTAGTTCTCTTAATACTACGAAGAGATTCACAAGAATGATGCAAAGAATACATCCTAGGAGGAGATGAGGTAGGATTTTGATTCTACATAAGATCATCACCAAGAGGGAAAGCATTGAGGGAATTCATATCATTCTCCACTAATGCCTCATCACTAGAAGGAATCCCAAATGGAGGTAAAGCATCTATAATTTTTTCTTCTTTCCCTAAAATCTTTGCATAAGGGGAGTGTGTTTTAGAAAAAGTGTCATCATCATGTATGAATATTTCATCCATTAATAAATCACCCTCTTGTATCAAGGCATCTTCATGAGGAGGGGAGAAATCATTGTATTTATCCCAAAAATTAGAATCATCCATAATGGCTTCATGAGGAAGAGAGTAATCAAAATCCAAATTCATAGGTTCATCCCAAATATGAGGATTATCATCCCTATCATTAAAGCACCTTGTAGGAGCACCATAAATCACTAAAGCTTTATCCCCAAAGGGGAAATAAGGTAAATTATATTCTAAAGTAGGATCATAGAAAAGACACATATTAGGAGAAGAATTAACACCAATCCTCAACTCATCTCCGTAAAGAGAAAGATTAGAGTAATCTTCTTGCTCTAATATATCATACAAGGTAATACAAGAGAGGACAAAGCAACATCACACACTAAATAAAGTCTTTATAGGTGTATCAATGTTGTAAATAGTGGAATATGAAGGTAACCATGCACACACCCTATGGTAAAGGTCAATTGAAGAGGTTGTAGAGGAGGATGAAAGAGGAATAGGATCAACGAAGATCTTATTCAAACAAGTTTCATCCTCACTTCCTATAGACACCTAAAAATGGTTCATTGTCTATGCCCCCATTTTAACATGTCTTCTATATTGTGTGTTTGATCTTTATCATTCACTAATATTGTGTCATTCTTCCATGTCATCAATTACTAACATTTCTCTCATTTTGGCTAAATTGATCATCTTCCTAAATCAATCCAAGATCATTCCAAACTCGTTTGATTCCAAACTCATATCAATTTCTTATCATTCTCTTTCAATCAATCCTTTGGCATTGTCAAAGTTCATTGATGCCTCACTATCATGTTAACATTTCAGGACATTTTCCAAGTTCATCGATGTCTCCCTATCTTTATTTATCCTCTGGTGTCATCAAAGTTCATTGATGCCATTATATAATTTCTAATCATTATCACAAAACCCATAAATCTTTTTATTTTATGGGAAAGGTAAATTTTGACCCAAAAGTGAATATCACCTTTGACCTAAAAATTTTTATTTTGACCCAGAGTCTCCAATTCTTACCCAAAAGTTCTGATTGTGAGCCAAATTTTCTCATTGTGACATGCACAGTCTGACAAAAAATCTATTTCCAGATCCTAAAAGTTTTCCCAAAAGGGTATCTGGATCTATACTTTAATTCACTACTCCAAACATGTCCCTACAAGAAAAATTGTTTTTTTGTTTTGGGGAGGGGATTTCCTTGGTAAAACACTAGTTTTTGAATTAACCTTAAAATATAATTGAAATTGTAGAGATAAACTTGAAGTGAATAAACAAATTCACCTTGCTTGTATAGAAACCCTTGTGGTAGATTCAAATCCTTGGATTCACAAGTATGTATGCACCAAATGGATGTAGAATGTAGAATGTCTGATGTAGGATGTCTCAAATCAATTTATTGTAGATCTTCAACACCAATGTTTAATATATCTTGGAATAGGAAGAGGCTTGGAGGAATCTAGACAGAGAAATCTTCAACAAGAGGGCTCCATAGAGCTTAAATCCTTTAATTGCTACTAATGGATCTCCTTGATGAATTGAGTTCTTGAAGATGTTTGAATTATTGGATTCTTTGAGTGTAGATGAATACTTCAATAGATATTTATCTTGCTTCTTATCTTGTCCTTCACTTTTAGATTTAACTTATAGAAAATTAGAAGAGAAGGCTTCCTTATATACAAATATAGGGAACAATCTTCTAGATAGGCCTACATAGGAGAATTAAATTCCCATTAGACCTATACCCCTAGAAGTGGAGCTTTATTAAATATAATTTCAAGAGTCGTTGCCCCAAAGACCAAAATAGCCAACCCAAAAGTGGGAATTAAATCTTTCCAAAGATCGACATCTGGAAACCTTGAAAACTTGAAATATGGACCCCAGGTTAAAATTGAGGTTGATTCTGACCTAGGTCAGGGTCAAGGTTGAACTTGACCCAGAAAGGTCAATTTTGACCCTAAAGTCAAAAATCTCAGGTTTGTAGTTTAGGATGCCATAAATAGGTCAGAGAGAAGTGTGAAATGAGGTAGAATAGGGGGAAAAGCTAGATCCAAGTCACAAACCCATTCAAGTTTCTTGACATGACCCAAAACCACTTACTTGGAGGGATAAACCAGTCCAAAATGAAAGTGCTTCCATTTTCTGACGATACATTGAGCCCCCATTTTAGCAAGAGTATGGAATCGATGCAAACTCTTGGTAAAGGACATCATAAATAAAAGATAATCGTATTGAAATTAAAAGGGGAAAATCTATCCTCAAGCCCCCAAGGACTCAAGTCTTTCTCAACCCTAGGATTACAATAAGAGAGGCATCACTATTCAAAGAGAAAGGAGAGAGAGGAGTGGCCAACTCGCCCAGTAAGATGTGTGTATCTCATTGTGAACAATGAAAAGGATAGGATGGCCCATCAAGTAATCACTTGATAGTCACCCCATAAAGTTTTGCGCCTTCTAGTGGTTTTGTGCATGTATGTAGTGCATCTTTTCACAAATTTTATGAAGTACCCATGGATCCATATCCTTATATCACCATTGAACAAAAATGCATATCTCTTTAGGATTTAGAAACTTTTGTGCATTACCCTCCAAGGATTTAGAATATTGAATTGTAATTGAATGCATATATCTTTAGCATTTATCAAATTATGTGTGTTACCTTCAGAGGATTTAGCATGCTGCAAAACAAAAAGTTAGAACAAAAATGCATAATATAGAACAAGGGAGGCCGTATATATGCCCCCTCCTTAAGATGGAAAAATACATACTATTTTGACATGTTAAGGAAATAAAATAACAAAGATAAATCCTTCTTCAACATCAAGACAATATCCATAGACAACACCAAGTCCAAGCCAAGAAGGTCATAGCTCCTATGATGCCATGGAAGGGACGAATGCAAAGAGATATTATGCAAGAAGTGAAAAAGCAACCCTTGTGAGGGATAGTGCACTATTCAGTTTCCAAGGTGAGAGATTTATCAACCATGGAAACCCAATGGAAAATAATGAAATAGGTTATGATCAAGGACATAGATTCCTAATGAAAACTAAAATTTTCATCTATGATTGGATATCACATAATAGATAGATACTGTTTGAACAAGGGAAAAGTGGATCATGGAAAGATAGAAAAGAAGGAGATGGAATCCTTTCCCCCCAAGCATAGGAACAAGGATGAAAGGGGACCTATTGTATCGCTCTCAACACTATGAAATACAATGAGCCCCCAAGGATTAGGCTAATATTTCTTACATAATGTAGAGTTCCATAATAGGAACATAAATTTTATTTAGAGAAAACATGATTGAAATACCACTCATTTCCACATGATATATACATAAATTTACTATCAATGAGTTGCCTAATCTTATAATGTAAATCTTGACATTCATTAGTAGAGTGATCATGAAATCTATGATACAAACAAAAATGAAGATTCCTCAAGTGTGGACTATGTTTCTTTTTCCATTTAGGTCTAGTAATCATCTTATCATGAAGGAGTTTAGGAAAAAGAACTTCTTGGTCAAATTCCTTTATAGGTTCACCATGTTTTGAAGTGTTATTTTAGATGTTGGTAACATTGATGTGTTTTTGAGCATTAAATCCGAATCTATAAAAATGCTCATGCCCCCCATTCTGTAAGGGCATTCAAATTCCATGTTTATGCTTACCACATCCTTGACCATTGAATCCTTGGTTAACTAGTAAATGATAACCATGACCATAACAAGAAGCCATGTCAAAAGGAGCCAATGGAACTTCAGTAGTTAGTATGTCATCACTGGTAGGTTTGAAAGATTCATAGTGGGTATAATAAAAATCTCGTTGTTCAAACTCTCTTTTTTGCTTCATAAAATCAAGATTAGAAACCTTATACTCTCCAATAAAGGTAGAATTAAAATCCAAGGTTCCCTAATCATCTCCAGGAAGAGAATTAGAGGGAGAAATATTACTATTAGGAATAGGAATATTGTGGGTTTGAATATTAAAACAAGGATTTGGCACATCATCTGCATGAAGTGTATACACCATGTTTTTGTGAATAAACTTGACTTTATGGTGAAGAGTAGAAGGAACAACATGCATCTCATGCAACCAAGGTCTACCCAAAACGAGGTTATAATTAAGAGGTCTAGGAATAACATGAAAAGGAGCATTTAGGATGAATTTACCTACTTTGATAGGTAAGGTAATGGTGCCCAAAATTTTCTAATCAATGTTATCAAATCCATGTATAAGAGCATTATCAGGTTGAGTAGTTGAAAGATTCGATTTAATTGCTTTGAGCAAGTTCATGCTACAACTATTAAGCCCAGATCCATTATCAATCAAGTTCCTATGAATGATACTCTTATTGATGGTAACAACAACCATAAGAGCATATTGATTCTATAGTTCCTTAAAAGGTAAATCCTATTGAGTAAATACAATGTTAGGAGGACCCAGGGTAGCATGCATGCACTGTAAGAAGGCATTGATGTTCTCTTGATTAGGAGGTAGAGTGGGAAGATTTTTTAAAGATTTTTTCAGGGCTTCATGGTAGGTAGGTGAAGTTTGAAGTAGATCCCATAGAGAAATCTTGGCAGGGGTGTTGCATAGTTGGTTTATCAAATTATACTCCCAGCTAGGAAGACAGAGTGGAGGAGGAAGAATGGGTTGAGAACATGGTAAAGAAGTAGGAACTTCCAAATTAGGTTCAAGGTTATTACTTGTACGATAGGTGTGAGATATTTAATTTTGATCATTGACAAACTCTAAAGACTCCATAAGTTTACCTTTGATAGAAATGCCCGGACAACTTTTAATAGCCAATAAGGGTTTTGAATAAACCATGTTAGTTCTCTCAATACTACGAAGAGATTCACAAGAATGATGAAAAGAATACATCCTAGGAGGAGATGAGGTAGGATTTTGATTCTCCATAAGATCATCACCAAGAGGGAGAGCATTAAGGGAATTCATATCATTTTCCACTAATGCCTCATCACTAGAAGGAATCCCAAATGGAGGTAAAGCATCTATAATTTTTTCTTCTTTCTCTAAAATATTTGCATAAGGGGAGTGTGTTTTAGAAAAAGAGTCATCATCATGTATGAATATTTCATCCATTAATAAATCACCCTCTTGTATCAAGGCATCTTCATGAGGAGCGGAGAAATCATTGTCTTTATCCAAGGGTTTATCCCAAAAATTAGAATCATCCATAATGGCTTCATGAGGAAGAGAGTAATCAACATCCAAACTCATAGGTTCATCCCAAATACGAGGATTATCATCCCTATCAATAAAGCACATTGTAGGAGCACCATAAATCACTAAAGCTTGATCCCTAAAGGGGAAATAAGGTAAATTATATTCTAAAGTAGGATCATAGAAAAGACACATATTAGGAAAAGAATTAACACCAATCCTCAACTCATCTCCATAAAGAGAAAGATTAAAGTCATCTTCTTGCTCTAATATATCATACAAGGTAGTACAAGAGAGGAAAAAGCAACATCACACACTAAATGAAGTCTTCATAGGTGTATCAATGTTGTAAATAGTGGAATATAAAGGTAACCATGCACACACCCTATGGTAAAGGTCAATTGAAGAGGTTTTAGAGGAGGATGAAAGAGGAATAGGATCAACGAAGATCTTATTCAAACAATTTTCATCCTCACTTCCTATAGACACCTAAAAATGGTTCATTGTCTATGCCCCCTTTTTAACATGTCTTCTATATTGTGTGTTTGATCTTTATCATTCACTAATATTGTGTCATTCTTCCATGTCATCAATTACTAACATTTCTCTCATTTTGGCCGAATTGATCATCTTCCTAAATCAATCCAAGATCATTCCAAACTCATTTGATTCCAAACTCATATCAATTTCTTATCATTCTCTTTCAATCAATCCTCTGGCATTGTCAAAGTTCATTGATGCCTCACTATCACTTTAACATTTTAGGACATTTTCCATGTTCATCGATGTCTCCCTATCTCTATTTATCGTCTGGCATCATCAAAGTTCATTGATGCCATTATATCATTTCTAATAATTATCACGAGAGCATTGTCAAAGATCATTGATGCCTCATGATTTCCAAAACTATTCCATAACCCCCAGAATTGATCCTAAACCTTATCAATGTCATCAAAATAATTTTAATTCGACATTAACACCTTCAATTTGATCTATAATTCACTATTTTCCCTCTTGGGATGAATAACCCATAGTTTATCCCTATGTCCTAATTGAATAAATAAACTAACTTTATTTATTCCCTTTTCCCTAAGTCTCAACAATTCATTAATTTTTATTAATTAATTGGCTAATTTCAATTTATGAGATTTTCATAATTTCATGAACCTAATTATTTATTTTGTGAGGAATATTTAGAATATTGAGTTATTAATTTATTTAATGATTCCTAATCTTACCTAATTTCCATATCCGTTAATTGAGTATTCACATCCCTATTAAGGTGCTTCATGAATATTCTAAATATCTCCTTATTTGATCTCCCCCATATCATGCTTCCTAACATCCTACCAACCAATATCTTCATTTATGCATTGATTTTGTGCAATATCACCAAATTGATTCTCATTTTCTATAATATGGGATGCATTCTTCTCATTCAAAGTTAGATCACTCTCTCCTGGTATTATCACTTGTAAACTTGGCTTTTGTATCTTTGTGCAATTGTGTTATTGTCAAAGTGAAAACATCAAATCTAATTATGGATAAGAAAGGAGGACATGGGAGCATCATTTGAAGGGATTTC
Organism: Thuja plicata; assembly: GCA_018584345.1. NCBI lineage: Eukaryota > Viridiplantae > Streptophyta > Pinopsida > Cupressales > Cupressaceae > Thuja > Thuja plicata. Next base: position 247,443 of record MU228520.1, on the reverse strand, counting down.
TTAGAGTTTTTATTCTTTATATTTGTGAACTCTTGTTTTGAATGGATTTCATGATAGATTAGGTAGGTTATCGTATTATCTAGGGTTTGTGATATCCTAGATATACTCTAATACCTTTTTCTGGTCTTACATTTGGTGAACCCAATGTGAACATGCTAAAAATAAGATAAATTTGTTTTCATGCATGTTTTCTTTTCTATTTTGTTGTTGCATGCAGTTTTTCAATGATTTTATAATATCTCCCAAATGGCTGGGAATATGTCTAGGCAATTTTTATTGCAGGTTGGGGATGGTATCAGGAGCTTGCAGTCTGAAAATCAGATTTTTCTGGTTAATTTATCACCACTTATTGTATTTTTATGATTTTCATAAAATATTAATTTTGAGCGCAAATGAGTGAATTTTTATGCAAAATTTACATTTCTAGAAATGTCTTTGAGAAATAAATGGGTTTTGTTCTCTGATTTTTTAATTTTAATGACAAATAATGACCAAAATAAATACTTCTTTGAAAACTGGTCTGTTCTGAAAAATAGGGTCCCTATGGCACAAATTAAGGATTTTTTTTTAAATTCTTACATTTTTGGAAAGATAATTGATTTTTAAGAGGGGTTATTTCTTTCCATTTCTAATGTTCTAGTCTAGAGATATATCTACAAATTAGATCTTTATGACTAGGTAAATAGCATAAAAAAATCAATGTGCACTTGGTCCATTTTCAATTGATTTGCATGCTTTTCTTTTGTATGAATGTTTATGTGTTACTAATTATTTGTGCAGCATTGTGGAAATCATGGGATGAATATTGAATCATTAAAAACTACTAATATTTTCAATGCAGGATGTTTGTAGAAGACCTTGTGTTTTCTGAAATCTTCATGTATGCTTTTAGTAGTTAGAAAAAACTTCAGCTTGGTGCTTTAAAATGAACCATTTCATTCATATGATTGAAGTTATTTAGGTTTTTAAATCCAAGGAAATTATGGATGTATCCTTTCCCTTCGCCTTCGTGGACATTGGGTGTAAGAGAAATCCATGCAAGTCCTTTAGTGTGGCTACCTCCCAAGTGCTTTAGTAGAGCCAGTGAGAGTGCATGCTGAATCAATAATAGGCTAAAGCCAATCCCATCCAAACTGGGATAAAAAAGATTTCATTGTGACTAATCTCACAATGAATGGATGTTGAATGTGTTATACTGGGAAGAAGATCTCCCTTAGTACCCTTGTGGTGCATTAAAACCTATAGAACATAACTTCTATAGGCTGGGAGGCCTCCATAATGGAGCTAATATGCCACACATTTAACCACTTGAATGGATGCCCTTACTAAACACCATGTCATAGTATCCAAAAACCTTCTATCTATTGGCACGAAAGGTAGGAGACCATCTAAGATGCCCCACACTTTTGCGGCTATTATTCAAGACAACAATCCCTTGGGAAGTGATGACCCTTGGGACTTGAATCTTGGAGTACCTAAGAAGTGAGTACACTATAAGGAGGATCTCATACCTCCAAGCTTCTAGGTTGTTCGCTATTAGTAAGTGTGGTTGAGCTTTGGTTCAAGTGGGGATTCAACAGATACTATCCTTGCTATCCTTAGGAAGTGGTGTGCTTGTTCATTTTTACAACAACCATTCTAAATGATGTGTCTTGTGTGAGTGTTCAAACTTTAATAAAAATGACAACATCTTAAAAACACCCTCCTAAAGAACACTTTTTCCAAATCAATCTTCAAAAATGATCAAATGGTCACAACACACCTTGTCTTTGAGTAAACATATGGAACCTTGAACTTTTCACTTGGAACCTCTTGGTGTTCTTGATAGTCTTCGTCTTGCATATTCATGTCCTAGTCTCCTTGCATTTGCATTTCAAAAATTCCCTTGCATTTTAGGCCTCATCATAATCCTCATTATAGTCCCTCTTGCATAAGTCCTAATCATAGTCCTCTTGCATACATATATCATCTTAGATCCTCTCTAAAAACTTTCCAAAAACCATAGAAAGTATCCAAATCATGGAACATTTATTTATGATGTTGAAAATACGATCTTGACTTGGTCCCCTATTCCCAAATTTCAAACCCCCTATCAATTGGTCACATTCCTCCTTTCTCATGATGTATTTGACCCAGTCCCTTTTTATCAAAATTGTCCCTTGTCCCTCAATCCCCTTTTTCAAGTCAAGATTTTTATTCAACCTCATAAGGTTATGCTCTTCGGTTTGTCTCCTTTCCAAAGATTTATTGTCAAAGTCCAAAAAACCAAAAACATAGTTGCATAAACCTTAGGTTACATTTTTCATAGGCTCCTTTCATTTCAAAAGTTTCATTTCAAAAACTGCATTTCCAAAAACCCAAAGAAATCTTGCATTTGCATATAGTCATCATGTCAATCTTCACTAGGTTCCAAGCATCCAAAAGGCAGCAAGACACTTATCAACCCATGTTTCCATCACAAGAAAAAAAAAATTACCTTTTTATCAAAGACAAGATATACCTTTGCAACAACAAGCTTTTTATCTAAGGAAAATGACATCAACACAACCAAACAATCAATTGCATCAAGTCCATGAAAACATGATTCAAAAGTTGCAAGCAAAATTAGATAAAGAAAAGAAAATCTTGGAAGAGAGTGTAGAAAAGATGATAAAGAGTAGAAAGGAGATGATCAAAATCCTTGGATGTTCAAGTGAAGCTTTTGGTGAAATTGACACACAATCTCTCATTGAGAAATCAAAGATACCAAAACTCATTTCACAACTCAAAGAGGCAAATGAATAATTTAACAAAGCCCAATTCAATCATGTGAAAAAGCTAACATTTTTCAACCAAGTTCCAGATCATGTTCAATTCAATTAAGTTTCAAATCAGTCTCTATGTGCTCAAATTTCAAATAAATCATTCAACCAAGTTCCAAATCAAATCTTTCAACCTGACTATGGCATAATTCAAATGTGGCCACCACCAAATTACGAACCAATCTTCATTCCAATATAGCCAAGTGATCTTCAAATAATTTCACAACCTCTTGTGCCAATCATGAAAATAAGACAATCAATACCAAGATCACAAACAATAACATTTCTCGAGGAACCTTTTGTGTCCTCTAATTCACCACTAATTTATCAAACAAAGGAAAATTCAAATGTGACATCTTTTGAACATAAACCAATCATAATCAATAAGAAACCTTTTGTTGAACATGTTCATTCCAACATATAAATACTGATGAGGTATCACAAACTAGACCCATCAAGCAACGGAAGTTCAAATCCAAAATTTTAAAGAATTTGTTTCAAAAATTGGATCAAATAAATAATTTACCCATGTCTAGAAATGGATCACCCCAAAACAATCACATGAATGATATACTTATTTCCCCTTAATACATTGATCTTCAAGAAACATCCATGTTTTCCTCTAGTCGTTCATCCCTACGAACTTCAAAAGAGAAATTTACCCTATCCCCATCAAGTGATTCTTCCAACAATGCAACCTTCCAATGGCTATCTATAGAAGAAATCCAAGCTAGTCCTATCCATAGCCCAAGTTCCTTCAAACCAATTATACCATGTCCTCTCATTTCAATCAAGCCTATTCATGAGATTCCTATCCAAATTCCATCTTCCTTATATCAAAATGTTTACCCCTTTCAAGAACCCCCCTTGCATGTCCAAAGTCATATCCCATGTCAAAAGGATGATAAAAAGAATGAAGAAACATGTCTAAAAACATATCAAGATCAAGACACCTTCAATGACCAATTCTATCATATTATTGACCAAGATCCCATTTCCCTTGAGCCTCATGATAATCCAACTATCCTTATCCCCCCATCCAAAATGATCATTTTCCACCTCAAGAGAAAAATATCCTTCCAATTTTGGTTGACCTTCCACTTCCCAAGCAAGATCATGATCTCCCTTCCATATCTTCCCAAGATCCCTTTCCAATCCAAGATCAAGGTGTCCCTTCACCTTCATGTTCTCCTAAAGATCACATCATCCCTTTAGATCCCCAACAAGATCCTATCCAACTAGATGATCCTGTCACTACTCATACTCCATTGCAGGATCCTATCATTCCTTGTGCTCCCCCTTGCGATTCAAGCACATATATGCAAGTTTTTCATGAACCCCTTACACTTAAAATGGGTTCCCCTGGTTCTATTGATTCTAGTCCTCCTGATGCTCCTATAAGTCCTTCCATATCATTCACACCTCATATTAATGCAATCACATCTTGTAGAGAGTATCCTACTGGTCAAAGAAAGCATTATCAAGTCAAAGGGTTAGACCTACATGAAAAAGGTATATTGAAACCCTTACGTTTCCAAGAAAATTCAAATGGCCATGGTATTAATAATAAATATACATCTCAAGGCATTGGTATCCCTTCAAAATCCAAATCCAAATGTATACCTCCCCCTTCAACCCTTCCATCCATCTTAGGTCCATATATTCCTCCCTCCATTAGCTTGCAACCCAGTTACCCTTTCCCAAATACAAGTCAGCAAAGACACACATCATTGAGAACCTTCCATCCATCCAAAATGCCTCCATACAATTCTTACCCATGCATAAATTCCATTCCCTTTCAAACCAATTTGGATGCCAAGAATAAAATCCACAAATCAAGAAATCCACATGCTATCAAGGATCAACATGTCCAGTATAATTGACATGTACAAAAAAATAAAAATTTGATCCTAAGAGAAAATTCCAAAAGGCCAAAAAGGCCCATTGAGAAAAAATAAAAGTCAAAGGCCATATGGATTCCTAAATATCTTATGCAATCAATGCATTCTAAGGACCCACAAAAAAATGAAAAATCAAAAAGCATGTGGATTCCCAAAAAGCTCCTTGAAGCGCAAAGTCCCAAATTAAATTCCAAATTGGCATCCAAAGTTTCTATCTCTCCATTTAAATGTCTTCCATCTTCCAAATCCATTTTGGGTCCTTGTGTCCCAAAATCCATATCCATTCCTTCATTAATCCTTCAAACTCCAAAATATTTTTTTCCTCCATCACTCCATCACCCCTCAAGGTGTGTGCCAATTTTGTTCTTGTACTCATATCCATCCATTCAAAATCCATCCTTCTTTCACTCCCTCCATCACCCAAAACCTAATTTCCAACCTTTCATCCAAACTATCCAATCATTTGCGTAAAGCTTGTCCCATCCTTATCCAATCAACCACTTCATATCCTTTTTTTACCACCCTACCAATGTCTTTGCACAATATCTTTCAAAAGTACATTTCAAAGAGTAAGGCGCTTGATTCCTCTATCCATGTGACTTCATGCATCTAGTTTTCTCCAAAATGTCAAAAAATGTCAAAAAACATGAAAAAAGAAAAAAATGAAAAAAAAATGTTGCCTTGATGAAAACCTAGCAAACAGGCATCTTGGCAACACAAAAAAAGATTGAAGAGAAATAATTTTTTTCAATAGTGAAAACCTGGAAAATAGGCACTTTGGGGAAGTACCATGATGAAAACCTGGCAAACATGTGTCATGTGTAATTCTATGAACTTCTTGCTGTCTATACTTGGGGAAAGATTTTATTAGTGTTATCCTCCATTATTCCAAACATGCCCTCCATTATCCCCATCATGTCCTCCATTATCCATTATCCATTATCTTATCGCCTTTTTCCCAACTTTGATCTTGACACAGTTAAAAATCTTCCTTGAAGCATCACATGTCCTATCTGCTTTACATTGTCTTGATCCCTTTGGTCTACATTGCATATCCTATCACAACCTTTCATCCATATTCCATATACCTTCTCATTCTCCCTGATTGATCTTGCATATCCTATCCATATCCTATCATTTTGTTGTTCATATCCTATCATTATACTATCCAGGTCCTAACATTGTCCTATCCAACTCCATATCTTGGTCTTAATGTAAAATAAGGAAGTTCAATGCAAAAAAAAAAAATTCTTGCAGAAAAACCTCTTAGCATGTCCATTTCTCGCATTCTATCCACTACACTATTTTCCTTATCCTATCATTATCTTAACCAGTCCCTTCACTTGGCACAAAAAATTGTTATCCCATTTCTTGGATAGTCCTTGGAACCTAAACAGATCCAATGCAACAACCCTTGGACTTTATCCAACTACTAGTCCATTTCTCCTTTCTAAATGTCCATCCCTTACTAGACACTAGGGGAAATTTCAAAAAATCCAAAAAAATTCAAATAATGTCCTAAAAAAATCTCTAAAAATCAAATACGATCCTGAAAAAATTCTAAAAATCAAATATTATCCTAAAAAAATCTCTAAAAAACAAATAAGATCCTCAAAATAGACCCTAAAATTCAAATATGATGCTGAAAAAATATAAAAATCATAAAAAGTCCTGAAAAAATATCATCACAAAAAAAATTCAAATATCTCAAAAATCCTAAAAATTGCAAAAATTTCTTCAAAAATCTGCAATAAACTTGTACATACTTGTCTTCTTTTTGCATATCGATCATCATGTTTGCAGACATACATCGATGATGCATCATCCTGTGCTTAACAATATCCTGTTACCACAAGCGCGATCTTAATCATTGTGTCTCAATATTCAATCTGGCTGGACTTGTTCGATCTTTTGATCTTTACTATCAATCTATGAATCAATCAGTCCAATTTATCAATCAATTATCCAATTAGTCAATTTCCAAACAAAGCTATCAATCAAAGAACATTTAATGCAAGTAGCAAAAGATCAGAATTACTATTGGCTCACATTATTTCAGTGAGTGTTTTATCTTTTATTGATTTTCTTTTTTGATCATGTTCCTATGCTACTCGATGATACTATCTGAACTTATGAGATTAGTTGGGATCATTCATGACTAGTTTTTTCTTTGTCTTCTATCTGTTTAATGATCTCATGAAATTCTAGGGCATGTCTTCTATATGCTTCGGGACGGAGAAGATCATCCTTTTTCTACATCATGTTTGTTTATGTAAAAGGATAACTTTCTCACTCTGGCTTTTGTTCCATGATGCACCACATCTAGTTTACAATATCAAAAAAACCTCTTATAACACAATTGCACTTTTGAAAGCCAACATCTTTCTATCTTACTAAAATTTCTTCGTCTAATTTATTCTTTCTCCTAACATTTCTTCTATCAATCCTAGCAATCATCCTTCTTTTCAAAAAAATGTTCTCATATCAATTTCTGGCCAATTTTCTGAGGGGGCATCCTACCTCCATTCTTTCGATCCACTAGGGCATGATGTTCTATTTTTATTTGAGAAAATGCTCATAATCACATTGTCTCAAAGAGGGGAAAAATGTAGACACCTAAAAATGGTTCATTGTCTATGCCCCCTTTTAACATCTCTTCTATATTGTGTGTTTGATCTTTATCATTCACTAATATTGTGTTATTCTTCCATGTCATCAATTACTAACATTTCTCTCATTTAGGCTGAATTGATCATCTTCCTAAATCAATCCAAGATCATTCCAAACACATTTGATTCCAAACTCATATCAATTTCTTTTCAATCTCTTTCAATCAATCCTCTGGAATTGTCAAAGTTCATTGATGCCTCACTGTCACTTTCACATTTTAGGAGCATTGTCCAAGTTCATCGATGTCTCCCCATCTTTATTTATCCTCTGGCATCATCCAAGTTCATTGATGCCATTATATCATTTCTAATCATTATCGAGAGCATTGTCAAATCTCATCGATGCGTCATGATTTCCAAAACTATTCCAGAACCCCCATAATTGATCCTAAACCTTATCAATATCATCAAAATCATTTCAATTCGACATTAACACCTTCAATTTGGTCAATAATTCACTAATTTCCCTCTTGGGATGAGTAACCCATAGTTTATCCCTATGTCCTAATCTAATAAATAAATTAACTTTATTTTTTCCCTTTTCCCTAAGTCTCAATAATTAATTAATTTTAATTAATTAATTGGCAAATTTCAATTTATGAGATTTTCATAATTTCATAAATCTAATTATTTATTTTGTAAGGAATATTGAGAATATTGAGTTGTTAATTTATTTAATGATTCCTAATCTTACCTAATTGCCATATCCCTTAATTGAGGATTCACATCCCTATTAAGGTGCTTCATGAATATTCTCAATATCTCCTTATTTGATCTCCCCCATATCATGATTCCTAACATCCTATTAAACAATATCTTCATTTATGCATTGATTTTGTGCAATCTCACCAAATTGCTTCTCATTTTCTAATAATGGGATGCATTCTTCTCATTCAAGGCTAGATGACTCTCTCCTAGTATTCTCACTTTCAAACATGGCTTTTGTATCTTTGTGAAATTGTGTTAGTTCAAAGAGAAAACATCAAATCTGATTATGGAGAAGAAAGGAGGACATGGGAGCATCATTTGAAGGGATTTCTTAGATTTTTTATGCTTTATATTTGTGAACTCTTGTTTTGAATGACTTTCATGATATATTAGATAGGTTAGCATATTATTTAGGTTTTGTGATCTCTTATATATGCTCTAATTCCTTTTTATGGTCTTACACTTCCATGTACCTCACTAGGGGATATTTCCTCTTTCGCAACAAAAGTCTCATTAAAGTATTGAAAACAAAAATCATACATGTTGAACACAAAGCAACATTACAAGCATGAAAAATGTAAATGTTTTTGTATTTTTAAAGAAATGTTGTGATTTTTTTTAGCATATAAATCCAAGAGAATCAAAGAAATATACTTTTAAATTCATGTAAGACCTAACATAAAATGCAAATCTAACACCAAAAACAAAGAGTTCTCTATCATGGGTTCACCAAAATGTAATAGGGAAAAATATGGATGGGGTTTAGAATAATGGAGATTTGCTCATAAAAGTGTCCCTATGCACATATTATCCAACTTACATTTAATTGTAATGATAAGGGGTATAAATCTGGAAATGTTTGCAAATAATAATGGAATAACATACATACCTCGGAAAAAGAATCTGCTAAAACTCCTATCAAACAGTCTTAGAAATTGTTGATTTCTGCAATCTTAAACCAAAACTGTGAGATCTACAAAACCCTAAAATATTTTTTCTTTTTGAGAAAGGTCAATTTTGACCCAAAAATTAATGTCACCTTTGACCCAAAATTTATGATTTTGACCCAAAATGTCCAATTCTAACACATAATCTCCGATTTTGATCTAAATGTTTCGATTGCGACTCAAAATTTCCAATTCTGACCCAAAAGTTTTGACTGTGATCTATAATTTCCAATTCTGACCTACACAGTCTGACATAAAATCTATTTCTGGATCCTAAAAGTTTGCTAAAAAGGGTATCCGGATATGCACTCCAATTTGCTGCTCTAAACCTCTCCCTGCAAGAAAAATGGTTTTTTTGTTGGGGGGAGGGGTTTTCCTTGGTCAAACCCCAGTTTTAGAATTAACCTTAAAATATTATTGAAGTTGCAGAGATAAACAAATTAAATGAATAAATTCACCTTGCTTATATAGAAACCCTTGTGGTGGATTCGAATCCTTGGATCCACAAGTATGTATGCACCAAATAGATGTAGAATATAGAATTTTAGATGTAGGATGTATCAAATCAATTTCTTGTAGATCTTCAACACCAATCTTGAATAGATTTTAGAATAGGAAGAGGCTTGGAGGAATGTGGATGGAGAAATCTTCAACAAGAGGGCTCCATAGAGCTTGAATCCTTCAATGGCTACCAATGGATCTCCTTGATCAATTGATTTCTTGAAGATGTTTGAATGCTTGGATACTTTGAGTGTAGATGAATGCTTCAAAAGATATTTATCTTGCCCCAAATTTTGCTTCTTAGCTTCTCCTTCACTTTTAGATTTCACTTAGAGAAAAGGGGAGGAGAATACTTCCTTATATAAAAATCTAGAGCATAATCTCCTAGAGAGGCCTACATAGGAGAATTAAATTCCCATTAGAACTATACCACTAGAAGTGGACCTTTATGAAATATAATTTCAAGAGTCGTTACCCCGAAGACCAAAATAGCCAACTCGGAAGTGGGAATTAAATCTTTCTAAAGCTCGACATCTAGAAACCCTTGAAAATTGAAATCTAGACCCCAAGTTAGAATTGAGGTTGATTCTGACCTAGGCCAGAGTCAAGGTTGACCTTGACATAGAAAGGTCAATTTTGACCTTGAGGTAAAAAATCTCAGGTTTACAGTTTAGGATGCCGGAAATAGGTCGGAGAGAAGTGGGAAATGGGGCAGAACAGGGGGAAAATCTAGATCCAATTCAAAGACCCTTTCAAGGTGCTTAACATGACCCCAAACCACTTACTTAGAGGGCTAAACCTGTCTAAAATGGAAGTGCTTCCATTTTCCAACAATACAATGCCCTTGTATATTCAGAATCCCTCTATCAATATACAACACACAAAAATAGGAAATCATATTAGACAAATGGGGTAAAAAGGACAACATCCATAGGTATAATCAATAATATGACATCATTAGGATGATCAAAATAATCTAATCTAGAAAATATGAAGTTACTAAGGAGGAAGAGACAAAAATCTACCTCACTGTCCTTAAAATACAGTTTTAGAGACAACATATGTGGTTTCAGCAGAAAATTCTATTTTGTAGACTAGAAACAATATTTTGCACAAGGAAAATTGTTTAGAATCCTGTAAACGATGTTTAATCTAGAGTCAACACTATTGTCTCTAGAAACAACACTTTATTCCTGATAAATGATGCTTCATGTGAAATGACACTTCATTTACCAGATACGAGGTTTTAATGATGGGAAATGATATTTTAACATGAACTAGAAATGATGCAAAACAAACAAGAAATAATGTTTTATATACTGAAATTGACATTTTATGTAGTAAACCATGATTTACTAACTCTAAATGACATTTTATATAAATATCTATAAATTTTAAATTCAAAAGAAATAGAGTGCATTAATTACAAAATTACTAAAAAGGTTCTTGACTACATACCATAGGAAGATAGTTTGTTAGATGAAGGAGAAGGCTTAAACATCTATAATCTAAGTTTGGTCAAAGCATTGGGATTCTCAGATTAGGATATAGACCCTAAAAAGAGAATAACTATCAAGGAGTACAATGATGAGGAAAGGTCATCTGATGGGTTAGTAATGCTGCCAATTAGAGTTGGGCCCATTGAGAGAAATGTGGTATTCCAAGTATTAGATCTAAATCTAATATATAAAATTCTCTTAGGAAGACCTTGGATACATGAAATACAGGCAGTGCCTTCAACTTTCTATCAATGCTCAAAATTTTCCTCTAATGGAGAAGAGATCCCTATCCCAGGAGACACAAGTTTTTCAAGTCTCTTAATAGTGTTCATCAATCAAATGAAAGAATGGTCCCACATAACAAAGAAGCAACAAAAGAAAAACAACCATAAAATTGAACATAAGCCATATTGATAGAATTTGAAAAGAAACTAAAATTTCAAGATAATGGGATGGGAAAATACAAAATAGACCAACTACTTTCAATAAAAACATTATTTTTTTCACCATGATCATAGGGAAGACCCTCATTGTCTACAATGTCAAAAAAACCTAAAGCACAAACTATCTATAATGAAACCTTTTTAAGAGGTAAATCAATAGCAGAGGAAAATAATGTACTAAAGTGTCTATATAAGGAAAAAGATGAATCTCATTAAGAGGTTTAAAATATTCATATTTAAACTCAACAATATTAACATGGTCTCCATATTATGAAACAAATGGGATATAGAGGACAAGGACCTCTCTGCCAAAATAAAGAAAGTCTTGTCAAACCACTTCTCATTAAATTAAAAGATCCCAAAGATAAAATGGGCATAGGATACAAAGAGGAAGAAATGATCCCACTCATTGAAGATAGATACATATTTTATGAGGAGAAAAACAAATCCAAGGAAGAAACTCAAATTATCCCTATTTAATATGAACGGTTGTTACATGTACATGAAGAAAATCCCAATTATCAAGAAGATTTGTACATTCCTTAGTTTTTTAGAAATCAAGAAGGCATGATTTGAACACAATTATCATCACAAGGGATAGAATAACAAATAAGAGAAGAGCCTGATATTGACAAAGAAATATCCATACTACAAACAAATGTTCCAACACTTAAGCCTAACCAAGATAATATTAATGGGACTCATTTTATGATCTAACGATGGAAATTGAAGTAGATTTGATTCAAAAATTTGGATTTAGATTTGTAGAAAGACAAACCTTAGGTATAAGACCCTTTGTATTTGGTTCACACAATATTGAAGATGACTCGAGTGATAATAGTTAGATTATTTTTTATTTAATGATCTTTAGGAAAGTGTTATTATAGACCTCATTGATACATTTGAACTCAATGAACATAATTCAATCATGACTCTTGAGACAGTTGAAACTAATCATAAAGATTCCTTACAACTAGTTCACCCTGAACTCGTGGACTGGACCTTGTCTAAACCTATGGATATACCTATTTTTCCTCTCAACCATGTTATAGGTTGTTACCTTAATGTGGTAGAACCCTTAAATTATTTCACTAGTAAATCAAACGTATATTCGACAGAGGAAAGTATCAAGTTTTCTAGTCACAAAAGAAAAGGTAAAAGGAATCAAAGATCTAAGGGTGAAAACCATTCTATGGAAGTCTCAGATATGAAAAAGGCAAAATAAAAGATTTATCCAATAGTGAAAACCTCAGTGAGGTGCTAGAGGATGTAAAACTTGATATTCTTTTACAACACTCTCAATAATGATCTCTGGTTCTCATTGAACCTATACAATCGATCAATCTTGGTACAAAGGAAAAACCACAAGTCATTCACATTGCTCAGTCATTATTAGAGTATGAGATACAAGAATTCACACAATTTCTCAAAGAGTGAAGGATTAAATTTTTTTGGTCCTACTTGGATGTGCCTAGATTAGATTGTGATCTAATTATGCATCACTTTTCTATAGCTCCAGGAGTGAAGCCTATCAAGTAAAAATTGAGGAAAAATCATCCTCATATTACACTCTTAGTTAAAGCAAAATGGGAAAAGCTATTGAAAGTGGGATTTATCAGGGATATTGCATATGTTGAATGGATATTTAACATTGTTCTAGTTGTGTGTGTTATTTGTGTACCTATTTTCTGCAACACAACACTTCAATAAGTCATTATATTAGTGTAAAACAAGGAATAAGAAAACAAATCATACACTAAAACTAAATTATTACTTCCTATCTAAGAGGAGTATGAATAATTCTATATTTTCCCTTAGATTATGCATTTATCAATGGCATATAAAACTTAGAATGATATATTCAAATGAAACTAGCCTATATGCTCAATAAATGTTCATTTTAACTCTAAAATGGAAGATTATAACAATGCAAATGAAGAATTAAGCTAAACTGCATGCATATCTCTAAGAATACTAGCAGCATAAGTTTGCAAATTGAAAACTCAAAATAGGGGCCCGTTGAGATTAGAATTCATTCTATTTATAGAAGAATTTGGTGAATGAGAGGTTAGGATTGAAAGTGGAAGAGAGGTAGAGATTGAATCTTTGGTGATCCATGTGAGGTGATCCAAGTGATTTAACTCCCATTGGTTAGGGATTTGAATTTCCCTTTTTGCAAATGGAAATTTAATTTAGGATTTATTTAATTTCTTTTATTAATTACTTTAGCCATGTTTTGATTTATTATGATTGAATTGATTGATTTTTATTTAATTGGATAAGGTAATTAATTTGATTTAGTGATTAAATCGCTTAGGAGATTAAATTTGATTTAATGAATTATGCCAATAAATTGAAGAATTGTCTTGAAATAATTAGGGGTATGATCACACTTAGGGAAATTAGGGTCTATGGTATGAATAGACCAAATTAGGGTGGTTACATTTTCCCCTCTTTGAATGGATTTGTGAAAAACACATTGATTCAAAGAATTTTTTGATGTTGACTTTAGAAAGTTTAGGAATTTTGCAATTGATCGAACAAAATGTTTGATGAGATTAGTCTTGCACTTGATTGAACTAAACTGATAGAATTGACTTTGAACTTGATCGATTAAAGGTCAATAAGAAAAGATCTTAAAGATACCAATTCTTGAACTTGGTTTTCATCCAAAAATTGATAATACTGACTCACCGAATCTGAACTTGATTGAATGAAGGTTAGTACAAAGTTTCTATCAGCTTAATAATAATCTAAGAAAAGAAGACATAAGATAGCTAGCTTGTGAAAACCAAAGCCTTCAATCCAATAGTCCTCACTTAGTCAAGGAACTGTCATGCCTTTAGTGTTTTTGGTAACGAAGTCATTTTAATGTTGTTTTGAGAAAGAATTTGATTGATTTAAGTGTGATCATATCCCCTTGGGAATGAAGTTGGAGGAAAAAGAATAAATCCCTCTATAAAATGATGTATCACTTGAACAGATCGATTGAATCGAGAAATAATAAACTTAGAAGAAGTGGAGAAATGAAGGTGTGTTAAGAGAAAATAAAATTTTACCAAGTTAATCACATTAAAATGTGAAATTTGAGTCTAATAAAATGATGCCTGACCAATATATTTAATGAATAATGTGTGATTTGATGATATAGAACCTAGAAAACTATTTGCATAAAGCCCATGAATCATTTTTGAAATATATGGAGCAATTCTGCAGTTTTGGTAACTGTCGTAAAATTTTTACTGTGTTTTATACAATATTTTCTATGTATTTGATTTTGTTCTTGATTGATCAGAAGGAGAACCAAATGAGTTTTAGTTGTCTGGGAGGTGTTTCAGAGATCCGAAATAGCTCAAAAAGTCAAATATATAGCTCAAAATTCACTTTTTACCTATTCATTTTCACTTTTAACCTTGGTAATTTAGAGAGCTCTCTAGAGAAGATGGTGTTCCCCATGCATAAACATCATTTCTATCTTATCTATTGACATCAGAGGCCAGCTGACAACCCACCTCTGATAAGTGCTCAAAACCCTACCTTTTGAAGTTTTCAATATCTAGTTTTGCGCATTTTTGTAGAAGTTATAGACATTTTCTTTTTGACTCTCTTCCCATTTTTAGGGTCACATCTAGTAAATCTCAAGTCACTTCTTGTTTTCAATTGAAATTCCATGTTGCATCCTATAATTTTAGGATCACACCTCATTTAATGGTTTTCATCATATGTTGTATTTGTGGGTAGGATTTTCAAGAGTTTTGCGCCCTACTAGAATAGGGTCGCACATAGCATCCCGCATCACATTCTGCTAAAATAGGATCACTTTCCAAATGCCCCATTGCATTTTGGGAAACAAGGATCACATCCTGTAAAAGGGATTGCACCCCATTGAGATAGAATCATTTTTTGTGTATGAGTCAATTTTCTTGCAAGTTTGACTGATTTTCTCTGTCTGATGGTCAAAACACTTAGCTAAGTATGTTTCTCCTTAGTTTCCTTAGATAGAATACTGATTTGAAATTTTCTATAATTACTATATTTTTCATAGGTTCCTTTCGAGGTCATATCTTTCTAAGGATCTGTTGTCACTGAGGTTTGCACCCTTGCTGAAAGCTTCTCTAACAGCAACCTAGTGAAACATGGAATCAACCTCCAAGCTGTGGGACTTGAACTACGAGGTTGAATCTCTGGAGAAGGCTGGCTTCC
>MU228520.1:196061-215297 GCA_018584345.1 Thuja plicata | reverse complement strand
AATATTTAATATTTTATTGAGTTATGAAGTGACATTAATTATAATATGGACATAGGTTCACTTTGATCGCTCTAACTCTATCTCTATATATCAAAATTCATTTATTATTTTTTTGATAGAAAGGTAACATAAATAACTATTTCCTAGATATTTTTCATAATTTTTTTCTCTAATTTACTATTTTTCCAGAAGCATCGAATAGAGAAGTCACTAAATGGTCAGACAACCTATGTTTAGTAAAACTTAAAAAAAAAGTCTTAATAAACTCAATATATATAAAACTCATAATCATTGGAAAGCTCTCTTGGAGTACTATCATCCTATATTTGGGTTTTTCAAATAAATTTATTTGATCCCACAAAAAGTTAATGTCAAAGTGATTTTTCATCAGCATTTTGATGGGTTCAAAGGAGACTCGATTATAGGTGTGAGTGAGGAGTAGAGGGATTATACCAAAGGGATTTTGATCCACGAGGATTTTATCTAGCCATTTTTAATTTAATCCTTCAAATGGGACCTTTTAAGGCTTAAATCATCATATTTTCTTAAAAATGTGCAATTTCAGCAAAAATCAGGATGTTCAAAAAAGTGGGACACGCTATTGTGGGACCACCCAGGAGCATTGATGATATTTTTATGTGTTTGGAATTTATGAAATGTCTTTGAAAATAGAACAACATCTTTTTCCATCGTGGGCCAGTAATAGCCTAATCTTAGTAGTTTTTTAGCTAGTGAAAATCCATTTGAGTGTGATCCACATACACCTTCGTGGACTTATTTCAATGTGCAATCCAAATCTTCTTGTTCTAAAAGCCTAAGAAGTGTACCATCGAGACCTCATCTATATAATTTATTAGTAACGAGAACATAATGTGATGTTGTCCAAATTAAGGCTCATTTTTCATTTCATGATAAACCATTGGGTAGAGTTTGGCAAGTTAGATAGGAAATGAGTTTGGCATATCGGGATTGATCTTGAGCATTCAAAGCACAAATTATTTGGTACTCAGGGGTATCAAAAGCTAGGTAGGATAGTTATTCCACCAAGAAGTCATAGAAAAACTGATGTTCTTCTAATTGTAACATGGATGCTAGTGTAGCCATAGCATCTACAACTTTATTTTTTGTTATTGGTATTTGCTGGAATGTGACGAAGACAAAGTAATTTTTCAAGTCTTCAACCAGTTTTTATAAGGCATCAACTTTTCATCTTTAGTCTGATAGTCTCCATTTACTTGGTTAATAATAAGCTGAGAGTCTCCATACACATGCAACTCTATGATCTTCCATTCATAGCCAATTTAAGACCCATTAATTAATGATTTATATTCATAAATGTTGTTGGTGCATGGAAACATTAATTTCTATTCCTTGGGAATGTTGTAGCCTTGAGGATTAATGAAGATAAATCCTACTTCAGAACCTTTCTGTGTGAAAGAATCATCAAAGTACATCTTCCACAGATGTTCAGTTAAATGTATTATTGGTTCATTAGGAAATTCAATTAGAAGAGGTGCATCATCTTGCAAGGGCAAATCAGATAATTAATCTACAAGGACTTGTCCTTTTATAGACCTTCTATCTACATACTCAATATCAAGCTCTCTCTGAATAGGGACCCACTTTGCTAGCTTTCCTATTAATGTTGTCTTACTCAAGAGGTATTGGAGAGGATCTATCTTTGTAATAAGTTTTAATGTATGTGATAACATATAATGTCTTAATTTATGTGATGCAAAGACAACTACTAAGCAAGATTTTTAAATTATGTTGTAATTGAGTTCATAAGATACTAGTGTTATGCTGATATAGTAGATTGCTCTTTCCTTTTTAGTTTCATCTTCTTGCACCAACAATACTCCCAGTGATGTAGCTGTAGCTGAAATCTATAGGAGTAATGGCTTTCCATGAATGGATTCCATTAGAAAAGGAGGAGTAGCCAAGTACTACTTTTGTTCTTTAAAGTTATTTTCACAATGTTCATCCCATTTGAAGGTAAAACCCTTATGTAGCAATTTAGTAAAAGGTTGTGCTCTATCTGCAAGTTGCGACATAAATCACCTGATTGATTGGAGTCTTCCTTGTAATTTCCTCATTTGACTAATGTTGTGTTGAGGTGACATTTCTAGTATAGCTTTAACTTTTGCAGGGTCCACCTAAATTCATTTCACTGATACTATAAACCCTAGTATCTTTCTTGATTAGACTCCAAAGGCACACTTCTTTGGATTAAGTCTGAGTTAAAATTGC
Source organism: Thuja plicata (assembly GCA_018584345.1). Lineage (NCBI taxonomy): Eukaryota > Viridiplantae > Streptophyta > Pinopsida > Cupressales > Cupressaceae > Thuja > Thuja plicata. Next base: position 213,047 of record MU228520.1, on the reverse strand, counting down.
TCCATGCGATCTAATATCTTCCACAAGTCTTCAATATGAGTAGTCCTTGTTCTTTAATTTTCTAAAGTGTCATCCATGTAATCCTCCATGTTTTTATGTATCATATCATGGAATATAGTAGTCATAGATCTTTGGTATGTAGCACCAACATTATTTAATCCAAATGACATAACATTCCAGCAAAAATTTCCCCATGCACATGTGAACGTGGTCTTCTCTTGGTCTTTAGGAGAAATCTTAATCTGGTTATAGCCCAAGAAACTATCCATTTGTGAGTAAATTTGATTTCCTTCTATAAGATCTATGATCATATCAATGTTTGGAAGTGGAAAATCATCTTTAGGACATGCTTTGTTCAAGTCTCTAAAGTCTATGTAGATCTTGATAGATTTATCTATTTTATATACTAGTACAATAGTAGAAATCCATCTTTCATAAGCAATGACTCTTATGAATCCATATTTTAGTAATATTTCTAGCTCTGCTTTCACTATTAATCCAACATGAGGATGTATCTTTCTTCGTTTCTATTTCACGGGTTTGATCCCAAGAGCTATAGATAAATGATGCATTATTAATTTGGGATCTAGTCCAGGCATCTGTATGTGAGACCATGCAAAGTTGATCTTTTTCTATTTTAGGAACTTAGTGAATTGTATCTTCTCCTCCTCTGATAAGGATTGTGCTAGGTGAAAAAATTGAGGAAGTTCAGTTGTGCCCAACTTAACCAGTTGTGTTGGTTCTATGAAAAATAAAGATCTTTCTTGAAAGTGTTTAGGGAGGATATCAAGAAGCCCATATTTTGGCACCACTGGGAGGTTTTCACCATGAGATACATCTTCTATTTTTACTTTTTTAGAATCTTACACTGCCAAAATGTGGTTTTCACCATCAGTTCTTTTCTTCTTCTTTTTTTTTTTCAATTTTTGACTCAGAAACTTGATATCCTCCTCTGACATGTTCATGCTCCTTGCATTGGTGGAAGAAGAATAAGGTTCACAATAATTTAGATAACATGCCAAAGTGTAGTCATTAGGGAATTTCATGGTAGGATTAGGATCTGAATTTTTCCAATCAATTAGGTTAGTGTTTATCAAGGATAATGAATTGGAGTTTGGTAAGGATAACATCTCATTAGAATCAAAACTATTAACTGACAAGACATGTTCTGTTAAGTCAACTTCTATAGAATTTAGATCATCAAGAGTTAAATCATCATTAAAGGGTCATTATTAGTAATATGCAGACCTAACTCTAGCAACTCATCGGTTGAGCTTTCTTCTTCTTCTCTCATCATAATAGAGCTCATTGCTTGTACTCTCATAATGTCCTCTAGACCTAGTAAAACACTAGTTTATTCATCAAAATCCTAGGTAATGGTATCTCATCTGATTTTTGAACCATAGTAGTGTTAATGGAAGTGTTAGAAATCTCTCCTCTTTCCAACAGAGTTGCAAATTTATGAATCACATTGACTTCAATGTCCATGGTAGAGTCAGATAGGACATCTCATTCATAATCATGTGAGTCTGTTATTTCATCATCTGATCTGTTTAGAAACTCAACAGTAGGTACCTGATGTACCCTATTAGCCACTTGTAGATCAAACTTGGGTAAGTCTAGGACATGTGAGATTGTGACCAACTTCCCCTAGTTAGGATGTAAATCTTGTTGTTGGGGTATTTCTTCAGGAGTTGTTTCTACCAATGGGACTTCTGGAGAATCTTTTGTTGTTTCCTCTAGTTCTTGAATAGTAGCTTGTGCCAATAAAGGAACACAAGTGTCTTGTGGTGTTTCAAAGCTAGGTACATATATTTCTCCTTGATATTTAGGATAATCTATAGCAATACACAATAATCTATCATAGGTCCATTTTTCTAGTTTTGTTTCTTCTTCTTCATCACTTCCTTCATCAAAGATTTGACCATCTCTTGAAGTAGGGTTTTAAGATTTTTTATTGAAACCTAGTCCTATTTTATCTTTGGTATTTATGAATTCCATGTGTATAGGTTCCAAAATTCCTTTTCCTTTGTCTCCTAAAGGTCCCTTCCCTCTATGTCCCATTTTTTTGAGAAGGTCATATCCTTTACCATACTTTTTTGGGGATATCTCCACACATTTTACCCTATTTTCTTTTGGTACTTCTCCTTTGTAAAGCCAAACTAAGATTGTTTTTTATTCTTTTTCATCCTCTTGAGAGGCAGATTATTTAACCATACCAATTGCTTTTGGAATCTCTGGTTCTTTATATGTAGTAGGTGTGAAATATGACGAACATTTTCCATAAGATCTTGGAGATACAGGAAGTTTTGTCAAAGATGGGGTCATGTCTAGCTTGTATTCTCCCATACTAGTTTCTTCAAGTTTCAATGTCTTTCCAAGGCTTCTCATAACCTTGTCTTTAGTAGTTTTAGGTACATTTTCTTTTGGAACTTCCTTGTTATGAGGGACCATACTATCTTCTTTAACATTGTTGCAAGTATAACTAGCATCTACAAGAATTGTTACTTCCACCCCATTATGTGGGAATTTGATACATTGGTGGTAAGTAGATGGTACTTCTTGCATTTCATGGATTCAAGGTCTCCCTAATAGTATGTTGTAAGCCAAGGGTAGATCTATAACTTGAAAGATCACATTTATTTCAACTAGTCATATTCTGATTGGTAGAACAATGAGGCCTTTAGAGGACCTTTCTTCTTCATCTTAAGCTTTGATAGTTATCTTACTTATTGAATCAATGGTTTGTTTTGAAAGAACCAACTTCTTTATTATATTGATAGAATAAATGTTCAACCCTGCACCTCCATCTATAATTATACATCTGACATAGTATTTATGAATTAGGACTTCAATGTGGAGAGGTTGGTTATGCGGATGTGTCAATGACTTGTCATCTTCTTCTAAAAAAGAGAGATAGTGTGGTGTTGGGATATGATTTACCATTGCTTGGAACTTTTCTACATCGACAATGTCTTTTGGCACATTTACAAAATCTAGGGCTTGTTCAAGACATTCCCTATGCACTGAGGAGATTTTAAGTAACTCAAAGATAGAAATTTGAGTAGAGGTTCTTTGCAATTGATCCACCAAGTTATAGTTTATTGCAAGAATGGTAACTGTTTGTCTTGCTGGTGGTGGTTTGAGAATAGTGACAATAGGTACCTTGGAAGATGTTGCTAGTTCTGATGAGGAACTAGGTCCTTTGATTGTAACTTGTGCTTGACTTTGAGTCATTGTATTTGATTATGTAGATGTGTCTTTATCACCTTTAATAGAGATCACATTGATTCATTCATATTTCATGTCCAACGTGTTGATCACATTATCATTTTTGGAGTAGGCATAATTCACTTCATTTCGTTTTCCATTAGAATCTTCCCCTTTCTCATAATTAGGGAATAGTTTGTTAAATTTCGTATGGTCTTCATTAGTGGTGTGTCCCTCCACTTTGATTTGTCTTCCATTAATAAGGTCTTGTATAACATGTTTAAGCTTCACACAATTATTGGTCTTATGTCCCTTGTTCTTGTGAAAGACACAATAAGACTTATCTTCCCACCATTTTGGTTTGACCTATAGTTCCCATGATTTTGAATCAGGAATTGTAAGAAATTTTCTGTCCAAGAGTGTCTTCAAAAATGTCTCAAGAGGTTCACCCAAAGGATAAAATGTTCATTGAGGTCTAGATGTCCTTAGTTTAGTCTTGTTGTTCTCATTGTTTTCTTTAGGTATTGTGGTTGTTACCTTAGCTTCTTTGTTTGTTTTCATGTTATTCGTTAGAGTAAACACTACTGGTTTAGGATTAGCATTAGATGCATCTACCACTCTGTCGTTAACAACATTCTTGTTTTGTTTCCACCACTTAGGCTTGTTGTTATAGTTGGTAGATTTGTTATCACTTTGAAGGGTGATTTCTCCTTTCTTAACCATGACCTCTTCACTACGGATGGAATTTTTGATCATCCTATCAAAGCTAGGTGAATCTTGCATTTGAAAAGAATAATTTAATTCAGGAATCAAGTTATTAATGAAGATTTCCATCTTTTCTGATTCAGGAATAACTCTTGAATACCTCGCAAAGATTTTCCTCCACCTTTGTAAAAAGTGTGTAAAAGATTGACCGGTTATTTGTTTTGTGTTACAAAAATCCATCATGGTTACATCATGTTGTATATTATAGGATTAATGCTGGACAAAATGTTTTATTAACTCCTCAAAATATTTCACCTTAGGTGTGAGTAGGGAGAACTAATCCATAGCATTTCTACCTAGACTTCCCAGAAATAGACTCATTAGGTATGTCGGTTCATGTATGTACTCAATGCTTAGAGCAAAAAAATATCTCATATGGTCATGTGGATCAGTCTCTCCCTTATAATTTTCTTATTTAGGCCTTGCCATGTTGGGAGGAAATGGAATCATATTAATACTTTTCTCAAATGGAAATGGAAAAATGTGGTCCAAAGATTATTTCTTCATTGGTTTGACCTTCTCTTGTTTAAGTGTTGAAAGTTCAGCTTACATCAAGGTAAATTATTTGGTGAGAATATAGATAGGGGTTTGTATATCTTTTTCCTATAGTCTTTTAACATCATAATATTTAGGTAGTTTCACTCTAATAAATACTAGATGTAGAAAGTATTTCTCTTTGTCTTCACCAATTATATTTTCCAATGTTCATTGGAATTTCCTACTTTCTTTGAGTCTATTATACTCTTCCTTGGCTATGTATCCATCATTATCTAAGTAAAACAAAGGGTGAGTAATGTGAATTTATTTCTTACTACTAGTTTCTTCTTGCCTTTGGTTCTTGTCATTGTTGTATTCCTCAAAGGTTGTACTCCATTCATTTCTAGGAGCTTCCATTACGGGTGCGGGTGATTCTGTGTCAAATAAGGGATTGTGAGAAGTTTCTCCCTTTTGAAAATATATCAATCTAGGATGTACTTTTGATTCATCAGAAAGATACTTGTTGCATCTTGTGTTAACCATGAAGTTGAATCTCAACTTTGTCCAAAGTTTCCCAATAATGTCAAGTGAAGTCTCAAATTATCCAAGTAAGTGTGTCCAAGTTGTAAAGGATATTTTATTGTTTGATGGAAGTAAATGAATCCAGCGTCAAAGGGTTAGAATGCCCCGATAATGAGCTAGGAATCAAGTTGTTTTCAAAATTGAATAGAACACATGTTCTGAGACCAATTGTAAGAGCCCAAAATGACATGCAAGGCAAACTTGTGAAAATTTTTTGAAACAACAAAAGAGAGACCAGAAAAAGAAACATGACCAGTATAAGGATCCAAAAGGGTACCCAAATATATTGATTTTCTCTAAGAAGAAACTATGCAACTATCCACTATTTTAGATGCGACACTCTGCAGGCAATCTAGGAAATACCAAGTACAAGATTCTAATGAACCAAGTGCAAGTTTTGATATCTAGGATGCGACCTTTGTCCTTAAAAGTGATACAAGAATGACTAGATGTAAAAAAAAATACTAACTACGAATTTCCACAACCATATTCAAGCCAAGATAGACTAACGGCGAGCCTCTGATGTTTTGTCAAGTTTTGTCAAATTTGTTAAGTCTATCTCAGAATGTGTTAAGTTTGTTTGATTTCAGATTATTTTCTGAGACTTTCCAGTGAGAGAAAAACATATCATGTAGTCTAAGGATTGAATTTTGTTGCTTTTTTGAAGGATTTATCTTTTTAGTCATCTTTTAAGCACATCAAGCAATTTTTCATTGTTAGGGGTGAACAAACACATCCTTAATCCCTAGTGTCTAAGCATAGGATGAAAATATTTTATCATAGACTCAGGTACACACTCAAATGGCTCTCATTATGATACCATATTTTCCAACTCCAAATGCAAGTGAGGGCATGAAATGATGTGTATCTTGGAAAAATTACTATTTTCACTTCAGAAATATTATCACCCTTTTGGGGATGAATCAGGTAGTTTTTACTACAATTTATTGATTATGATGGGGCAATCCATTCAAAACCATCTTCCATATAATTATACAAGGAAAAATTGAGGCATATAGCCCTATGAGTACTCAAATGTGTGTAGTCTCGCAAGAAATATTCAAGCACATCCACTCTACACACACCCAAGAATATTCAAGGAATGATGTCAAAATTTTAAGAACAAAACCAATTCCATCTTCTGAGGCTTTAGCCTACAAGGAAGCAATCATTTGTAGTGATTTTGAAGGGTTGGCATAAACTTTTCCTCACTTGGGTCATTCCTGGGAGATTTTTCCCTCAACTAGAAAGCCCTCTAATGTTTTAAAAGCATACAAGGGATTGGCGAGCTTAGGATTTCAAGATTTTTTATTCTTCAAAAGAAGAAGAGCATACTCTCCTAGTCCATGCCTTTTTCTCCTACAAGAACTTCAATCAAGGTTCTTTCCCTCAAATGACTTCACTCACAACTCAATCCCCCATGTTGAGTTTTTGATTCCCCCACTTGGAAGGAAGAGAAAATCCTCTAGTGAGATTGAGAAACAAGCTTAAGTTTGATTTAAATGTTCCTAGATTATGAAAACATAAGTACTTGAAAGTAAAGTTTGATTGTTCTTTTTCCCACAAGATTTAAGTGCTTTGCTTGTTCAATTACTATATCCCAAAATTAGACAATGAGGTTCTTTTTCCCACAATTTTAAGATGACTTGTGTTGTTTAATTTCAAAACCAAAGGGAATTATACGATGTAGATTTTTCAATTAGTCCCACAAGATTTAGTGATTTGAGTTGTTCAATTACTTGCCCAGAAATAATTAAACAATGAGAGGTTTTCCTTGTTCATTTACCCCACATTATTCTCAAGTCCTAAATCAAATTTTGAGTTTCTGATTTTTCTTGAAGGAAAAGAGCATACTCATCTGATTGATTTAACAAATGATTAGGAAATGTCTTTAATATGAAAACTTTGAACAATTAAATAAAGTTAATCTATCAAAAACCTACAAACCACAAGTTAGGAATTTCATTTCCACTTTTTTAAGAAAAAAGGTACAGATAACAATCTGCAAACAAGAATTAAGCTATTTAAAGAATAGAGACATAAAACATTCAAAGATCAGTGGTTAGACTTCTCAAATTGCAACCTCAAAAACCAGATGTGATCCTATTTTCAATAAATGTGACTTCCTTTCCTAAATGCGACCCATAATTTACTAGAAGCGATGATTTATTAGAAATGATGCATAATTCACCAAATGAAAGCCCTGATATCTATGCTGCGATCCTATTTCCCAGAAGTGATCCAATTTCATGAAAAATGAGCCTTAATGACTAAAGGCGACTCTGTACCTAAAAATAGAGAAGAGAAATTAGCCCAAAATTAAGAATAAGGTGAGGTAAAATTTGAGATTCAGCCCCACAGTGGGTGCCAGAAATGTGTGTGTTATTTATGTACATTTTTTTGCAACAAAACACTTCAATAAGTTGTTATATTAGTGAAAACAAGGAATAAGCAAACAAATCAAACACAAAAAATAAATTATTGCTTCCTATCTAAGAGGAGTATGAATAATTCTATAATTACCCTCAAATTATGCATTTATAAGTGACATATACAACTTAGAATGGAGGATTCAAATAAAACTAGCCTTTATGCTCAAGAAATGTTCATTTTAACTCTAAAATTGAAGATTATAACAATGCAAATGAATAATTAAGCTAAAATGCATGAATATCTCTAAGAATACTAGTAGCATAAGTTTGCAAATTGAAAACTCAAATTAGGGGCCCATTGAGCTTAAAAATCATTCTATTTATCGAAGAATCTAGTGAATGAGATGTTAGGATTGAAAGTGGAAGAGAGGTGGAGATTGAAACTTTGGTGATCCATGTGAGGTGATCTAAGTGATTTAACTCCCATTGGTTAGGTATTTGAATTTCCCTTTTTGCAAATGGAAATGTAATTTAGGATTTATTTATTTTCTTTTATTAATTACTTTAGCCATGTTTTGATTTGTTTTGATTGAATTGATTTATTTTGATTTAATTGGCTAATGCAATTAATTTGATTTAGTGATTAAATGACTTAGGAGATTAAATTTGATTTAATGAATTATGCCAATAAATTGAAGAATTGTCTTGACATATTTAGGGGTATGATCACACTTAGGGAAAATAGGGGCTATGGTAAGAGAAGACCAAATTATGGTGGTTACACTAGTATCTAAACTAGAAAAGCCTATCAAATGTTGCATAGACTTTCGAGATGTCAACAAGGCATGTCCAAAAGATGATTTTCTATTACCAAAAATAGATGTCATTATGGACCTCACAGTTGGATATGAGATGATATCGCTAATGCATGAGTTCTTGGATTATAATCAGATTAAAATTTCTCTAGCAGATCAACACAAAACAACTTTTACCTGGCCTTGGAGCACTTTTTACTGGAACATAATGCCCTTCCGACTCAAGAATGTGTGTGCAACACATAATAAAGTGATGACCTTAATCTTTCATAACATGATGCATTAAAACACGGAGGATTATGTCAATGAAACTTTAGGAAATTTGCACAATATAAAATATCATTTAGAGGACTTAGCTAAAATCTTGGACATGATGGAGCAATTTAAGCTTAGGTTAAATCAAAAGAAGTGTGAATTCAGAGTGACTTCAGGAAAGATCCTAAGATACATATTCTCTACTAAAGGAATTGAGGTAGATACATAAAAGGTAAGAGAAATAATTAAAATGAAACCACCCAAGTTCATAAGCCAAGTGTGGTTATTACAAGGCAAGCTACAGTAAACTCAATGATTCATTTCTCAATTGGATAATTAGAGCACAACCATTTACCTAGCTTATGCACAAAAAAATCACTTACCAATGGGATGAGACATGCAATACATCATTTAATCAACTCAAAAAGTACCTAGGAAATCCACCAATTCTCATGGCTCTAATACCCATAAAGTGATTATTACTATATGTCTCAGCAAAAGAACCTCACTGGGGGCACTTTTAGCACAGAAAGATGAAAATAGGAAGCAATAGGCAATCTATTATATCAAAAAACAATGGTGCAGTATGAAATCAATTATACACCTATTGAAATAACTTGTCTTGCGGTGGTAATTGAATCATGGAAGTTAAGACACTACATGGTGGCCCATTTGATCAAGTTGGTATCCAAAACTAATCCTTTAAAATATATCTTCAACAAAGCAACATTAACATGGAGATTGGCTAAAAGGGTGATAATTCCTAGCAAATTTTATATAGAATATATGGAACGTAAATCTATCAAAGGAAAAGTTATCTCCAACCATCTCATCGAGGCACCATTACCTTGACACAATCCTCTAACAGTGGAATTCACTAATGAATCAATCTTAATGATCACAGAGTACTCATGGAAAACTTATTTTTATGGTCCCTTTACGCAATAGGGATCTGGAGCATGTGTAATGTTCATCTCATTGCGAGAATACACAATACCCAAAGCATATAAAACTATATTTCCATGTAAAAATAATATCATGGAATATAAAGCATTAGTAAATGAATTGAAAATGGAAATAGAATGGAAAATCATAGAATTGCATATTTGTGGTGATTCCTACTTGATAATAAGTCATATCAATAATGATTATCAAACTAAGGATGACAAGAAGGTGCCATATAAAAACATGGTGGATGATTTTAAAAAGTACTTCATCGTAATAACATTTGAGAAGATCCCTCATGCAAAAAATCATCCAAAGGATGCAATGACCAATTTAACGTCTTTGTTATAGTTCTCTAAGGGTAAAAGTACAAACCCGTGTCACACTTTTATAAAGGAAGATGATCACACCATGCAAAATTGTAAAACTTTAATGGAATAAAAGTTGCATTTGTGTTTATAATATGAAAAAGATGTAAAATAATGAAATTTGTTAAATTGGATGTAGTTTATGCCTATAATTTTTTAAATTTTTTTTGAATATCAATTGACAAATGTTTTTTTTTAATTTTTGAGGTCCATTTTTTAATTGCTGAAAAATGTTGAAAATCTGGGGTCTAGTTCCCACCAACAAAATATATGCAAATACTCTTGTTTTCCTCTTATTTCATAATATGTTTTAGATGACATGTACATATAGTGCAAAAAAATAGAAAGATTGGTTTTTGATATATATATTTTGTCTATTATAACTAGTCAAAGTCGGAGTTACCCGAAATTATAGTTTTTGTCTCCCGCCTAATTTGCCCTAGCAAATCTACACCAAATATAAAACAAATTATATATTGTTGAAGAGGACTCTCTCATCTAGTGTTTAATATAAGATTTAAATTTTTCCAACATGATTGACTATTTTTTTTTTCCTTTTTTGAACGAGAGTGTTCTTAAATACCTACTTAGAGTTTTTTCAACTTATAATATATTATATGTAATAAAAAAGCTATAAAAGTTATATGACCATATTCTAGACTTTGAGCTCTACAGAATGGTATTTATATGTTTTAAAACAAGTTGAGTTATGATGGATAATTTAGCATTTAAAATAACATGTTTTCAAATTTCCAATTTTTTGCTTGTTTGGCTGCCATAGGGGATGTCACATAGGTAGTTTCGGCCGAAACTGGTTTGACCAAAATAGTTTCGGCTGAAACTAAGGCTGACCAAACATGATCACGTGGATGACCACGACCATAAAAAGCTCATATATAATTTTTTTTTTTTTTAAATTATAAAAAAAACATAATTTTCAATTATTGCGACTTAAAAAATGTTTTTTTAATAAAATAATTTTTTAAATAGTTTTAGAGGCGTATTTTTTGGTGTTAAAGGGAAACTGTGAATTAAGATTATCAAGGAGGTTTGTATCATTTTGCAAGTTTATTTCTTATTTTAGTTTTTTGAGATTTGTTTTGTGTTTTTTAATTAAAGCATTGTTCAATATTAAATTATAAACTTATCAATATTATTTTTGATTTTTTTTATCAAGAGTATATGGTTTTGTGTATGCAGGTGAATTGAAGTTCTCAATTTGAACAATTTGAGCAATGGGGAATAAAAAGAATAGAACAAGAAAAAATGATCGAATAAGGGATGAAAAAATGAAATGTCATTCAAAACATAATGAAGATTAACCTGTTGAAGTTCAAGAGGATGCAATTCAAGTAGGGAAAAAAACTGGTGGAAATATATATTTTTACATGGCCAATTTGATGGAGATGAATGAGGATTCACTTTTCAGTCAATTTTCATCTAACAAATTGGTACTTGAAAGAATAATAAAAAACAATGCAAAAAGATTTGGGATGAATATTTTCAAAATAAAAGTCTGATTGGAAAAGCATGATTATTTGCTAGGTTATTTAGGAAAAAAGAAATGACTCCTGTTTTGGATTTGTTAGGTGTTGATAACAAGAAAAACTTAGGAGACAATATAAATTGAACAATAGTTGAAATTTTTCAAGATGCATTGAATGAAATTAACAAGTTAAGTCAAGGATCCGATTTAAGTATTACATGTAGAGCATTGATGACTACTTTATCTAGTAGGAGGTTGACACTGAGAAAAAAACTACATGCAATTTATGATTTACTGAATGTATCTAGATGAATTGTTCAAAGATATATAATGAAGAGAAATATGTTAGATGAAAATATTCAAAAGAATCGGGTTAATATTTATAGTCTTCTTTGGAAAGATAAATTTTTTAAAGATGTAAAAAGATAGGTCATTGAATATTGAACCTCTCACTCACGTGTTTCTTCTCATAGAAGGGATACTGTACGGATGAAATATGAAGAGACCGGTATGAAAATTGTACATCCAAAACATTTTATAGATACAACACAAAGTGAATTGTTTGAAGCATTCAAACAAGAATTTTCAGGTGTGAAATATGTCAAAGAATGTTTGAGAGCTTGCACCCTTGCTTTGTACGTATAAATAAGGTAAGTGAAACTTTTTGGTTTCCAAAATCATCTTGAGTTTCATATATATTTCCAATCCTATAAAAGATTATAGCAGTACTTAACTCAAATATGATCATCCTTGGAAGTATGACATAATTTGTGAAGTCTATTTTATGTGATAAATCAGAAGATTCAGATAAGTTCAAAGTACAAAGTTTAAAGAGTGCATGCCATTGATTGTGGATATTTACATAAATTTCCATTGCAATTGAGAATATTAATGTCATAATGTCAATTTTGTGGAAGAGATTTGAATATGAGACATAGCGAACTAACACTAGAGGTGAATCCAAAAAAAATTGTATTGAAGGAGGGTGAATTTCCGAACCTTGAGTTTATGACTAGGTTCTGTACTATAATTTATCCACATATCCAGCATTTTCATGGTGCACCATGGAAAGCTAAAAACTTTTGTGATTCTAAAAATTATTTTCCGCCTGGTTATATTCTTTTAGTTGTAGATTTCTATGAGAACTATACATTCTCCCCTCAATCAAAGCTTTAAGCTTAATATTATCATTCTGAGCAAGTTGTAATATTTTTACAAGTGACCTATAGACACGCATAATTTTATTTGGATGAAGTAGAAAGTACCAATCCAAATGAATGCATTATCATCAAGGAGGTTCATTTCTATATCAACGATGATAAGGTTCATGATAGGAGCTATGTGGCTCATTTTTTTGCAATGTATTTTGAATATATTATGACTCGCGGGATAAAAGCTTCACAAAACTAGATTTGGTCTGATGGTTGTGTAGGTAAGTGTATGCACTTCAATTCATTCTCATTCTCATTGATTAATTGTTATATTATGTGATCATAATCTTGCATACAACAACTTAATCTTGCAAGATAATTTAAATCTCCAAAAGCCTTTAATTGGCTAGCTATGCAACATTCTAGATGCAATGTTAAGTTTCTGTGGAACTTATTTGAAAGTGGACATCAGAAAAGAGAGCACGATGGAGCAGGAGCATGTGTGAAGCATGCACTTCACCAACATGAACTTGCATGTACAAATGAAGTGAATAGTAGCTAAATATATATATCTAGAGATATTTCAAATAGTATAATTTAAAGTTAGATCCATTTTCTTTAAATTGATAGTTCAACAATTCATAGGTAACATGATAGAGAATTCAAAGAATTTTTTTGAATGGTGTCAAAATAATTTTTCTAGTCAAGACACCAAATACAAAAAACGTTATTTTTTGGAAGTGAAAGGTAATTTACATTTTGTAGGAAAAATCTAAATCTAAATTTAATTTCGTGTTCATCTATGTTATCACAATTGTTGATCTAAAAATGTACAACTTTCATTTCATATTTGTAATAGATATAGACCGATCTAATGCTTATAATTGTGAAAGGATTGTTGGTATTAGAAGTTTACTTCAATTGATGAGTACCAGACAACACAAGCATCTACTGATTCAAGTAAGAGAAAAGTCATGTTTATGTGCTAACTACATTGAGGACAATCCAATGAGTCAATGTGAGAATATTTCAAATGGATATGTTTCACGATGGGATATGAAGGAATTAATCAGAATGTCTCCTCATGAAGATGACGAAATTGACATAAAAATTCATGATCCTATATATTCAGTTGATTATGAGTGTGTTTCTGATTTAGTTGTTACAGGTGTGTGCACATGTACATGTTATTTTATTTAAATTTAATTTATTGTACTTTTTATTTGAATTTAATATCTAATCTATATTTTTATAGGTGATAATTTTGTTGTGGTTGCAGATCCTGACAATGCAAAAAGTGTAGATTATTATCTGCGAAGATGCACAAAAGCAAAATACAAATTGCCAGAAGAAATTGTAGATGGTGATAAATAGTCATATTTAACTGGTTCAGTTGTTATTGAAGGAACATATTATTAGCAAATAAAGAAAGACAAAAATGGTGTTTAATTTATTGAATAAATGTCTGGCCAAAAAGTTCTACATCACAGTCACTTGGTTATAGTAACAAAGTTGCAATTTGATACATTGCAAAAAAGAGGACATGGCAATTAAAAGTGGAGGTTGCGTATTGAAGAACATGAATTTTTTTTTAAGATAATAAAAGATAGAGAGGATCTAGACTATATGTATCAGGAGCTTTAGGATAAATTTTCTTTTGTAGCTCTTATATTTTCATATTTGAACTCTACAGTTTGAACACTTACTTAATGTATTGGATATTGGATATATATTATTGAACTCTATAGTTTGAACTCTATAGTTATGCATGTTTGGTAAATTGTGTATTCTTTTATAATATATATTTTGATGGTTCAATGGTTTTAATATATAGCTTTAATGTATGTTCTAATAGATTTATGTTTTGATGTGTATGCTTTGATACCTCCCCTTAAGACATCCCCTTTTTAAATGACTTTAAATTACTTACATGAAAATTTGAATAGATTAGTTACTTACATAAAAATCACTCTAAAATATGAAATAAATAATTCATATATATAAAATGTATAAAACTAACATGTATATATGTAATTTCTAAAATATAAAATAACTCATTCGTAAATGAAATGCCTAAAAATAACATGTATATATGTAATGTCTAAAATATGAAATAACTAATTCACATGTATTTAACATACATACATATATGAAATGACTAAAATGAACATGTATATATGTAATGTCTAAAATATGAAATAACTCATTCACATACATATAATATGTAATGCCTAAAATGAACATGTATATATATGTAATATCTAAAATATGAAATAATTCATTCACATGTATAACATACATACATATATGAAATGATGAAAATGCACATGTATATATGTAATGTCTAAAATATGAAATGACATACCAACATATAACATGTAAATTTATATGTCTAAAATAACATGTAGATGAAATGTCTAGAATAGATGTGTCTAAAATAACATGTACATATGAAATGTCTAGAATATATGTTATAAAATATAAATAAAGTAAACTAGATTTAGGAAAAATTCAAGAGAGAGAGAGTGCAAAAGTGAAAATGTTTACCATAAATGAAAAGATGATCCAAGAACAATCGACAAGAAGCTCAAGAACAACACCAAGACAATGTTTTTGAATGGGGAAAAACTAATAAAAACCCCTTTTTCTTATAAAATGAATGAGGCAAGAATCCAAAGAACAAGAGAGAGAGAGAGAGAGAGAGAGAGAGAGAGAGAGAGATAAGCTCATTACAACATTGTGAGAATGAGAATGAAAAATAGAGAAGAAGAAAGAAGAACTACTCCATGAGAACCAACTTGTGAGAACTAACCTTGAGAAGTGAGAGAGAGAAGCATATCTTAAGTAGAGATGAGTGAAGGAGTTTGCATGTAACTCCTATATCTATGAGTGCCACATTCACGCTAAGTGTGTGCCAGGTGTAGGAATCTTCTTAAGGAGGAATATCTAATTTCCTTATTAAAGTAATTACAAAAGAGTGACATGTCCTCCTACTTGGACTAGAGGACAAATACAAATAAGGATACCTTAGTTTATCCTTTAATTGCATAGTTTCAACAAGGGAAAGATTAAATTCTAACACCCCGCTTTAATGTTTACTTGGGGATTTTATAACAAAGGAATTAAACCCAATTTTTTTTACAATGAGAATAAAATGTCTCTTTACAAAATATGCAAATTGGTCTTCAATATAAGGAAGAGATTTGATTATCTTGATTCAAGTCTTGAAGTAGTCATTTTGAAGTTATAGGACATGTGAAGAGGAAGTGATTCCATAAGTGGGCCTGGAAGATTCACCTGAAACAAAGAAATATAGAAACACAAAATAGGAAACAAGGAAACTATCCACAAGAAGAATTTCATCTAAAATTCATGTTACTATAACTTTGAAACTTTTACCTCAGAAAACATCTTTAAGGAAATGTACAAGATTTCATCAAAAATTACAAGAGCTACTCATGAAAGCAAGATACACCAAAATATCAAAGTGACATAAAAATCATCCATCCTCTCATCTCAATCTAAACATACTAATGCATAAATGACAACACACAAGACCAACTAAAGAGACCTGCATCATCATTACATTAATCACATGGATATAGACAGTCTATTAATAAGTCATATAAGTGAATGGGTGATCAAGCCACCACCTGCATGACTCACAATTGAAGCAATGAAGAATGCAGGACATAATAACAATAGTAGAAGATGCATATAAGTATGAGAGAGATAAAGATAAATAAGTGGAACATGTTACTCAAACACTAACTCAAGCTAAGAACTGATATGCCAAACATGACTACAATCATGTTCCATAAGTAATGAACCATTAAGGAGATTAAAATTTAAACCAATATAATGAGAAACTTTAACAATTTGAGCTTGTCATCTTTTCATAAGAAGTAAATCCAAAAAATTGAAAAGAAACTAATTTTATATGCTTAAAATAATGGAACTAAGGATTATGATGAAAAAAGACATATTACCTACCCAATATATATGAGAAATCCAATAAAAATTCAAGAAGGATTTCAAGAGAGACATCCTCACCAAAAAATAATCAATGGAACAAGTTGATAAACATCAACTGAAGTAAGTGGATCCACTGCATCTTACAAATGGAACAAGTTGATCAACATCAACTGAAGTAAGTGCATCTACTGCATCTTACAAATGGAACAAGTTGATCAACATAAACTGAAGTAATTGCATCCACTACATCTTACTGTGTGCATAAATGTTGTCACACTTCTATGAATCATTCCATTCAAGGTTGCTCAAGAATGAGGCCTCAAATATCGATCCATAGCTCTCTAGTCATGGATGTGTAAAAATGTAAAATGAAGGCCCTTAGATTGACCTTGTTGTGTCTATTGAAAATACACCATGAAACGAGAGATTCGAATGCATGAAAATGAAATCTAATCTAAATGATAACAATGCATATTACTCTATGAAAGGAAATATGAATGCAAATCTAATCTATGGAAATAAACATGATTCTAATCTATATGAGGAGCCATGAATGCAAGAATAAAGAAAACAAGAAGAGAGCTT
>MU228520.1:178298-188757 GCA_018584345.1 Thuja plicata | reverse complement strand
CATTCATTTCCCATTAAGAGCATCAATTGAAATGTGTTCTATGAAAGCATGTAAACACTCAAGCCAAACACATGAGAGGTTTATTTTTAATCCCAAAATCCAAATGTTGTAGAGATGTAATAAAATAACTCAAGTCCAATGCAATGCGCTTAGTAGATTTTATCTTTTTTTTGTTTGTTTTAAGCATTTTCCATGAAAGCAAGCCATGAACCTTCAAATGAACAAGACAAGCAAACAAGCAAACAAGATATGCAATGTATATTAAACTTATGAAAACCCTAAGATGGTTAGATATGAAAATCAATTGCTAGGAGAAATGATAACCAGCAAATAATCCAAATGACAACTTAAATCATGCATTGAACCATGTGAAAAATAAGTGTACGCTAATCATCAAATACCCTTTTTTTAATTTTGATTTTTGACCTTGTCAACAAGATTTGACTTATACCACATGAATTTGGACCCTAAACTCAAAATGCAAAAAAGAGACCTCTATCAAAAAATAGAGAGCTTTCCAAAAATGTCAAAATTTTAATAAGATCTTTTCATTTGTGCCCTAGAGAGCCACTTTCCCAAAATAGACCAGTTTTTATAAATCAACTAAATGAGCTATGATATGACCTCTAAATTAAAAACACAATAAATAGACCAATTGTAGAATTTCAAGACCTTTCCAGAAATGTAAAAATTTCTAAAAAATATGCTTACATGCACCACAAATTGATTTTTTATGAAAAACAAAGAAAAATCATAAAAATTACAAATTACCTCCGCAAAATCTAAATATTTTACTGAAGCTTCTCTGATATGTCACCAACTTGCAAAAAAAAAATTAGACCAAAACACTAATCCGTTTGAGAGATATGATCAAATCTTTCAAATCTAGGGTTTTCCATCTCCAAACAAATCTGCACAAGGGTTAGCTCCAAAATAATCAAAACCAACATGCAAGAGGTGGGTTCACCCATGGTGGGCACCAAAAATGTGTGCATAAATGTTGTCACACTTCTATGATTCATTCCATTCAAGGTTGCTCAAGAATGAGGCCTCAAATATCGATCCATAGCTCTCTAGTCATAGATGTGTAAAAATGTAAAATGAAGGCCCTCAGATTGACCTAGTTGTGTCTATTACAAATACACCATGAAATGAGAGATTCGAATGCATGAAAATGAAATCTAATCTAAATAATAACAATGCATATTATTCTATGAAAGTAAATATTAATGCAAATCTAATCTATGGAAATAAACATGATTATAATCTATATGAGGAGCCATAAATGCAAGAATAAAGAAAACAAGAAGAGAGCTTGAGTACTCAAATTCTCCTCCAAAGTTGCTCTCCAAACCTGCAGCATAACAATACTATGAAAACCTAATATGAAAATTAGGAGAGGTCTTCTTTTAGAGGAAAGTGAACGATTGAGATTAAGAGGCAAAAATCAAAGGCTATGATTAAGAGGCAAAAACCCACCACTTAGAAAGATGTGAGGAAAAAGAGATTTTATTTACTTTTTCATTTAATTTATTTCCTTTTTCATCAATTAAAGTGCTTTAAGTGGGGATTTTTATTTATTTAGTTAAAAGAGGGGTTTTCTTTCAACTAAATAAATTAGAAGAATTTTATTTAATTAAATGGGGGAAATTGAATTTAATTAAATAAGAGGAATTTTATTTAATTAAAAGGGAGATTAAATCTTCTAATTAAATAAGAGAAATTTTATTTAATTAAAAGAGAGATTAAATCTTTTAATTAGATAAAAATGATCAAACCTTACGAAATATTTAAATAATTGAATTAATTACAATTTGATCAAGGGAATTGATTTGAATTGAAAATGTTCCAAAGCATTGATTCAAAAATTTGATAAATTTATAAAATGATAAATGGGGCCCAAAGTCTAGGCAACCATTTTAGGGTGCATACACTTACAGGTGGAACAAGTTGATAAACATAAACTTATGTAAGTGAATCCATTTCATCTTACAGATGGAACAAGGTCGTAAACATTAATTGAGTAAGTGCAACCCAATGCAACTTATAGATGGAACAAGTTGATAAGCATCAACTAAGTGCAACCCAGTGCATCTTAGAGATGGAACAAGTTGATAAACATCAACTGAGTAAGTGCAACCTAGTCCAAATTACGGATGGAACAAGTTGATAAACATCAACTGAGTAAGTGCAACCAAGCACGCAACTTATAGATGGAACAAGATGATCCCATAAAAGATGTAAGTGAGTGCATAACAATAGATCATATAAAACTGAGAGCAATTAATTCTAGATAATGAAATAATCCACTGGAAGGCAATGTTGTATGATTACTTAAACAAATTAAAATTGAGAAACATGATAGTTATAAGTTAGAAAATCCATGAAGTAAACATAAGTACAAATGTCATAAATAGAAGAGGAAACATAGGTACTATTAGAATAGTCCCAAAGGATAACTGAGAGAGGGGGTGAATTAGTTATCAGTAACTTTAATTATTTTCTCTTTATAGCTTTAGAATACAATAAAGTAAATGCTCATTCAGATAACACAGTACACAACACACAATTGATTACGGGGAAACCAAATAATAAAAACTCTGGTGGGAATTAGTACCCATAATGAACTATACTTATTTGTAGTAATCCCTATTAGAAGATATTTCAACCCTATTAGGAGTCATACTTTGCAATGAAATAAGTATAGTGACCTAGTTAAGGTTCTGACCCTATTAGGAGTCTTTTACAAATAACCCTGTTAGGGGTGAGGACTCACTATCCAAAAGCTCACTGCTTCAATGGTGAAGGCTACAACCTTCTGTAGAATAGATATGCACTATATCTTATGATGAACTGTAGAGTAGACCTATTGTCTTGATCAATTCCAATGTATTGTAATATTTTACTTCTTCTTCACATAGACTTTTGATGAATGAAACACAATTGATATTCTTCTCTGTACATTTTCTTTCTCTTTTCATATCATTCACACTTAGCGTATCACAAATGACTTTCTATAAGGATCTTCCTCAAACTATGAGATCATGGGACCTATAAGACAAATCATCATAACATCCTTGTTAGCTTTACTAAGCACACAAACAATATTAATTCCTCACAACACAAACTAAACAGATGTGACGCTTTGCTAAGTCGGCCTCACCAAATTAACTCTAACTTTGCAATCTTCTTGAAACATGTTAGGTGCCTTTAGATAACTATCAGAAACTCATAACTAATAATGAATATACACATGCATATCCTAAAGATAAGTGCAACTCAAAAAATACATTAAATATGTCAGCTCTGAATAGATACTCTTCCAGAACTGTAACTGCCAATAAAAAAATTACACAACTTGACTAAAACATCATATCTAGATCTGTGTGTATGAACATAATACACTAAACATGTCTACAACATGTATCTAACCATGCAAGGCTTGATAACATCATTCTAATAAGTACATACAGAATCACTACTATGTATTATATGTTGTCATCAATGACAAACATACAATCAATCAACTGTACGAAAAAAAATCTCCAACAATCTCCCCCTTTGACATTGATGTTAACATATGATATTAAAAGCATCTTTTGTTCATGGTTTCCTCTTTTTCTTTTACAATCTTCTCAATATCCTCATCAAAGATTTCTCTACACTACTGCAGTTCCTCTGACTATGTTTGTGTTCCATATATATACTCCCCCAGAGTATATGCTCCACCTTAGTACAAACTCCCCCTTTGACATCAATGGCCAAGGGCACCATAAACCATTAGGCACATGTACTACTCCAAAAGTAGAGTAGTCAACCATTTATCAGTCATAAACGACTGATGTTCTTCTTGTATTCTTTAATCAGACTTAGGAGAGGGAATTACTCCCAAATTCTCTTTGAGATACTCAAAAGTATCTTTTGATAAGGTTTTTGTGAAAATATCTACCAACTATTCTTTGGTGTTGACATAGTCCAATTTCACTTCTTTTTTTGCAACCTTTTCTCTTAGAAAATGGTACTTGATCTCTATGTGTTTTGACTTTGCATGCATCACAGGGTTCTTAGACATGTTAATAGTGATAGTGTTATCATAGTGAATAAAAATAGGATAATCAACCTAAATACCAAAGTCTTTAACCATCTACTTGATCCAAACCATGGTTGAACAATTCAGTATTACTGCAACATATTCAGCTTCTACTGTTCACTAAGCAATACAGTTCTACTTCTTGCTTATCCAAGAAACCAACCTATCTCCAAGAAATACTGCTCCTCCTGAAGTACTCTTCCTATCATCAATACAACCTATCCAATCTGCATCTGTATACACATGAATTTTTACATTCTCTAATTTAGGATACCATAAACCATAGTCTATAGTTCCCTTTAGATATCTGAATACCCTCTTGATTTCCATTAGGTGATTCTTCTTGGGTTCAGCTGTAAATCTTCCAACAATGCCAACTGCATTAGATATGTCAGGTCTATATTGAGTTAGATAAATGAGTTTTCCAATCATAGATTTGTATAATGTTTTATCAACTGCTGCGGAATCATCATCTTTTGAAAGATCATCAAAAAACAAAATGAAATACCTTTCTCCATACTATGATCTTGTTTGGGTAGGACCACATAAATCTGTATGCACAAGGTCCAATTTGTTTTCAGCTGAGTTCTGCTTGCTTCTGAAAGAACTCCTTACATTCTTTCCCATAACACATTTCCTACAGATTGTGTCAACTAGTCTTGCAATACTTGGAAGGTCTCTAACTGCCTTGACATTAATTATCTTTACTATGTTATCAAAATTGATATGACAGAGTCTCTTGTGCCATAACCAACTTTTATCCACTTTTGCAACAAAACAACTTACATCTGAATTGAGCTGAAAAATATTACCTTTTATTTTGGAGCCTGATGCAATCATGTCTCCATCCTTCTTGTTAATGATGCACTTGTTTTCTTTTAACTCCAAATGATAACCTTTGTCAAGTAGCTATCCAACACTTAGCAAGTTATGATGTAATCCATCAATATATAGAACATCATATGTCTTGTTCTTTCCATCCAAAATGATAGAACCTCTGACTATCATAGGTTTAGGATTTTTATCTCCAAATCTAACCATACCACCTTTGTATTTGTCTAAATGAACAAATTTGTCTTTGTCACCTGTCATATGGTGAGAGCATCCACCGTCAATTATCCAATTAATTCTAATGTTTTCTTTGGAAATTGGTGCTAACTCTTGTTCCTCCTTTTCATCTGCAATGTCCATTTCCTTGAGCAACTTTCCCATGTCTCTAAGGGCAATGAATCTAATTTCATCCTCTCTTGAATCTTCATCAGTTACACCTTCCTCGGCATGGTGAAATTGTTAGAATAGTCCCAAAGGATAACTAAGAGGGGGGGTGAATCAGTTATCAGTTACTTAAGTCCTTTTTACTTCTTTAACTTTAGTATCCAACAATGTAAATGCATAATCAAATAACACAGTACTCAACACACAATTTGATTACGGGGAAACCAAAGGGTAAAAACCCCAGTGGGAATTAGCACCCACAATAAACTATACCTGTTTGTAGTAATCCATGTTAGAAGATATTTCAACTCTATTAGGAGTTTTACAATGCAATGCAATAAGTATAGTGACATGGTTAAGGGTCGGACCCTGTTAGGGGTGGTGGACTCACTGTCCAAAAGCTCACTGCTTGATGGTGAAGGCTAAAACCTTCTGAATAATAGATATGCATTATATCTAATGATGAACTATAGATTAGACCTACTATCTTGATCAGTTCTAGTGTATTACAATCTTTCACTTCTTCACATAGACCCTTGATGAATGAACCAACTCTGATAATCTGCTCTTTACATCTTTCTTCACTTTTTGTATCATTCACACTTAGCGTATCACAATTAAACTACTATAAGTATCTTCACCAAATTAGAAGGTCGTGTCAGATGTTAGAAACACTTCATCAATATCTTAGTCGGCTTAACTAAGCACACAAACAATATTAAGTCCACGCAAGTCAATGCTGAACATATGTGACGCTTCACTAAGTCAGCCTCACCAAATTAACCATAACTTTGTAAACAACTTGAAACACATTTGGCACCTTTGGATTTATATCATCAACTCATAATTAATCATACATATACACACGCATATCTTGAAGATAGGTGTAACTCATGAAACACATTATATATGTCGGCCCTAAACCATTATACTTTCAAAACTATAACTGCTAATAATAGAATTGCATAACTTTACTAAAACATCATGTCTGGGTCTATGTGTATGAACATAACATAATAAAAATGTCAACAACATATATCTATCCATGCAATTCTTCATCTCATCATTTAGATAAGTTCATATAGAATTACTACTATGTATTATATGTTGTCATCAAGGACAAACATACAAACAATCAACTCTCAGAATCAAATCTCCAACAATCTCCCCCTTTGACATTGATGGAAACATATGATATCAAAAAAATCCACTGTTCATGGTGTCCTCTTTCTTTTACAATCTTCTTAATATCCTCATCAAAGATTTCTCTAAACTACTATAGTTCCTCTGTTTGTATTTTTTTCTATGTATATACTCCCCTAGAGTATATGCTCCCCCTTAGTACATACTCTTCCTTACTATATACTCCCCCTTTGACATCAATGAAAAATGGTGCCATAGTCTTTTTAGGTACAGGTACTACTCTAGAAGTAGAGTAGTCAACCATTCATCAGTCACTTAATGACTGATGTCTTTGTTGCTTCTTCTAAATAGACTTAGGAGAGGGAATTACTCCCAAATTCTCCCTGAGATACTCAAAAGTATCCTTTGATAAGGGCTTTGTGAAAATATCTACCAACTATTCTTTGGTGCTCACATAGTCCAATTTCACTTCTTTATCTGCAACCTTCTCTCTTAAGAAATGGTACTTGATCTCTATGTGTTTTGTCTTTGCGTGCATGATAGGGTTCTTAGACATGTTGATAGTGCTAGTATTATCACAATGAATAACAATAGGATAATCAACCTAAATACCAAAGTCTTTAACCATCTGCTTGATCCAAACCATAGTTGAACAATTCAGTGCTGCTGCAACATATTCAGCTTCTGCTGTTGACTGAGAAATATAGTTTTGCTTCTTCCTTACCTAAGAAACCAACCTGTCCAAGGAATACTGCTCCTCCTGAAGTGCTCTTTCTATCATCAATACAACCTGCCCAATCTGCATCTGTATATACATGAAGCTTTACATTCTCTGATTTAGGATACCATAAGCCATAGTCTATAGTTTCCTTTAGATATTTGAATATCCTTTTGATTTCCATTAGGTGACTCTACTTGGGTTCAGCTACAAATATTCCAACAATTCCAACTGTATTAGATATGTCAGGTCTAGATTGAGTTAGATAAATGAGTTTACCAATCATAGATTTGTACAATGTCTTATCAACAGCTGTGGAGTCATCATCTTTTGAAAGCTTGCTTCCTATTATCATGGGAGTGCATACTGGCTTACAATCATCCATTTGAAAGGTCTTCAGTATTTCCTTCATAGATTTAGACTGATTAATGAATATACCTTTATCTATTTGCTTTACATTTAATCTAAAAATGTATTTTATAGGACCAATCATACTCATTTCAAATTCATTCTGCATTTCTTTTGCAAATTCTTTACTGAGCTTATCATTACCCCCAAAGATAATGTCATCAAAAAATATAGCAACTAACAATAATCCATCAGGTGTTTCTCTTGTGAATAGGTTATAATCTACTACTCCTTTCTTGAATCCAATCTTGGTAAGATAACCAACAATTCTCTCATACCAAGCTCTTGGGGCTTGTTTAAGACCATAGAGTGCCTTCTTCAATTTTCATACCATGTTTGATTCATCTGAAAGACTAAATCCTTTAGGTTGTTTAATGTAGAGTTATTCATTCAAATCACCATTCACAAAAGTTGATTTTACATCCACTTGATATGCTTTAAAGTCTTTGGTTGTTGCATATGCAAAGAACAACTTTATGGCTTCCAGTCTGCTCACAGGGGAAAATGTATCAGTGTAGTCTATTCCTTCTCTCTACACATATCCCTTGCATACCAATATTTCTTTGTTTCTAACTACTGTACCATCTTCATTCATCTTGTTTCTCAATACCCATTTTGTTCCTATCACATTTTTGTCACTGAGTTTGGGGAGCGATTCCCATGTGTCATTTCTAATTATTTGATGTAATTCTTCTTTCATTGCATTCTTCCAATCAAAATCATTACAAGCATCTTTAACACTTAAGGGTTCAACCTGTGAAAGTAAACATACCTCTTCATCCACTACTCAAATTTTTTTCTTTTGATCTGGTCAAAACATTGCTGCTCTGATCTCCAATGATGTCATTTTTAGAGTGGTATCTAGATGTGAATTTTGGAACCTTAGGTGTGTCTTCTTCTTCTATAGTCTGTGATTCTTCTATGCTTGATTCAAGGTCATTGCATGAGATATCAATTCAATCAAACATTTCTTCAATAACAGTATCTTTGTTGCTAGGTTTGGATTCATCCTCAATCATAGGTGCATATTCACAGTATCTTTCTTGAACCATAAACTTGTCATCAATCTTAACACGCGTGCTTTCAGTTATCTTCTTTAATCTCAAATTGAAGCATCTATATGCTTTGCTTTTATTAGAATAACCAATGAAAATACCTTCATCACTTCTAGCATCAAACTTACCAACACCATCATCTCTCTTGATGTAGCACTTGCTCCCAAAGATTCTAAAGTACTTTACTATAGGTACATTCCCAAACCAAAGTTCATAGGATGTCTTATCCATGCTTGGCCTCAATTGGGTTTTGTTGATAGTACATACTGCTATGTTTATTGCATCTCTCCAATAGGTGTACACAACTTTTCCTTCAATCAACATAGTGTACATTGTATCAAGTCTGATCTTGTTCCTCCTTTCTGCAATCCCATTCTGCTAAGGAGTTCTAGGTGCACTCAACTGTCTTTTAATACCATGCTCTTCGCAATAGCCATAAAACTGATCAGAGGTGAACTCTCCTCCTCTTTCTGATCTCAAACATTTTAGTTTCAATCCAAATTCATTCTCAACTTTAGCTCTGAATATTTTAAACTTCTCAAAGGCTTCAGACTTCTCCTTTAAGAATGCAACCCACATCATCCTAGAAAAATCATCAACAAACAAAATGATATACCTTTCTCCATATTATGATCTTGTTTGAGTAGGACCACACAAATCTGTATGCACTAGGTCCAATTTGTTCTTAGCTGAGTTCTCCGTGCTTCTGAAGGAACTCCTTACATGCTCTCCCATGACACATTCCCTGCATATTGTGTCAACTGGTCTTGCAATACTAGGTAGGTCTCTAACTGCCTTAACATTGTTGATCTTTACTATATTATCAAAGTTGATATGACAAAGTCTCTTGCGCCATAACCAACTGTCATCTACCTTTGCAATAAAACAACTTACATCAGAATTAAGCTGAAAAACATTACCTTTTGTTTTGGATCCTGATGCAATCATGTCTCCATCCTTGTTGTTAATGATGCACTTGTTTTCTTTGAACTCTAAATGATAACCTTTGTAAAGTAGTTGTCCAACACTCAACAAGTTATGATGTAATCCATCAACATATAGAACATCGTTTGTCTTATACTTTCCATCCAAAGTGATAGAACCTCTACCTATGATAGGTTTAGGAGTGTTATCTCAAAATCTAACCATACCACCTTTGTACTTGTCTAATTGAACAAATCTATCTTTTTCACCTATCATATGATGAGAGCATCCACTATCAATGATCCAATCAATTCTAATGTCTTCTTTGGAAATTATGGCTAGCTCTTGTTCTTCCTTTTCATCTCCAATGTCCATTTCCTTAAGCAACCTTTCCATATCTCTAAGGGAAATTAATCCAATTTCATCTTCTCTTGAATCTTCATCGGTTACACCTTCTTCAACATGATAACATTCCTTCTTATATTTGGGTTTGTAGTCAGATCTAAACTTTTTGACTCTTGTGAGACATTTAGATGCAAAGTGACCTATCTTTACATGAAAAACATTTGAATGGAAGATGTCCTTCATATTTACATTTTCCTTTCTTTTCTCTTCTAGAAATCATAGCTATGGTTTCTTCAAGTTCTTCATCAAGTTCTTCTTTCTCATTGTGATTGAGGATGTGTAAGGATTTCTTACCATGGACTGGGGCTTTGAAAGTTGTTTCACTTTTAGGTTCAGTCTTCAATCTTGATATCTCAAATGTATAGATTTTGCTAATTAGAGTCTCTCTTTTGAAGTTTTGTGAAAATTGCATAGTTTCCTCTAGAATATTGATCTTGTTTTCATAGTTTGATGTCAAAGTAGTTAACAACTTGTCCATTATATCTTCTTCTGATATTTCAC